>CP137683.1:1198268-1706382 GCA_037976565.1 Mesocentrotus franciscanus
GAAGATTAGGAATATGAACAGTACTGAATTTTTCTTTCCTAAAAGTGTTAACCTTATTAATGAACGCATTTGACATAAAAAGTGTTCTGTCTATGCAACCCCAATGTAACATTTTCAAAGCAAAAAGATGTGTCATAAATTGCTAATTTACTCTAGGTGTGCCAATTTTGTGGGAATCGACAGTGTAGTGGCGAGGTCAGCCATCGTTCTGGAGGAGCTTGAAATAACTCAGTACAGTAGGGTTAGGCTTTTCAAACATTCTAGTTTGGCAATCTTTCCTTACCCTGTGAAGGTCCTGATACATTACATGTATATGCTGGTGTTCCATACTTCTGCCACAATGCTGTTATGATGACAGAGCCATAAACACTCCCAAGGCCTACAGTCTTCGCTGAACCAGGTTTTCTGAAATGGTAGGAATATTCAACATATTTAATACTTCCATGAATTTCATACATTTCTAATTTCTCCTTTACTGCCAAACATGAATTAATCAGTATCCCCATTATGTTGACTACTGCTATACTCATCATGTTACCTGTACTAAGGGAGAAACACTGGCCTTGTTTATCTCTTTGATTAGTGTTATTACTGATCACTGGGTTAAAGATAGAGTTATGATATTCAACTCACCATCATATAACTATCCATATCTTTCCATTCACTAAAACATTTATGTATGCAGTATTTAAAAAATATAAAACATTATGACTAACATCATTAAAAATGTCATATGAACATCATTGTTTCATGAAAAATACAGTCAACCGTTTACCTCAACCAATCGTCCGAGTCAACTGCCTATTTGAAGTCCACTGTGATTTTATTTTATTGATTTACACATCATATGAGTCTAATTTCTTCTAAGTCGAAGCCATTTGTGTGGTTCTAATTGATTTGACTAAGGCAAGGTTGACTGTACAACATAATTGAGGTCATAGATACCGCTACTACTTTTAAATCAACATCCTACATATCACTACCAAACAATTCATCTTTCACAGAATATTCAACATTGCATCCCAATGATGATATTTATTCATTATCATAAACCTTTCCATTTTGATATTCCATAACCATAATAATATATTTTTCTTTACTTACCTTTGCATGTTACCTTGTCATGTTCAAGCTTGAACTCTGAGTTGAATGTCTTCCTCAGAGTAATGGTAGAGCAGTCGGCCCTTATTTAAAAGACAGGATGATATCACTGGAGGGCTGAAGTCCTGGGGTGATGTTACCGCTGTGTGTTCGATGATGAGGACAGCCTTGTGACTCGAGGGCGGTAGTTTGTTTGAATTGGTAAACAAAGGGATATGGTGGTGCACTGTCCTTGGTGACTAGGGTTGTAGAAATGAGCTTTGCAACGTTGCGCTTTGCAGTCATCTGAAGAAGTTATCTGAAGTGAAATCAAAAAATCATTTGAAGATTAGGAATATGAACAGTACTGAATTTTTCTTTCCTAAAAGTGTTAACCTTATTAATGAACGCATTTGACATAAAAAGTATTCTGTCTATGCAACCCCAATGTAACATTTTCAAAGCAAAAAGATGTGTCATAGAATTGCTAATTTACTCTAGGTGTGCCAATTTTGTGGGAATCGACAGTGTAGTGGCCGAGGTCAGCCATCGTTCTGGAGGAGCTTGAAATAACTCAGTACAGTAGGGTTAGGTTTTTTCAAACATTCTAGTTTGGCAATCTTTCCTTACCCTGTGAAGGTCCCGATACATTACATGTATATGCTGGTGTTCCATACTTCTGCCACAATGCTGTTATGATGACAGAGCCATAAACACTCCCCAAGGCCTACAGTCTTCGCTGAACTAGGTTTTCTGAAATGGTAGGAATATTCAACATATTTAATACTTCCATGAATTTCATACATTTCTAATTTCTCCTTTACTGCCAAACATGAATTAATCAGTATCCCCATTATGTTGACTACTGCTATACTCATCATGTTACCTGTACTAAGGGAGAAACACTGGCCTTGTTTATCTCTTTGATTAGTGTTATTACTGATCACTGGGTTAAAGATAGAGTTATGATATTCAACTCACCATCATATAACTATCCATATCTTTCCATTCACTAAAACATTTATGTATGCAGTATTTAAAAAAATATAAAACATTATGACTAACATCATTAAAAATGTCATATGAACATCATTGTTTCATGAAAAATACAGTCAACTTCGTTTAACTCAACCAATCGTCCGAGTCAACTGCCTATTTGAAGTCCACTGTGATTTTATTTTATTGATTTACACATCATATGAGTCTAATTTCTTCTAAGTCGAAGCCATTTGTGTGGTTCTAATTGATTTGACTAAGGCAAGGTTGACTGTACAACATAATTGAGGTCATAGATACCGCTACTACTTTTAAATCAACATCCTACATATCACTACCAAACAATTCATCTTTCACAGAATATTCAACATTGCATCCCAATGATGATATTTATTCATTATCATAAACCTTTCCATTTTGATATTCCATAACCATAATAATATATTTTTCTTTACTTACCTTTGCATGTTACCTTGTCATGTTCAAGCTTGAACTCTGAGTTGAATGTCTTCCTCAGAGTAATGGTAGAGCAGTCGGCCCTTATTTAAAAGACAGGATGATATCACCGGAGGGCTGAAGTCCTGGGGTGATGTTACCGCTGTGTGTTCGACGATGAGAACAGCCTTCTGACTCGAGGGCGGTAGTTTGTTTGAATTGGTAAACAAAGGGATATAGAGTACCGAAGATGTGACGTCATAAAAATCTATTTTGGAATTTCTCAATTTTTCTTCATTTTCGAAGAGCATCAAAGAATGTCCAAATGTCGAAAACCAATTGAATAGGTTAAGTATTGGCTGAGATATGACCATCTGAATAAAAAGATTGCCTATGGGAATTCAGTAATTCAGTGTTATATTGCTCTGGCTCATAATGTTAGGAGCCAGAGCAATATAACACTGAATTCCCATAGGCAATCTTTTTATTCAGATGGTCATATCTCAGCCAATACTTAACCTATTCAATTGACATTTGGACATTATTTTTGATGCTCTTTCGAAAATGAAAGAAAAATTGAGAAATTCAAAATAGATTTTTGATGACGTCACACTTCACCACTCTATGGTGGTGCACTGTCATTGGTGACTAGGGTTGTAGAAATGAGCTTTGCAACGTTGCGCTTAGCAGTCATCTGAAGAAGTTATCTGAAGTGAAATTAAAAAATCATTTGAAGATTAGGAATATGAACAGTACTGAATTTTTCTTTCCTAAAAGTGTTAACCTTATTAATGAACGCATTTGACATAAAAAGTGTTCTGTCTATGCAACCCCAATGTAACATTTTCAAAGCAAAAGATGTGTCATAGAATTGCTAATTTACTCTAGGTGTGCCAATTTTGTGGGAATCGACAGTGTAGTGGCCGAGGTCAGCCATCGTTCTGGAGGAGCTTGAAATAACTCAGTGCAGTGGGGTTAGGCTTTTCAAACATTCTAGTTTGGCAATCTTTCCTTACCCTGTGAAGGTCCTGATACATTACATGTATATGCTGGTGTTCCATACTTCTGCCACAATTTGCTGTTATGATGACAGAGCCATAAACACTCCCCAAGGCCTACAGTCTTCGCTGAACCAGGTTTTCTGAAATGGTAGGAATATTCAACATATTTAATACTTCCATGAATTTCATACATTTCTAATTTCTCCTTTACTGCCAAACATGAATTAATCAGTATCCCCATTATGTTGACTACTGCTATACTCATCATGTTACCTGTACTAAGGGAGAAACACTGGCCTTGTTTATCTCTTTGATTAGTGTTATTACTGATCACTGGGTTAAAGATAGAGTTATGATATTCAACTCACCATCATATAACTATCCATATCTTTCCATTCACTAAAACATTTATGTATGCAGTATTTAAAAAAATATAAAACATTATGACTAACATCATTAAAAATGTCATATGACCATCATTGTTTCATGAAAAATACAGTCAACTTCGTTTAACTCAACCAATCGTCCGAGTCAACTGCCTATTTGAAGTCCACTGTGATTTTATTTTATTGATTTACACATCATATAAGTCTACATATCACTAGCAAACAATTCATCTTTCACAGAATATTCAACATTGCATCCCAATGATGATATTTATTCATTATCATAAATCTTCCCATTCTGATATTCCAGAACTATCATAATATATTTCTCTTTACTTACCTTTGCATGTCTCCTTGTCATGTTCAAGCTTGAACTCTGAGTTGAATGTCTTCCTCAGAGTTGAATGGTCTCCTACTCCAACCCAGTTGGGAAGGAGCACTTTGCAAATCCATACATGTAGAATGTTCCAACTTCGAAATTCTGATCAGGTTTGAAATCTTTATCCTGGGAAAAAAAAACATGAATTTATCATCTTTTTATTCGTTTATGAATCCAATATATTAATGTGTACCACTGTTTTTTATTGTTTTCTAAAAGTTGAAAATACATGTATATGTCATGATGCCAGTAAATTTAAAGTTACTGTGGGGTAAAAGGCAAGGATTGACAACACATAAATCACACACATCACCTTAAAGGAGAATGAGATGCACACTGCATTACTCCAAAAATTTGATACAGAATTGTGAGCATGTTGCACCTATTTGATAACTTAGTACGGATTACAATTTCTCTAAAGTTTACCCTTGCCTTGTTAGACGTCCTTTTATGGGAGTTACCAGTTTGATGAAAATAGTAATGTCATATTTAAGCAAATGTTTGAAAAACCAAGTCTGAAAATTGTTTTACCAAGTTTACATCATGCTTTCAATGTGATGTCAATCGCAGATGGTGTCATTGATAAGTGTAAGGCAATCCAAAAGTATACACAACCATTATGCCTTTTAAAGATTCCATGTAATTTACTCATATTCATTTTTGTAAGAATAAAAACATGATAAATAAAAATGTTATTTCGCAAGAAATTATGAAATTTACTCTTATCACTCTCGTTTTACAATAAATATCAAAATGCAATCTTAACAGCTTCGTGGTAACTATAATATGTAGGGATGACCTCTGTTTCCAATAAATCTAGTCCTTTGCTGTACACATGATCTATCATTGTTCCCTTCTCAGTAGTAGCATTAACAACATGCTGTTTGTAACCTTTATTACACATTAGCTTGTTTACCTGTGAAGAACCTTTAAACAAATCCTCATTAAAATCTCCCATCACAATACACCTAATGCTTCTTTTGTGTAATGCATCTAGCAAATTGTCTAATGATTCACAGAATGATTTGATACTATATGATGGAGGTCGATAAACGACTGAAATTACAACAGAAACTGGTTTGGTGACAAGAATTGCGATAAACTCTAAGTTGTCGACAGATATGTCTAATCTACTTGAATATGTATTCTTGATATACATTGCAACACCTCCGTGCGATTGTTCTTTGAGTACATTTCCAACTCCAGAATTACAGTATGAAAGATGTCGTGGCTGATGATAAAATCGAAAGTTATCTAAAACAACGTCACAGAGATCATCATCATTAATCCATGTTTCGGTCAAGCAAATAAAATCTACATTCACAAACTGGCACTGGGATTTGAAATCGATAAAATGCTGTTTTAATCCTTGTACATTTTGCATTACCAAAGAAAAGTTATAATCGTGAATATCTTCAGAAGTTTCATTCTCGATAAACGGCTTCATAATCTCAATGCGTTCTTTAATTTCTGGATTACAATATATACGTTTAGGATCGAAATGTTCTATCACAAGTCCAGATAACGAAGTAACGCGACTAAGCCCAACATATGCCTGTCCAGATTGAAATACACCTTTTAATGATACAACAGCTTTGTCTAATGTCGAACCTTGTACTTTATGAATTGTGCAAGCATAAGCAAGCTTAAGTGGAAATTGTTTTCTCACATATTTCTTACCAATGGATTCTTGAGACATTTCGATTGAATGAATACCAACATCGGCCTTCTCAAAATTAACTTTGATGCAAACTGGATTCAAATTTGTATGATCCGTTATTATTTCTGTTACATTTCGAAACATCCATTTGTCAGGCCTTTACTAACATCAATGTTCTTGAGCAACATCACTCTAGCATTAACTGCAATCCACAGATAAGGAGGCAACTGGGTTTTCATCTTTGTATAAGGTTTTTTCAGTATTTGATTTCCTTTTTTAACATCTTTGTCCATGTCTTGTGCTTTTACGCATATCACATCTCCACATTTTGTATGCAATAATTTCTTGTTCCAAGCATCTACTTCATTGTTACATGCATAGATATGCAGAGCATTTTCACATTCTTCACCAGTCTCACAGGACTTGAGCATTGCTAGGTCTTCATCACAGAGAATCTCATCCCCTTGTTTTACACGTAATCTATTTAAGAGAAAAGCGAATTGGGTATCATCTTTTTGTCTCATAATGTCTTCAAGTTCTACTTTCTTGAAATTAGCATTCCACAATGCACCATTGAGTGTGTCTTTATATAAAGGAATTCCAAAGACTGGAGGTAACTGATACATGTCTCCCACAGCAATAACTGAAACACCAGCAAAAGCAGTTTGATCGCGTGATTGTTTAATTTGTCGTAGGCGGCCGTGAATGTAAGACATCAACTTTTGATCTACCATTGATACTTCATCTATGATTAAAATTTGCAATTCAGCCAGCTTATTTCGAAGGACACTTATTTTCTCATCACTCAGCGGTTGATACAGTATTTGTGCTTTGATTGGAATAGAAAGAATACTATGTATAGTATGGCCATTGATATTGTATGCAGCTACTCGGTTGGAGCCATTTTCAGTACTGAGACATCATCAGGATGTGGCAACATTCGGGCTAGTATACGTGTTGCTTCATAGTAAAGACATTTGATCAAATGACTCTTTCCAGTGCCAGCACCTCCAGTTAGAAAAATATGAAACGGTTCGACCGATTTTCCATTTACTCTATCTAAACACCACTGTCGTATTTTGTAAAAAACACTCTGTTGCTTCTCATTCAAAGACCTCATCAAAGAATGTCCATCTTGTTTGGAAATTTTTACAGAACGTAGTTCGATGCTATAGTCATCTTTTTCTGTTCATTTTTAAATCAGGGATATCAAGATCTCCATCACAATCTTCGACATCTACATTTTCTTTGGGATGTTCAAGTCGCTCTACTTCCTTTTCGGACATAAAAGACCCCATGCATCTTCGTGTGGACCAAATTTGTCAAGATGCTCCTGTGCATGATCAATTGCATCGGCATTCATTTCAAACTTCTTTCGGTTAGTACAGACAATTGACCAGACTTTCTCCAATTCACGTCCACATATTTTCACAGAACCTGTCTCGTAGAACTCTTCATGTGTTTCAAATGTTGGGGCTTTAATTGTCCATCTTCAAAATATGGCAGAAAGAGTTGCAAAATGCTCAAATAATATTTTTCGGGTGAGATGATGGGTGAGAATCGGGATATCTTACAACTGCATCTCCCGTACGAGTACGCTTCTGAATATACCCCAGATCGTTATCTAATTTAAAGACATTTTTACTTCTTGTACTTGGCGTTTGGGATGCAGTTAAGATTCTGTACTGAGAACAAAACGTTGCAAGACACATATCACTGAATTCTGTGTTTCTAGGTCGAGCTTTGTATCTGTCAAGCTTGCTAGGCATCCAAACATTTTCATCATCATCATTATTGTTATCTGGTCTGCTTTTTATAACGCTTAATGGTAAACTCATTCTGACAGGGTCGGGTCCAACAGGAATGAATTCCACTTTCCTAGAACATTCTTTCAATCTGAGACTGCAAACACGATAGACGCTTTCTTGAGCAGACACTTCACGATTTTGCATGTACACCTGGCCAAGTTTTTCATGCTTTCCTTTGCGTTATCATTTCCCTCTTTCATTTCTGATAGTGTATGACTCAATAGCATTCCGATTTCGCGTTCAGCTTTTGACATGTAGGATACAATATAAGCCACGCATGCAAATACATTTGTTACGAACTGCAAATCCATGTTGGCATTCCAGCTTCTTAGTAGACTTGGATTAAACTGATTTACCCATACATCTTGTATTTCTCTTTTGATGATTATACTTTGTTGTGATGCTAATTCATTATGTGCATTCTCAAATTGATTTTGTGTAATGTCAAGCTCTTCAAAGAGATGGTTTACACTGTTGTACTCGATTCCATTGGATAATGCATCTTTAACTGAATTCAACAATTTCTCTGCATCATCTTTAGTCTTTTCAGAAGCTTTAACTTGATCATTGTCCTTTCCCTTATTTTGCACTTTCCCACAATCTTTAGCTGAAATCTCTTCAACAGGTGTTACAATGAATGTTTTTCCAGATGGTGGTCTCGGAAATTAAATCTACATGCCTTCCCTGTTTTTGTGCAAGATTTAGAATGTTTCTTACTGTGTTGTTGGACCTTGCTTACTATTTCATGTAGTTCTTGATCTTCCTTTTCATCCGGTTTCTGGCAAGAAATGTATTTATCTACAAATTGTGCGACATCATCATCATTATCGATACCCAACTGTGGAGCATTTTGAACCCAGAACAAGGCATGAATGTGAGGGAACCACGAGCTTGATACTCTACTCTCCAAAATGAATCAACTATTTTACCAATCGGTGCAGCGGGGATAAAATAACTCTCTTCATAAAAGTGTGAAATCTTTTATCAAACATTCTGGCAACTGTTACTGGATTTGATCTTAAAGATTACATTTTTCTGTATAGTCTAATTCACTCGATTCCCTGGTGTCTCCTTTTTGTCTAAGCAATGTATTCATTAATTCTGGCCATCTCATATCGGCAGATGAGAAAGAAGCAAACCATGTCGGCTTTCCAAGCTGTCGTACCATTGCCAATACATCTTTTTGTGTCTTTTGCCAATACGGAGGTGTTCCACGAATTTGCTTTAAAAATTTATAGCCCTTGTCTGATTTTAGTATTTTTTAACTTTCTCTGCATCTTTCAAATCTGAGGCAGTTATTGAAGACGAATCATCTTTTTGTTAGGACTTTGCCTTAATGCGATAGAAACTTGTGATATAACCTGTTGAATTTCATAAATATATTGTGCATAAAAGATGTAATCTGTATTCTGAGCAAATCTGTTGTCCACGTGCATCAATCGGTTGTGCAGATAACGTCCTAATGTTATTTTTCATCTCTTCTATCATGGAATGTTGGTTGACCTTTAGGAAATAATACTGGGAAACATTTGGCCTCATTGCTTTCATCTTGTAGAATTGATACAGGGCTTCTTCCTTCACAAGGAGCACAACATATTATGTCTTCAAAATACTGATCTAATATTTCCTGTCCAATATCTACTGGCTGGAGACACGAGTCTAACTGAATACCGCGTGTCGTTCTTCCATATCGTCTTCAGTGTCATTGTCATCTATTTTTTTGTGTAGTTTACTGTTGTCTTGCATGTTTTCATTAGCATTTTTGTCTTTGGACAAAATGTAATCAATTGTTCTTCCATTTCCTTCCAACGTTTTGCTAAGCGAGCTTTACCACCGATTTCCACTGCTTCTTCCTTTTCATTATCTTTTTCATTTCGTTCAAGTGAGTTTTCCCATTTATCATTTACTGTAACATCAAAATACCACTTATTATTTGCTTTTAAATACTGCAGAGCATTAAGCAAGTTAGATTTATCTACAAATCTGTACTCATAACAACCTTTGTAAGACAATTTTCTTTTCAGCTTAACACGGATCAATTGATCTTCAGTCTGTGGTCTTGGCAACATATCTACTGTTTCAAAAGTGTTTGAAGGGACACAAACAACTGGGCCATGAACACCATTTTGACCACCTTTGGGCAAAGCCATTAACTTCATAAAGGGATATGTAGTGCAATCAAATGCTGTTCTAGAGTGTTTAAATTGGCAAGTTCTTCTGGGACTTGATGTAATTGTAAATTATTTATGTTTGCTTCTCCAGGTACTTTTCCAGACTGCAACTTTTTGTGACAAGTGTAGCATATCCACAGTGATGATCTGGCTGACTGGCGTATTTGACATTCTGATCTGCATTCTGAATTGCAAACATGCAAATATTTTCACTTATACATGTCTGAAGTTTATAATTGGTCTTCATACATTTTATTACTTGGTTCTCAAAGAGAAGTTTAAAGCAAACACAGCAAACAAATTCTGGACCATGAGAAATAATCTTCCTAAACTCCTGTAGTACATTATCAAACTCGGACATTTTGAATTTATTAACTAGAGCTCTTTTAAGATTCTGCTTCATTACTTTTTGTCTATATTTTTCTATTTTTTTATATTTAATATTTAACCTCATCAGTATCTTTCCCTTAGTTTCTTATCTTTGTATCTAGTTTGGGACAGGGTTTTCATAGCTGTCTTGTGTTTTTGTTTGAAATGCATATCCTTCAAGTATCTCTTTCTCATGCTCATTTTCATAGTAGCCTTTTGCTTTTGTTTAAAATGCATATCCTTCAAGTATCTTTTTCTCATGCTCATTTTCATTGTAGCCTTTTGCTTTTGTTTAAAATGCATATCCTTCAAGTATCTCTTTCTCATGCTCATTTTCATAGTAGCCTTTTGTTTTTGTTTAAAATGCATATCCTTCAAGTATCTCTTTCTCATGCTCATTTTCATAGTAGCCTTTTGTTTTTGTTTAAAATGCATATCCTTCAAGTATCTCTTTCTCATGCTCATTTTCATAGTAGCCTTTTGTTTTTGTTTAAAATGCATATCCTTCAAGTATCTCTTTCTCATGCTCATTTTCATAGTAGCTTTTTGCTTTTGTTTAAAATTCTTGTTGTTATGGTACATTTGCTTTATTTTATTTCGCATGGTGGTTTTTAAATTTTCTTTGAACTGTTCATTTGTCCTATATTTCTGTTTATTTAAATTAAGAATTTTTTTTTTATACTGTTTATCAGAGTGATATTTGTCTTTCATAGAAGTGACCTGTTTTTTCCTAAAACTTGGATCTTGTTTGTACTTTCTGCTCTGTCTTTGTTTGTTATCACTTGCCTTCCTTGAATTGTATGATGAATCATTGTCTTTCTCTTCCCTGTATTTTTGTTTTGCTTGATTTCTTTTGTCATTTTCCAGATTACATCATGATGATATTTATGCTTCTCCTTAATTGATCTCTTCATTTTACGTATGTTTGCATTGAGAAGTTGCTTTTCTTTCTTACTATTTCTGTCTATTGCCTTTGTCACAGCTCGTCTTACTCTCATTTGCTCTTTATTCTTATTCCTTTTTTGATCATAACTTTTTCTTTTACGTTTTTTCCTTGAATTGTCAGCATTTGAATTTTGTTTTGTTTCAGTAGTCTTTCCTTGCTTGATATTTGCACATAAATTTCCACTTGTTTTCTTCACTTCATACAAATTACTTTCGTCACAAGGATTTAACGACTCCAGTGATTGTACTGACAAAACAACATCATAATGAATGTGTTGTGTGTTCTCGAGATAAATGCCTTTTCAGTCGTTTCCTTTCCAATTTGGACATTTCGGCCAGAAAATATGCTCCATCTCAAAACCTCATCGTCATATACGTAGATATCAGTTTCAATCAAATTTGCTAAAACCAGGATTTCCATTTCTGTAGCCCAAGTACCGCTTTCCTGTATGTTGTTCTTTGAGACATAGTCTGAAATAGTGGTATAACCAGTTCTCAAGAAGCCAACAAATCTGTCTTGATTTTCTATAAGATGTAAAACAATAGCTTTTCTTATGGTATAATGGTACCCCTCATTTCCTGTCATGACAAATGAAACAGCACGATAAAAGCAATTTCCGTCACCTGTGATATATCTTATGTCTTTTGGTTGTGCAATAGGTACACATCCTTCAACTATAGGATTGGAAATAGAAGAGATATCTGTCATATTTACTCTTTGACAACATTTCTTCTTCCTTCTTTCATCCAGAGGCTTAAACCACAATGTCGAATGAACTTCTCCAATTATCATTAATTCCTCATTACTATCAGCACATTCACTTTCATCAATTCTTAAAGTATCATCCTCTTTTCTTTTCCCCAATTTAGTTTTTCGAACTTCATTACCAAGGTCAACATCGACTTTTGCATCATTTTCAATGTTACTCAATTTTCGTTTTCTGCTTAAAGTTGAGTTGGACTTCTGAACTTTGTTCACTAAATTCAATCTATCAGAGTCATTCCTGCACTTAGTACAATTTTTGAGTCTCCTTTTTGTTCATTTACATATTCTGTCTTGATAGAGTCATTTCTTTTCAGAAGACAACTATTATTCAGCTGTGGTTCTTTTAGTTTCGTTAAGGTAATTGTCACACTCTTCAGTTTTAATTCCTGACCGTTATAATGTACATCATGAATGATTGCTTCGTTTGCTTTTTCAGGGAAGAGAAATACATTTGGGTTATCAATCATCTTTTGTGGGAAACACTCTCATCCAATCTTTGAACTTCATCAAAGCTTTCCCAATGTATGGAACATCCAGAGCTTCCAGACTGACTTTCACTGTGCCTATTTGACGAAGGAATTGGACTACAAACAAAATCCTGTAACTGTGGATAGCCTTTCAAGGTTTCATTCTTACCAGAAGTTGCTTTAGCACATACACTAGTTACTTCATATTCAGTGTGCAGGGGGCATCCCATTGTTTTTGCTAACCTCATGCAATGCTTGTACACACCTTGCCAGCTTTGAGTACAGTACAACACTCTGTCCGTTACCAATCAGGAAACCTCGACTGCTTCTGGAATGTGAATCAAATATAAAGAAACCATCTTGACCAGATAATACAATGAAAGTACTTCCAGCAAATGTCACAAAACATGCATCAGAATCAGTACAGAGTTCTTTTTCGAGTGCTTGCTTCAATGTCATCGAAAGAGACTGGGCCAATATCAATTCATCTCCATCTAACAATCCAGTGACTGGTTCACGACATACTATGTTAAACAATTCATCGTACGCATCCAAATATTCAAATAGATCAGATATCAATAAGTATTCGTTGTCGAGTGAAGTGGATCGCCGTATGTAACAATATAATTCATTGCCGTTATTCAAAATCCTGTCTAGATCTGTACTTTTCCAATCATTGGCATTTTTACCTTGCTATACAACAGTGCAGATAGTGAATTGGTAACACACTGCTTTCCACTTGAGTAACCAAATCTTGTATCACCTTGATTGAATGTTCCTTGGGCAACAAGCATTATTTGTGTATCGACTCTCGTGCATTTGTCTTTGTGATCACTTTCAAGGGTTTCATGCTTGGTGTTACGTTCGTTGTGAACGACTGATTCAGACTGATTACTTGCACATTGTTCATATGTCATGTCAAAAAGATTTGCAGTACCTTTCCTCTCATCATGATTTATCGTACCAGTCTCCAACGTGAGCCTACGTTTTTTTCCCTTTGGATCAACATGGTTTTGAAATGTTTCAGGAGACTTATCCACTACTTCATCAATTTCTTCCTCTATCTGACACTTGGATCTACACTTCTTGAACTCATGCTTTACTTTAACATCAGCCTGAATTGATGGACATGGCAAAGTTCTCTTTGACGTTTTATCTTCTTTAGTTGTTCTTGTCTGTTCCAATGAATTGAAATTGACAAAATCTACAGATTCAACAACATTAAAATGAACATTTCCTGTGTATAGTATATAAATTCCCTTATCAGATGTTACAATATTTATTCTTCCAGGTTTCTTTGCAGAGAACAATTGCCAACATGGTACTTGGTCATTGTATGAATAAATATCAGTATCGATTAAATTTGCTAAAGCGCTAATTTCAGTGTCTGTAGCCCACGTTCCGTCTTCCATTATTTTACGTTTCAAAACATATTCTCTGACTGTTCTATACTCTTGCCTCAATGTATTACTAAACATGTCCTTGGTTTGCAATAAATGTTTCACAGTGGCATTTCTTAGAATTGCATGATTACGCTCAGTTCCCGAAATTGCATATGAAATTGCACGAAAGAAACAATTGCCATCACCAGTAATTTGTTTACTATGTAAAGGAACTCCAATAAAGCTATCTCTATCTAACCTTGAATCACAGCTTTTGCCTATATATCTGATATTCAGTTTTGAACAAATGGTCCGTTTGTCATTATTCTGGAGGGGTACAAATTTGAAATCTTTATCCGGTCTATCACGTAATCCAAGATCTGCTACAAATTCAACTTCTGTTTCCGTTTCATCAGCACATGTGTACATATTAGCATCTACTGCCTTTTCAATGTCTTCATCTTTGATATTTGAATCTGAAGAAGATTCTGAAGGATTCCTTGAATGAGCATGATCATTAAATGACATATCAGTATCATTGTCTATACCATGTTTTACTGTATCAAAGCTTCTATTCTTTAAGTCATTATCAAACACTGCATCTTCTTCTACACCATCTGAAACATATGAAAAATCATTTTTCATCATATCATCATTTTCCGATACCGATTCACAGACATTGTCTACTGGTTCATTTCTGGGCATATCTTTTGGTTTATCACAAACATTCCAAGGCATATTGCATTCTGATGAAACGCTTCTATCGAATAAATCATATCCAGGATTTGTGTCTGTATCACTTTCAGATTCTATACAATTTCTTGCACACGAACGTTTCACTGGTATATGAATATCACTGCCACTATCATCTTCTGTTTCAATTTCCCTATTTTCATCAAAATTTGATTTCAACAGATTATTCTTTATATCGGCCTGCACAACTCCATCTGAACCTTTGTTGTCTTTCATATTGCAAATATGCTGGTCTGAGTGTTTATCATTTTTACATGTATTTTTATCAAGTCCTTGGTCACCTGCATTCATTGATAAATTTGTATCCTGCTTCTCATTCTTTGCTGCTAATTCTATTCCTTCATCTTTGTCAAATCTAATCTCCGATTTATCACAAGAGTGATTTCCATCAGTACCTTTTTCCCTTTGGAAGACTGACCTTTCTTGTTCCTTGCTCGACTTTTCTTGTTCTTTGCTTCTTTTTCCTTGCCACCAGCATGAACTCTGTACATTCGAAATCTTTGATCTGTTCAAAAAGATTACGAGTGCAGGCATGAATATCAACACATGAATCTGTTCTTGATCGAGATGGCAAATAACCTGCTACGTCAGCCCAAGATCGTGTCTGCATCGTTTCAATTTGCACACAGGTCTCACTGTACAATTTCATTGAACATGGGGATTGCACACTGTATGTATATATACGCAAAGAGTTTCTACATAAGACTGCAAACCGACATCTTCTCTTTTCACATTCTTGTTTTCCTTACATACATTTTTCTTTCGGTTTCCATTATTTTTCTCATGACTTTCATAGAATGTCTTCATTGCTTTGCCAATGTAAGTCACACCTGGTTCCAAGACTACACCATTCACTGATTTTCTCTTGATTTTCCGGTCTGTTCGATGATCAACTGTTGATTTGGAATATAATTTTCTGTCTTTTATTTTCTCCATCCATTTTGTCTTTCTTGATTTTACAGTAATCCAGTCATCAGCATCATCTTCAAATTCTTCATTTCTCAATTGTTCATAATCTGATTGAGATGGATTTTCTCTGTCTACAGGATCAGGTTTACATCTGTCACAGTCACTCATTTTCATGTCATCAATACATCGTTTTCAGGCAACATACTGGATTTCTTCCCCTTTTTTGCATACCTCTTCCTTGATCTGGTACATTTTCTTCCATCCTTTTTGTTGGTTGATTGGCTTGGCATGTCAGTAACGCACTCTTCATCACCTTGATCCTCAAGAAGCTCATATCTATTGAAATGAGAAGGGATGCATACTTTATCAAACATGCGATGAACAATGTTGCTATTGCCACAAAATGAACAAATCCAGATCAATTTTAGGTTACGCAGTTTGTCTTCACAAGGGAATCCCATACATGTCACATGAAATTGCTTACTACAACTCTCACATGTTGCATCACTTTCATTTTCTTTGATGTCATTGCTACAAACAAAACATTCATCAGAGTCTGCATTGATCATTGACTCACAGCTCGACAGTATGTCTATGATTTCATCAAGTACGCTCATGAATTCAATTGTATCCATCACGACAAAATTTTCTTTCAAAGCTATATAATGGATAAACTTATTTTCAAACTATCTCTGTTATGGTCACCCAATACTGTTACTAATACTCTGTATTTTAATGATTTACAGTTTGACTTATCTATAAAAATCAAAAGAATTACTTCACAATCAATACGTTTGATATAATCTTATTAACCTATCTGTAACCTAAATTGTACTTTTAAACCCTTTTTGTAATAGCAGGAAGACAAAGCTATATACGTACTATTAGTGTAAATATATAAGATGGTATGTCCAGTTGTAACAAGATTTTTAAAATATCTATCAATTACAGGGCTATGTTAAAGTGCTATAATAAACTATATAGTATTACTTCACTATAATGTATATGCCTTGTGATGGCGCTCTATTAGTTAAAATCCGTTTCCTTTGTGAAAGAAACAAATCTGAAATTAGGCTACATGTCCAAATGGTACAACTTTGTATAAGAGATATTAAATTCTCTCGATTTAAGATTTTTCTGCTTTGAAAATTTGTTATGTTCGAGTACTTATTTCAATGAAAAAATCAATACAAATTTTACTTTCTTTACTTAATTATTTCTCTGTTATTAATCAATCAAATACACTTTTTACAACACTACATATACGGACACAAATATCTTTCTTATTCCCTCTCCAATCAATCAAGTTCACTTGTATTTCTAAAACTATGAACACTATGTACCCAGGCACAGATTTCTTTCTCTTATCAATAAATCAAGTACACTTTATTACATTTATATTGATACAAATATATTTATTGGCTCTCCAATCGATATAGCTCAAATATATTTCTTAAACTATATGTATTTTAACCCAATTTTTGTCTCTTCTCTATCTGCAATCAAGCTCACTTAATTTATCTAAAAAGTAAACTTTATTATCCAGGTACAATACTCTTGCAATACTGAAAAGAGATTGAATTGGGCCTTATATTTGTATGTATCAAGTCTCTAGTCTTGCAATTGACCAAAGTATGTTTCACCAAAAAATGCAGCCCTTTACTAAATTTACGAAGAACTGTTAGATTATGATTTTTCTTTTTCAATATATTTTTATATTTTAGCTTTCAATTTATAAATGTATATATAAGGTATAAAGTATATTTCACCAACTATTTAGGGTTCTTTTATGAAGTTTTTTGGCTAGGTTAAATGAATTGTAGAACCTTTAAATTCAAATTTGTTTTTTGTCCTCTTTCAATATATTTTTAATATAGAGCCTATATAGTACTTTTTGAATAGTATTTAGAATAAAGTATTTTAGCTTTCAATTTATAAAAGTATATATATATACTTGTATAGAGTATAAGGTATAAAGTATTCAGATATATTCAGATATTGACAGAATTGCTGTGTACCACAACCAGAATTGACTCACACCTAGCTTATAAGTGCTAGGGCTATTGTCGGTGAATTGTGAATAAACAGACTTTAGGATCAAGGATAAAGTATCAAGTATAAGGTATAAGATGTAAGGTATAAGATATAAGTAGGTAAGTATGTAAGTAGGTAAGTAGGTAAGTATTCAGATATATTCAGATATTGATAGAAATGCTGTGTACCACAATTCGAATTGACTCACACCTAGCTTATAAGTGCTAGGGCTATTGTCGTGAATTGTGAATAAACAGACTTGAGAATTGCTGTGTACCACAATTCGAATTGACTCACACCTAGCTTATAAGTGCTAGGGCTATTGTCGTGAATTGTGTATAAACAGACTTGAGAATTGCTATTTACCACAACCAGAATTGACTCACACCTAGCTTATAAGTGCTAGGGCTATTGTCGGTGAATTGTGAATAAACAGACTTGAGAATTGCTATTTACCACAACCAGAATTGACTCACACCTAGCTTATAAGTGCTAGGGCTATTGTCGGTGAATTGTGAATAAACAGACTTTAGAATTGCTATTTACCACAACCAGAATTGACTCACACCTAGCTTATAAGTGCTAGGGCTATTGTCGGTGAATTGTGAATAAATAGACTTTAGTGAGAAGTGCTGATGATATCAAGGTGAAGTTCAATCCTCGTGTCCTGCCAAAGAAATAGAAAGAGAAAATAAAAACTTTAATTACATGCAGTAGATAAGTCTGGGCAAATTGTGGATAACAAATTAAAATACAGTTATCTCTGCCTGAGGCAAATCTCTTGAGACCGTAGAAATCTGTTTGACTTAGGAGAGGTGAATAACATATGTCTTGTATAATCTGGACCTTGAATTGCTCTGACTTAGCTGATTATCAAGTTCGAAGTTCTTAACCCTAACCCCTCCGGAAATTTCGCGATAACTTTGTAACGCGTGAAAATTTTGCAGCACGCTCTCATGAGTTTTTTCATTCAAATCTTACGCATCTTTTGACACCAACTTTGCGAAAATCGGGCGTACCACTGCTAAATCATGTGACCTTTTCTGACCCCATGTCAGCCTAAAATTGGAGGATTTATTGATTTTGTGTACAAAACGAATGGGAAACTGTATCTCTCATTTGCTTAGTAAATCAGCCATCATTTCCCAATTCACAATCAATTATCCTCTTTTTGTCTCAATATTGATCCTGATGGAAAGAACTATAAAAAAAACCAAAGAAATAAATAAAAATTGAAAACATTACAATACATAAGAAATTCATAAAATAAAATACATAATAGAAATTGAATCAAATGTTTTGTTAGTGGATGATTGCTTCTAAGCTTAATTAGAAACATTTCATACAAAAATTTGCTCAAAATAATCACTATTAACTGAATTATTAATGAAAATTTTAATAACAAAATCAAATATTTTCAAATAAATTAACAATGCAATCTTGTTCTTTACGTGAATAAGGAGATGCGTGCAAAATTTCGCGATGATCGGACATTCAACGGCCGAGATCTTGGGGGCCCATCATGCCCCCAGTCCTCAACACCTCGAAATAGCCCATTCTTTTTAGGGTTAAGATATCGCGATAAAGAGGCCATTAGCTGTAAATTCATAACTTCACATTTTACATACTAGTATATACTACCTATAATTGTACGTCATACAATTAAGTTTTCCAATACAATGAAACCAAGATTACACATTTTAGCTAAACAATTGAGATGTTAGAGCCTATTGCCTGAGGCAGTATCTTTTCAAAAATTATTACTTCTGTAACTACACGCCTATATGATGAAGGAAAAACCTTATTCCTAATGGTATTCTATAGAAATGGTTCCTTGCCTAATAATAAACATATGCATGATTTTCCTTCGACTGAGACATGGTCATTATTCAAAATAGAGGCATGCAGTATTGTCAATGTGAATGGGAAGATAACATCCTAATGGCGATTGTCACATTGATGAGTAGACTATTCTGCTTTTATTAAAACCACTGTTGCTTCAAAGTAGACTTCCCTTTAACTCAACGTAACAAAAAAAACGATATATGTCAGAGTTCACTTAGCAATTTAGCATTAATATTAATTAGATCAGATTTCCTTCAACTTAAAAGAACATATCAATTTCCTTTTTTTTTTAAATTGCACAACAAATGTGAAGCAACATTCTTTTAGAATGGACCAAAATCTATAAACCATGAATCTGCATAGCATCCTCCTCCAAGACCGGGGGAAAAGAATTTGCTATAATGAGCTCATGCTTTGGTTGTCTGTACAATTATGCAATTTGCTGGTCATACATGTAAATTAGTTTAACTACCTATCCTAACTCATGAAAAGGAAACACCTATTGATTTGGATGTCGGTGACCTCTTGCATAAATTATTTTTCTTTATGTTAAATGAGCACAAAACTACTTGGGTCATTTCATCAGGTTGGAACACACTAGGACTTAAAGGTGTGAAATGGCTCTGTATCATCACAGGTATCACTACTTTTGATACAGTTAATAGAAGAAGCACCTTTGGGTGTCCAAGAAATGGACAAAGTTTTAAGACATATGCAGGTGTCTTGTCCAAGATATGATAGAATACACATTCAAGTTTTTCAGACATTTACAGCATGCAGAATGGAACATTTACACATCAAACAGCATATCTGGTAATATTTGGTTTATTTGATGACAAACAAACGTAATTAATCTTTTGGTGTTGACTTTTATGCCCTCTCATTAGTAAACAAAATCATTTGGACAAATTCATGTTGTAAATGTCAGAATATCTTGAATGTGTGTGAAAGTACGACGTAACAATACGGCGGTGTAATGTTACATCTTCCACTAAGTTTTTGATCATATCTCAGACAAAAAACAAGGGTATGTTTTAAATATTTGTAAATTTCTTGCACAATTGAAGGTGCTTTTTCTGTAAAATAACTGTATCAAAATAAGTGATACTTCTGATGATACAATGCCATGTCACACCTCTGCATCCCAACCTGATGAAATGACCCACTTACCAATATACCTACACAGGAATAACTTGCTCTCTCCCACCACAAACTTTGCTCCTTGACCACAAATCTTGATGTCAACTGATGTCAGCTGTCTTCAAAAAACAAAACAGAAGACAAACATATGGGTAAAACATCACAAAAGAAAAATACACAATTTTAATACATATACAGTGCATCTCAAAAACACTATACACTTTTGAAAAGGCTGCCAAATAAAAATATATGGTTTTGGGGGAAAAACTGTATATGTATGGATAGCTCATGAACTCAACTTTCATATGAATCCAGGAATTCCGAAAATGATTCATGCTTGGATGAGCACTGCTCATATTTGTAAAGGGTATGGAAATTAGGGTGCACAGGAATGGGCCTTTCAATTTTGTGAGAGAAAAGTCCTTTGGAGCTTACGGAATTGAGGATTATATGAAAAAATTACGATCAAATGTGATGAGTTTGGGTTTGCCGAGTGAAATTTGTGGTTTATGGGATTGATATTTTATGCATAAGTGAACAGGTATTGCATTTATTATTATAGCATTGTAACTTCCCTGATAGACTCATAGGTGTGTTTGTGGGAGTCAGGATGGGGTGATGATGGTACATGGTGCAGAAGAGGTGAGATGTAACATAATGACATAACATTTCTTCTTTTTTGGTTGAGCTCTGATCACTTTACAATTACATGTAAATGTTTAAAATAACATTTTTTGTTGTGTACAGTCTAGAATGCAGTTCCAGCTTCTATCAGAGCCTATGCATAAAAATTATATTTCAACATCTTTTTTATTGTTATTTCTGTAAATCACAAACCTTTTCTTCCATTATGAATAGCGGCCCTCTTCTACTATTATGAATAGCGACCCTCTAATCCGATACTGTATATATTTGAGATTAGTGACTTATACATGGACTAAATCGTTTGCAATAAGATTTCAATACAAAAATGTTGTGTTTTCATTAATTTGATGGTTATAAATTCCAGGTCACTGCCAACAAAAATCTTATGACAGTCATATATCAGTAACACAACATTTTCTCTGGCAAGAATTGCTCCAGGTTAGGTATAGTATAAGTCCAGGACTTAAGTTAGTGATTCGATTAATATTTGGGATTGACTGCAGGGCAATTGTTGCCAGAGCAAATCTCATAAACTTCCAAGTTTTCATAAATGATACAGAATCACCAAAAAAAGCTTGAATTCGGAAATAATCAAGTATTAAAGATGGCTTGAAATATGATATTTTGGTGTATCGGTAGAAAACGTTTTTCATGATTTCGAAGGTCGTAAGTTGAAGGCCATTGTTAACAGAAATCATTTACTTGTCACAAACCTTCCAAATACTCATTAACAAAACAAATGTGACTGCGTCTCCTATATGACTCCGCCCTTAAAATGAATAATTTCAGAAATTGACCACTATGACCTTGACTTTTGACCTCATTGCTACCAAAAAAATGTCTTCCTATGAAGACCTCATAAGTTTGAAGTTCATATCTCAAGTGAGTCTTGAGATATTGCGATGAGCTCTACACATGGAATTTCATAAGTTGACCTCTGTGACCCTTGACCTTTGACCTACCTTCTCCAAAATCTAATCAGATCGTCTTCCTATGATGATACATTCTATCCTCAAGTTTGAAGTTTATATCTCAAGTGGTTCTTCAGATATCACGATAACGAACTCAATACATGGAATTTCATAAGGTGACCTCTGTGACACTTGAACTTTGACCTACCGACTCCAAAATATAATCAGATCGTCTTCCTATGGAAATACATTCTATCCTCAAGTTTAAAGTTCACACCTCGATTGGTTCTTGAGACATCACGATAACGAGCTCAATACCTGTAATTTCACAAGTTGACCTCTGTGACTCTTGACCTTTGACCTACATTCTCAAAAATCTGATAAGATCATCTTCCTATGGTGATACATACTATCATCATATTTGAAGTTCATATCTCAAACTGTTCTTGAGATAATGCGATTACAAGGCTAATACCTGTAATTTCGCTAGTTTCGTTGTTTTCGCTGTCCCTCCTTGCTTCTTTCTCATTAACTGTCCAACAGTAAGAGCTCTATTCACCTCTACCTCCTTGCTTCTGTCTCAGTAACTGTCCAACAGTAACAGCTCTATTCACCTCTGCCTCCTTGCTTGTCTCTCAATAACTGTCCAACAGTAAGAGTTCTATTCACCTCTGCCTCCTTGCTTCTCTCTCAGTAAATGTTCAACAATAAGAGCTCTATTCACCTCTGCCTCCTTGCTTCTGTGTCAGTAACTGTCCAACAATAAGAGTTCTATTCACCTCTGCCTCCTTGCTTCTGTGTCAGTAACTGTCCAACAGTAACAGCTCTATTCACCTCTTCCTCCTTGCTTGTCTCTCAATAACTGTCCAACAGTAACAACTCTATTTACCTCTGCCTCCTTGCTTCTCTCTCATTAACTGTCCAACAGTAAGAGTTCTATTCACCTCTGCCTCCTTGCTTCTGTCTCAGTAACTGTCCAACAATAAGAGTTCTATTTACCTCTGCCTCCTTGCTTCTCTCTCATTAACTGTCCAACAGTAAGAGTTCTATTCACCTCTGCCTCCTTGCTTCTCTCTCAGTAAATGTTCAACAATAAGAGCTCTATTCACCTCTTCCTCCCTGCTTCCCTCTCACTAACTGTCCAACAGTAAGAGCTGAATTTACCTCTGCCTCCTTGCTTCTCTCTCAGTAACTGTCCAACAGTAAGAGTAGATCTATCAAATCTGAAATGGAAAGATTCAAACACCACATTACATCCCAAACTGCAACTTAGACCGAAATCAATAACTTTTGTAAGAACCAACAGTTCAGAAATAATGTTAATATCAATATTTTGTTTAGGTACTTCAATGCATTTTCATTTTAAGCTCTTTTCCTGTTTCAAATTGTACCATTTCTGTAATGACATTATCATGGGTGGTGGCACAACATAAATTTTTAACTGACCAATGTCTAAACCTCATCTACTTTGTGGATGACTTTTCAGTTTAAACAAGGCATTAGCGATGTTGTGTCTCGCCCACTTGTGAAAATAACTAGAATATCGCAATGTCCATTGCCATCTATAAGAATTGTAGGGCCTATCGCAAGCTGATTTTGAAATATCTGCCATAGAATGCAACACCCCATAAACTTTGAGAAGGGTATTACATGATATGCTACTGCCTTTCACCTGCTTCCACTGCATCTACTCCCTCCCCCTTTGATACGAGTAAAATTATTGCATTGATATTTTACATGTGTGAAGGTAAAATGTGTTTGTGGTTGTAGTGTAGCTGAGGTTGCAGGTAAACTTTAACGCTTGACCTCAAATGACTTTTGACCTCTCTATGTGACCTCCGACAGCACCGCAGCATAATGTTACCCCTAGTGCCTCTATCACCCAAGTTTGGTCACCATTGGACTAACAGTTGTCAAGTTATGTGTCAAAAGAGAGTCTTGCACGAAAACTTTAACGTTTGACCTCAAATGACTTTTGACCTCAAATGACTTTTGACCTCTCTATGTGACCTCCGACAGCACCGCAACATGATGTTACCCCTAGTGCATCTATCACCCAAGTTTGGTCGCCATTGGACTAACAGTTGTCAAGTTATGTGTCAAAAGAGTCTTGCACGCTTGTCACATACCTTCCAAATACTCATTAACAAGACAAATGCGACTGCGTCTCTGCGTCGCCCTTAAAGGGATCGTTTAACAGTGTTAAATCTGAGATACACGGCCCTACATGTTATTAGTGTCTGTGATATGGTGTAATAATGAAGCCCTAAAAAAATTGCGCTTCAAAATGATCAAGAAGTGCCTCAAAATTGACCTCTTTGATTGACCGGTTTTACCATACTCGTTTTCCCTAATAGACTATAGTGTTATGAAAACCATCAGGCGAACGGTTTTCAAAATTTGTAATTCCAATCATAAATATCTTGATAATCAGACAGGCGATCAGCTTGTAAAAGTCATGGGGTTCCTGACTGACCTAAAGGTTTATGATTATCATTGCATCATGAGCTAAATCCAGAATTTTGTTTCAGAATCTGAGACAAAGTTATCGGATCCCTTTAAAATGAATAATTTCAGAAATTGACCTCTATGACCTCGACTTTTGACCTCATTGCTAAATAAAAAAAAGGTCTTCCTATGAAGACCTCATAAGTTTGAAGTTCATATCTCACGTGAGTCTTGAGATATTGCGATGAGCTCTACACATGGAATTTCATAAGTTGACCTCTGTGACTCTTGACCTTTGACCTGTCTTCTCCAAAATCTAATCAGATCGTCTTCCTATGATGATACATTCTATCCTCAAGTTTGAAGTTTATATCTCAAGTGGTTCTTGAGATATCACGATAACGAACTCAATACATGGAATTTCATAAGGTGACCTCTGTGACCCTTGACCTTTGACCTACGTACTCCAAAATATAATCAGATCGTTTTCCTATGGTAGTACATTCTATCCTCAAGTTTAAAGTTCACACCTCAATTGGTTCTTGAGACATCACGATAACGAGCTCAATACCTGTAATTTCACCAGTTGACCTCTGTGACTCTTGACCTTTGACCTACATTCTCAAAAATCTGATTAGATCGTCTTCCTATGGTAATACATTCTATCTTCAAGTTTGAAGTTCACACCTCGATTGGTTCTTGAGATATCACAATTACGAGCTCAATACCTGTAATTTCATATGTGACAAAGTTGGTCAAAGTGGGTGAAAACTCCTTTCGGTTTGAAAACATCTTCCTCTACTCTAAGACTAGTGCCCTGTAACATAAAAGATACAATCAATCTTACGATTGATATCAATCGTAAGTCTATGGTAAACCGTGTACTGAAGAGTTACAATCGATCGTAAGATTAATTGTATCTCTTTATGTTACAGGGCACAGATCTCTAAGTATATTATTTTCATAGACCTACATCTATGAAAATTCATTTATTTTGTTAGATCTAGATCTATAAAAGCATAGAATCTAGGCATTCTATGAAAGTAAATATCTTCCGGATACTGTACTTTAAACTTTAAAGTACTTAAATTTTGGAGATATTGCTAGCCATGTCGCAAATCTATAAAAATCTTCTCCCATAATCTCATAGACTTTCTACATGACTGGAATCCAGCCATGAAAGAGTGTTAAGGGTCCCTTCATAGCGGTATGGGGTAGACTACCATCTTTCGAGGGATATGTCAGAAAAATACCTAATGAATATAAGAATATCCTGAGAATGATGGTTATTCCTGATCCTGTCTACACATTCACAGAGGCAAACCTAACTAACTTTAGTAACTAAGTTAGATCTACGTGTAGACCGATAAATAGATCTATTTCGGTCCCGGATATGCTCCACTGAGACTATTATCTGGTTGCGCGAATCCCGGCTTCCCACATAGACCGATAAAACCAATGCCCACAACAGTCGTGGAGAAAATTGTGTGCAGAAATAGATGCGCACAACACAGCACTTTCATGAAAGTGACAGCGGCTGGTCGGTCTCCTTACAAAAATGCCAGATTGCAACATCTAAGCACACTTTCCGGAATCTTTCTAGTTAAAGTAAGTATATTCTAGATTCTAATTCTATAATCTATATTAATTTTGAACTTCAAAATATGGTAAAACAAGCCCTTATCAGGGCTTTTCAATCGTGTACAAAGTGAATGGGGCCGGATCTGGCCCCATAGACTCCACGTTATAACTCCGACTTAAAACCACCACGTAGACACATACAGAACCATCTGTATGTCACGCTGTGTTAACCTACCTCTAAATAAAGTAGGGTAATCTAACCTGGCTATAGGGGTATGCATTATAATTCTTTAATTAGATATTTTTAATCTTCTTTAGTGGAATTTTCAGACCCTTTTTTGGAGCATGCCTCCTTGGGCTTGGGAGATACAATCCAATCTTGGTGCATGCACTTTCCATTCCCAGCTAGCACAAAAACATTATAAGAACATCATGATAATGTTTGGCTTAACATTTGGGAAATGTTTTGTTCAAATGTTAAAATCATATGAAAATGTATGGTCTTGTGATTATCAAGAAAACATTTTTATAACATTAGACACCAACATCAATAAAACATAATAAAAATGTTTTTTTAACATTAAGCTTAAACATTATAACACTATCAATTTGATATTATCAAAAATGTTGATAAAACATATTAATGATATCTTTCAAATATTAGAAGGAAATGTTATAAAAATGTCACCCATCTATTTCTAAGACCATACATTTTGATATGATTTTAACATTTCATAGAAACATTTCAATATTGTTATTCTCAAATGTTTTTAATATGTTATTTTAGAAATGTTAATGAAATGTTGTAATGATATCTTATTAATGTTTGAAGTAAATGTTATAAAAATGTCAGCCATCTATTTCTAAGACCATACATTTTGATATCATTTTAACGTTTCATAGAAACATTACAATATTGTTATTCTCAAATGTTTTTAATATGTTATTTTAGAAATGTTAATGAAATATTATAATGATATCTTATTAATGTTTGAAGATGTTATAAAAATGTCAGCCATCTATTTCTAAGACCATACATTTTGATATCATTTTAACATTTCATAGAAACATTACAATATTGTTATTCTCAAATGTTTTTAATATGTTATTTTAGAAATGTTAATGAAATGTTGTAATGATATCTTATTAATGTTTGAAGGAAATGTTATAAAAATGTCAGCCATCTATTTCTAAGACCATACATTTTGATATCATTTTAACATTTCATAGAAACATTACTAATATTGTTATTCTCAAATGTTTTTAATATGTTATTTTAGAAATGTTAATGAAATGTTGTAATGATATCTTATTAATGTTTGAAGTAAATGTTATAAAAATGTCAGCCATCTATTTCTAAGACCATACATTTTGATATCATTTTAACGTTTCATAGAAACATTACAATATTGTTATTCTCAAATGTTTTTAATATGTTATTTTAGAAATGTTAATGAAATGTTGTAATGATATCTTATTAATGTTTGAAGTAAATGTTATAAAAATGTCAGCCATCTATTTCTAAGACCATACATTTTGATATCATTTTAACGTTTCATAGAAACATTACAATATTGTTATTCTCAAATGTTTTTAATATGTTATTTTAGAAATGTTAATGAAATGTTGTAATGATATCTTATTAATGTTTGAAGTAAATGTTATAAAAATGTCAGCCATCTATTTCTAAGACCATACATTTTGATATCATTTTAACGTTTCATAGAAACATTACAATATTGTTATTCTCAAATGTTTTTAATATGTTATTTTAGAAATGTTAATGAAATGTTGTAATGATATCTTATTAATGTTTGAAGTAAATGTTATAAAAATGTCAGCCATCTATTTCTAAGACCATACATTTTGATATCATTTTAACGTTTCATAGAAACATTACAATATTGTTATTCTCAAATGTTTTTAATATGTTATTTTAGAAATGTTAATGAAATGTTGTAATGATATCTTATTAATGTTTGAAGTAAATGTTATAAAAATGTCAGCCATCTATTTCTAAGACCATACATTTTGATATCATTTAAACATTTCATAGAAACATTACAATATTGTTATTCTCAAATGTTTTTAATATGTTATTTTAGAAATGTTAATGAAATGTTGTAATGATATCTTATTAATGTTTGAAGTAAATGTTATAAAAATGTCAGCCATCTATTTCTAAGACCATACATTTTGATATCATTTTAACATTTCATAGAAACATTACAATATTGTTATTCTCAAATGTTTTTAATATGTTATTTTAGAAATGTTAATGAAATGTTGTAATGATATCTTATTAATGTTTGAAGTAAATGTCATAAAAATGTCAGCCATCTATTTCTAAGACCATACATTTTGATATTATTTAAACATTTAATAAAAACATTTGCTCGATGATATCCCCAAATGTTTTTAAAATGTAAATTAAGAAATGTTGACAAGATGTTGTAATGATATCTTACGGATGTTTGAAGGAAATGTTATAAAAATGTCAGCCATCTATTTCTAAGACCATATATTTTGATATCATTTAAACATTTAATAGAAACATTACAATGTTGTTATGCGTAATGTTCTTAAAATGTTACACAGAAAAGTTGATCAAATGTGCAAACGGTGCAATACATTCAGAAGCTATCACATTTTTATAACATTTCCGCATTCATACATCTTCCAAATGTATACAAATGTCCTGATTTTTGTGTTTCTCATATTTTCACATAGTCTAAATAAATACATAAAACATAAAGTGAAAAAGGAGTATAAAAATGCTTCAGTCAAAATTACATCATCAAAATCTTTTAATCATGACAAAATGTTGAAAACAATATGAGTAATGAACAAGAATCATTTTAAACATAATGATTTCACTTAAATGACGGAAGTTGGTATCTTTCTATTCTAAGATACATATATACAAGGGAAGATTTACCGTACACAATTATTTCTGTAATCAGTAGAAATAAGTACATGTAGATCCAAATTTTGGGATGATTTGTTGTCACACAACAAGTAATGAAATCAAAGTGAAAGTACTTGTGTTCAGCATGCACCAAGGTAATGCCAATTATTTAGTCCCATGTATTAGGAGAGACCGGAGAGAAATGGAACATTTTTCTTCACTTTCAGAAATATTACCAATTGTAACTATGCAAATATTCGGACTAAACCAAGTACATGTATGTTTGTATATTAAAAGACTACACAGTGTATCCCAGAAAACAAAAGAAACTGGATTTCATGGCAACATTTTTCATGTCATGATAACTAGAAATATCGCAATCTGTATTGCTGCGCAATGTGAATGTATCCCCCGGCAGTGGCAGCGATTTTGTGTCATCCTAATGTTCGAAGGAGGGACAAAGATTCCTTCTCCCCTCCCTGAAACAAAAGGATGATGTAGAGATCGCCACTAGTGGCTCGAACTATTGTCAAGACTAGGATAGGAGCAGCATCACCACAATATGTGTGTAGATTAGAGTATAATGCATCTCTGTAGAAAATTTGAAAGAAATCTTTTAAGAAATGTGGCAGTTAGAGCGCACAAAAGACCAAAATATGACCTTTGACCCTATAACAGACGGAACACAGGTGGCAGCATCACCAAACACTAAAGATGTGTAGATTGTACTAAGACACACCTCCATACAACATTTGAAAGTAATCCGTCAAGAAATGTGGCATTTAGAGCGCATAAAGACATATGACCTTTTACCATATAAAAGACGGAAAAATGAGGGCAGCATTGCCCAAAAGTGTAGATGTGTAGATTGTACCAAGAAAATTTGAAAGAAATCCGTCATGAAATATGTACCTGCAGAGTGCACACTAGACACCCACCAAAATATGACCTATGACCCTATAAAAGACAAAACACTGGAGGCAGCAGGCAGCATCAGCAAAATTGTACCAAGATACATCTTCATTCAAAATTCGAACAAAATCCCTTGAGAAATGTGGCCTTTAGATCGCACACAAACCATCCACAAAAATATGGGCTTTTACCCTATAGAAGACGGAACAATGGGGCAGCATCACCAAAAGCTAGAGGTGAGTAGATTGTACCAAGATACATCTCCATACAAAATTTGAAAGAAACCCCGTCAAGAAATGTGGCATTTAGAGCTCATAAAAGACATATGACTTTTGACCCTATAAAACACGGGACACTCGTGGCAGCATCACCAAAAACTATAGGTGCGTAGATTTTACCAACATACACTTCCATATTCAATTTGAAAGAAATCTGTTAAGAAATGATGCAGTTAGACCACACACTAGAGTGCACACAAAATATCTATCAAAATATGACCTTTGACCCTATAGAAGACGGAACACTGAGGCAGCATCACCAAAAGTTATAGGTGTGTAGATCGTACCAAGATACACCTTTGTTCAAAATTTGAACAAAATCCCTTGAGATTCAGAAATGTGGCCTATGGAGCGCAAACAAACCATCCACAAAAATATGGGCTTTTACCCCATAGAAGCCGGAACAATGGGGCAGCATCACCAAAAGTTAGAGGTGTGTAGATTATACCAAGATACACCTCCATACAAAATTTGAAAGAAATCCGTCGAGAAATGATGCAGTTAGACCGCACACTAGAGTGCACACAAGACATCTATCAAGATATGATCTTTGACCCTATAAAAGACGAAACACTGGAGGCAGCATCACCAAAATCTATAGGCTTCTAGATTATACCAAGATACACCTTTGTTCAAAATTTGAACAAAATCCCATGAGAAATGTGGCCTATGGAGCGCACACAAACCATCCACAAAAATATGGCCTTTTACCCTATAGAAGACGGAACACTGAGGGCAGCATCACCAAAAGTTATAGGTGTGTAGATTATACCAAGATACACCTCCATACAAAATGTGAAAGAAATCCGTCAAGGAATGTGGCAGATAGAGCGCACACAAGAATATGACGCGGCAGCGGCGGCGTAACGCTGCTGAATCAAAGTACCCCACCGGCATACTGCGGGGATACAATAATTTCCGCAATGAGATGTATATGTGTGAAAAGCTCCGCTTCTTATTTGATGCATAATTTATTATGATTGAATTAAAAAAATAGAAAGTGGTGGTACCAAAATTTCATTTGCACAAACAAATTGTAACTTTGAGTTAATTTGTAGGTTAGTAAAGATATTTATTTTGGATAAAGAAACACATCACATAAAAATTAATAATTTTCTCTTTTATGACACTTCATGCATATAAAATGAATGACGTATGCTCGAGAAGAAGTAAAATGAAATGATGCTTGATTTCTCCCAAATAAGTAGCCATTCAGCTTTCCTAATCTAGCAGCTGACAATGGACCTTATGCTTGAGTGAATTTACACATAACAAAACAGTGTTTAAGTAGCCCTGTTCAGGGGCTCTTTTATTGCTGTATTGGAACAGAACAGAAAGTTTGTGTGAATTCACTTAAGCATTAGATCCAATGTTAGCTGCTAAATCAGGAAAGCTGAAATGGCTTCTTACTCATTTGTCAGAAATCTAGCATATTACGTTATGCATCAAATAAAAGTAGAGAAGTAGAGCATTTCATTCATGTATATTTCATAAAGGAAATTATTATTATGACAGAAAATTTCTGCCCTGAAATCTGGTTTCCTTTTTCTGGGATGCACTGTAGATACATAGGTAAATATTGCAGTTATAGATTGAATTCCCACAGCTTGACTTTTCATGTAATCATAAATTTTGAAAACCCTTAGATGGGGGAGTTAATTGGGACACCTCGGGGTAAACTGGGACACCCATAAGCGTACATTCAATCACAGAAAACAATACCGATATCGCTCATTGCATTATTAATGTCCCAGTTTACCCCAGATATAAAAAAAAACAATTGAAATTGATGGCCATACTATTAATTCTAGCTTGCCATCAAGAAATCTTGTATTAAATCATTTAATCACCTCAGAGGATAATCACTATCACAAGGGGTATCCACTTGGTTGGGAGATTCCATGACATTTGCTCTGGGGACAATTGCTCCAATGGAAAATCTGCATACTAAGCCAAACATAAACTCTAAACCCAAACCTAACACTAACCTTAATCCTTACCTTCCTATTATTCTGAATCAAAAACCCTATCACAACCCTAACCCTATATCTTTGGAGAAAATAAGACGAGCAATTGTCGCAGGAGCAAATGTCAGATCCCCAGTTGGGAACCGCATAATACAAATCTGAATAAATGTTTAAAAATCAGTAATAAAATTAGTGAAAATAAGTTGCTTATCCTATACTTGTGTGCAATAGTTTACAGTGGTTGTTGGCATATTTTTCAAAGGCATTGGGTGAAGCCTTTTGCCTGATGTAAATGAATTTATCATTGTCTTCTTATTTTTAGAGTGTCCCACTTAACCCCAGTCTCCCTACACATGTTATATTATTATTATCATGGGTTTTCAATTTACAGCAAGGTAACAACATGAGGGACCGCTTTTAATGAGGTACCGCTGATAGCCTGATAAAAGTCAGCAGTCCTGAAGATCTTGTAGGCCCTATAAACTATATAACAAGCATACCGGTACATATTTTATGTACATATAAAAAATAATTGCATATAAAGAGCCTAAGTACTACATCACATTTTCCATCTAGATGTATATACCATCTTAACAGTAAAATGTTGATGGCTAATAATAATAACAATAATAATAATAATACTATGTGGCGTTGAACCCTATATAGCCAGGGTTATTTTAAAACAAAAATGATTTACAAATGTTGCTGGAACAAGACCAAATAACCAATGTTTTATCTCTTTTATATGTTTTGTACACAAATCACGAAAATGAGCAATTTTTTGGGCTGACATGCAAAGACAAAAGGTCACATGACTTTGTAACGGTAGGTCTGATTTTTCGAAAAATTTGTTTCAAAAGATGCGCAAGACCCAGAAAGAAAAAAAAGTCCTAAAATTTAAGCGCAAGATTTTTGGCCTTAAAAATTATCACAAAAATGTAGAGGGAAGGCTTCTAAAGCCTCCCCCAGGCTATCATATTGCAAAGTATGAAAGTAATCAAACGTTTGGTCTATTTTTTCCACAGCTTAATAACTACAAAACAGTAATCAATAAGTACATTTCTAATCATACTAAGAATGGTCAAGTTGAGTTAATTAAAGTACTTTTCTAGCTGAGGGCGTCAGTGCAATATAGAAGTGTGTCCAAGTGTGTCTTTTGATAATCTTTTGGAAATTTTGGAAAACGACATAAAGTTTCAAACAGTTACCAAAGAAAAAAAATCAATGCTTTTTTTAAAGCAATGTAGTGCTAACCAACAAGAAACAGTGTAAAAAGTGTTAATAAGCAACATTAAGTAGTTACTCAAATTTAAATTTACTCTGAGTGAAATACACTGCCCTCCAAAAGTTTGGGGTCACCTGTAATAAGAACGGGTTTTCACACTCACCAACATTTTATTTATCATCGCACTTGTGGTACTGCAATAATTTACTACCAAGCTGAAGAAAAACATCAGCCTTCAAGCTGTCAACAGATTAACCGTTGTAAAAGTTTCAGGAAGCCTCATCAATTCCTCCCCGTATGAAATATGCGATTGCCTTTGTTAATGCATGAGTGCTTCCTGAAACAGTTTATAATGGTTACACTGGCGCCAACTTCAAGGCTGATGTTTACTCTTCACTTTGGTACTTAATTATTGCAGTGCCACAAGTGTGATGATAAATAAAATTGGGTGAAATCAGATCTGATTAAAGGTACCCAATATTTTGGAGGGTAGCATATATACATGGAAACCTGATGAATCTCTGTCTACTACAAGCTACCCATATGTTTTTATCTAAAATGGAAATCATTTGAAAAAATTATCACCTCCAAAAATTTAAATGAATACAGTGCTATCCTCCAATAATCAAAATGTATTAATTAATAAAATTCATATTTTCGCATCGAACTCCCTTTTAGACAAAATTAATAAATTTACATATCTTGAAAGTCAGATCCATTGTGTCCCTTGCAGAATGGAATTCATTTTGTTGACGAATAATGCACTTTTCTTTACCAAACCATATCTGTCATGGGCACCTCCAGAATGGAATGTATGGGTTAGCACATTTTTCATGCTGAACACAACAAAAAATTAACTCCCCCTTAATCCAAATTGCGTAACTTTTTAACGAAAAGGTATTGAGCAAAACAACTTGGCAGGAGTGTTCCTATACTTATTGACTACGGTAACTTTTCTGTGAAGATGTGATTGATCCACCGAGTCATGCATGAGTGAGCAAACATTAAAGGTACTATGTCCCATTTGCAGGCCAAAAATGAAAAAGTTAAATTCCAACAGCATTTGAAAGACAATACTAATTTAGAACTTCCCTAAAAAAGGGGGCTTGAAAAGTGGGAAAATAACGACTATTAGTTGTCGAATCGACTTAGGAACTATAGAGCCAGTAAGTAATAGTCTGATTTTTCAGACCATTGTACCGAATGGTCGTACATTTTATGCTGCGCAAAGATTCAATCAGTTTAATTTTGGCCATTACAAGAAGTGGGTTATTGATGTAGACAAATGCTCATGTACCCTTTACAGCTCATTTTATGTATGTTATTACCAAAGATGAAAAAAGCCAGTCAGTCACTCAATAGTGTCTGACAGTGAAGTCTAGCAAGTAAACGGGTTTCCTTGCATAATTTGAATATTAGGACACTGCTAACTTTAAATTTCACAGATAGGACATACATGACATATTCATAATTCCTGCAAAGTTCTACAGAATTTGATGTTGGCTGCAAAAGGGACATAGTATCTTTAAAGGAAAATTATCACTGTCACTTTTCAAAAGTCATAAGGGTCATTTTGGGGATTATGTGAAACAAGATTTTAGTAAATTTGGTTTCTGGTGCATGTTTTTGTGTTGTTGTTGTTTATCATCCATTGCTTGACCCCCTAACACCTATCCCGACACATTTTCATTTATTGTCGGGTGAGCACAATTTTAAAAAAATCAACCCTTTTGAAATTGCAAAATTTATTCCACTTATTGAAAAAAGAAAAGAAGATATTTCTACCAAAATGTATCATCACATGTTGTGTGAACACAAGAGGTTGTCATCGTGTCTTGGTTGGGTGAGCACACTTTAAAAATCGCGTAAGAAATGCTAAAATGTACTGTCAAAACAGCATAAAACATAACCATTGTGACTTTTGAAAAGTTACAAATTTGCCTTTGTTTGTTCACTCATGCATTACCCAATGGAGCAATTTTATTTTCTGAGAAAAGTTAGTCAATACGTATAGGAACACTCCTGCCAAGTTATTTTGCTCAAAACCTTTTCTTTAAAAAGCTACGCCATTTTGATTAAGGGGGAGTTAATTTTGTTGTTGTGTTCAGATAATTGCTTGTTTTCAGGGAAGAATGATTTATTCATTTGCCTATTAATCAGTCGATTTCCGTTTTTAAATTGTAAAAGATGTAGAACACTAAAAAGATGATGAAAATGGATGTAACTCATTTTTCAGAAAAGTGTGGGTTAACACTATATTGCACCCTCCTCTTCCCCCTCAATTCCATGTCAAACTTTCTGTGGGATAAAAAAAAAACACACACACAGGTAGCATATCCAAAGTACTGATGCACTCCGAGTCCAAGTCCAAGTCTGGAAGTGCTTTATCTGCAGACGTGATGTGATGTGATGTGATGGTTATTTTTTACCTGACTGCTAAGAAAGCATAAATGCTTGTAAGTAAGCAACCAGACAGACGACGGCTTAAGGTCCCCTCCGAGGGACCTGGTAGTGAGGATTAATGCCTTACCAAAGGGCAATAGCGCATCGACTTGGTTTCGAACCCGGGTCACCGGATTACGAGACCACTGCTCTACCACCTGAGCTATCGCGCAGACTTCTGCCCATGTCTCTGAGAAATGAAAAAAGAAAAAAGAAAAAAAGAGAGAAATATCACAATTTTTTTGTCCGACTGAACACATTTTAAACATTAAACATTCATGATAGACCTGTACATGTAGTTTATTTTATTAGTTGAAACAGATGGGAACGTAGTCCGCACTACATCACATTGACATTACCGCTTCAGCCAATTTGAAGTGCCCATACGTATAGTAATTAAAACTTTTAAATTTTCATAACTTTCTTATATTTAGTCCGATTTAATTGAAACTTTCATCAGTTTGCTTCTCTGATTTTTCTGCTTTCATTTAGAGTAGTTGTCTATTTGGGTTGGATATCCCTTTAAGTATTTACAGCCTGTCTACATACATGTAGGTCTACACATGTACATGAAGGTCAGGCATATCGGTTAAAATAAGTCACTTTTTACAGTTTTTAGTTGCTCCAAGGAGCTCCTTGGTTGCTCTGATATCACTTCTTTCAATTAAATTAACCTTCTACACAGGCAACCCCCCACTGAATTAATCTGCCCCTATATATGTGTATTTACAAGGCATGTACTAGCATTTAACACCCAGAGAGGAAGATGTAAGGAGTTTAGCATGGACATGGGGTCATGAGGTTAAGCCTCTGGCCAAATACCAGTGCCCTCCACAAGGCCACTCCCCAGCCACTGTATGGATACATAGACATCATTGAAAATACAGTATGCTTTCACTACAGTTAGCCTAAACTAACTCCACTAATGTATGAAAAGGGAAGTGTGGTTGTCATGAATGACCTAAGAAACTTACAGGCCAAGTCCACCTCAACATCAAGTCTGGAAGTGCTTTATTTGCAGACTTCTGCCCATGTCTCTGAGAAATGAAAAAAGAAAATAGAAAAAAGAAAAAAAGAGAGTAATATCACAATTTTTTGGTCCGACTGAACACATTTTAAACATTAAACATTCATTATACTTTTATAGACCTGTACATGTAGTTTATTTTATAAGTTGAAACAGATGGGAACGTATGTAGTCGGCACTACAACACATTGACATTACTGCTTCAGCCAATTTGAAGTGCCCATACGTATAGTAAATTAGCAATTTCAAATTTTAGATTTTCATAACTTTCTTATATTTAGTCAGATTTAATTGAAACCTTCATCAGTTTGCTTCTCTGATTTTTCTGCTTTCATTTAGAGTAGTTGTCGATTTGGGTTGGATATCCCTTTAAAGGGACTTGGTTACATTGTTCAGATGAGAGAAAATGGTGCTAAGGTAGTGACTTCAATGCTAGATGTACAATCAAAGATAATCTGAAAGTTTGAGTGAAAACAGACCATTATTAATGATAAAAATTTGGAAAAACTGATCTGATCAATTCCTTAATTCTCCCAACTATACTATTACAATTAAATTACATTTTAGGTGAATGTAATTCGTCATAATTAAAAGCAATGAATTGGCTCTATATACCATTCCAGACAAAAAAAGATTTTGGAAAGCCTGTACATGTTATGTCTTATTTTCATGGAAAACCGGTTGGGAAAATTCAAAAATGGTTGGGAGAATTTACTGTTAGAGGGTGTAGCACAGTGACACCTTCAAAGAAAACCATAAATATCTTTGTGGTTTGAGAATTTTTCAGGATTTACTGCATGTTAGAGGGTTAGTACAGTAGAAGGAATATAATTGTAACATTTCATACAAAAATTACGCAGTTTTTTCATCAACATTCAACAATGTTACCGAGTCACTTTAAGTATTTACAGCCTGTCTACATACATGTAGGTCTACACATGTACATGTAGGTCAGGCATATCAGTTTGAGTAAAATAAGTCACTTTTTACAGTTTTTAGTTGCTCCAAGGAGCTCCTTGATTGCTCTGATATCACTACTTTCAATAAAAATAACCTTCTACACAGGGACCCCCCACCAGAATTAATCTGCCCCTATATTTGTGTATTTACAAGGCATGTACTGGCATTTAACACCCAGAGAGGAAGATGTAAGGAGTTTAGCATGGACATGGGGTCATGAGGTTAAGCCTCTGGCCAAATACCAGTGCCCTCCACAAGGCCACTCCCAGCCACTGTATGGATACATAGACATCATTGAAAATACAGTATGCTTTCACTACAGTTAGCCTAAACTAACTCCACTAATGTATGAAAAGGGAAGTGTGGTTGTCATGAATGACCTAAGAAACTTACAGGCCAAGTCCACCTCAACATCAAGTCTGGAAGTGCTTTATTTGCAGACTTCTGCCCATGTCTCTGAGAAATGAAAAAGAAAATAGAAAAAGAAAAAAGAGAGTAATATCACAATTTTTTGGTCCGACTGAACACATTTTAAACATTAAACATTCATTATACTTTTATAGACCTGTACATGTAGTTTATTTTATAAGTTGAAACAGATGGGAATGTAGTCCGGCACTACAACACATTGACATTACTGCTTCAGCCAATTTGAAGTGCCCATACGTATAGTAAATTAGCAATTACAAATTTTAGATTTTCATAACTTTCTTATATTTAGTCAGATTTAATTGAAACCTTCATCAGTTTGCTTCTCTGATTTTTCTGCTTTCATTTAGAGTAGTTGTCGATTTGGGTTGGATATCCCTTTAAAGGGACTTGGTTACATTGTTCAGATGAGAGAAAATGGTGCTAAGGTAGTGACTTCAATGCTAGATGTACAATCAAAGATAATCTGAAAGTTTGAGTGAAAACAGACCATTATTAATGATAAAAATTTGGAAAAACTGATCTGATCAATTCCTTAATTCTCCCAACTATACTATTACAATTAAATTACATTTTAGGTGAATGTAATTCGTCATAATTAAAGCAATGAATTGGCTCTATATACCATTCCAGACAAAAAAAGATTTTGGAAAGCCTGTACATGTTATGTCTTATTTTCATGGAAAACCGGTTGGGAAAATTCAAAAATGGTTGGGAGAATTTACTGTTAGAGGGTGTAGCACAGTGACACCTTCAAAGAAAACCATAAATATCTTTGTGGTTTGAGAATTTTTTCAGGATTTACTGCGTGTTAGAGGGTTAGTACAGTAGAAGGAATATAATTGTAACATTTCATACAAAAATTACGCAGTTTTTTCATCAACATTCAACAATGTTACCGAGTCACTTTAAGTACAGTATTTACAGCCTGTCTACATACATGTAGGTCTACACATGTACATGTAGGTCAGGCATATCAGTTTGAGTAAAATAAGACCCCGTTCTCACTCACTTTGAAAGTGGTCTTAGTTAGACCGCTCCAGAGGAACGGGTCTTGAGGAACGGTTTGCGAGGGTTCACACTCCGAACAGTTTTTTATGGCTCAAACCGCTCCACGAGTCAAAGTGGTCTTGTTGCTATGGCAGCTCAGGTCAGCGGGTAAATTTGTTGTTCGCTGAATACTAAGCGTATGTACCGTACTACATGTTTCGTGCAACGTCACTAGACCACTTCCGTTCAAAGTACGCCCGTTCACACTGCACGTTAGAGCGCTCCAAACCGCTCTTAATAAGACCCGTTCCTCAAGACCACCTCCCGAGGTGGTCTTCTGGTGCGGTCCAGAAGTCCACTTCCTGGACCACTTTGACCGTTCTCACTCACCTAAGAACCGCTCCTGAGGAACGGGTCTTAGTTAGACCGCTCCAACGAAGTGAATGAGAACGGGGTCTACGTCACTTTTTACAGTTTTTAGTTGCTCCAAGGAGCTCCTTGATTGCTCTGATATCACTACTTTCAATAAAAATAACCTTCTACACAGGGACCCCCCACCAGAATTAATCTGCCCCTATATTTGTGTATTTACAAGGCATGTACTAGCATTTAACACCCAGAGAGGAAGATGTAAGGAGTTTAGCATGGACATGGGGTCATGAGGTTAAGCCTCTGGCCAAATACCAGTGCCCTCCACAAGGCCACTCCCCAGCCACTGTATGGATACATAGACATCATTGAAAATACAGTATGCTTTCACTACAGTTAGCCTAAACTAACTCCACTAATGTATGAAAAGGGAAGTGTGGTTGTCATGAATGACCTAAGAAACTTACAGGCCAAGTCCACCTCAACATCAAGTCTGGAAGTGCTTTATTTGCAGACTTCTGCCCATGTCTCTGAGAAATGAAAAAAGAAAATAGAAAAAAGAAAAAAAGAGAGTAATATCACAATTTTTGGTCCGACTGAACACATTTTAAACATTAAACATTCATTATACTTTTATAGACCTGTACATGTAGTTTATTTTATAAGTTGAAACAGATGGGAACGTACATGTAGTCCGGCACTACAACACATTGACATTACTGCTTCAGCCAATTTGAAGTGCCCATACGTATAGTAAATTAGCAATTACAAATTTTAGATTTTCATTACTTTCTTATATTTAGTCAGATTTAATTGAAACCTTCATCAGTTTGCTTCTCTGATTTTTCTGCTTTCATTTAGAGTAGTTTTCGATTTGGGTTGGATATCCCTTTAAAGGGACTTGGTTACATTGTTCAGATGAGAGAAAATGGTGCTAAGGTAGTGACTTCAATGCTAGATGTACAATCAAAGATAATCTGAAAGTTTGAGTGAAAACAGACCATTATTAATGATAAAAATTTGGAAAAACTGATCTGATCAATTCCTTAATTCTCCCAACTATACTATTACAATTAAATTACATTTTAGGTGAATGTAATTCGTCATGATTAAAGCAATGAATTGGCTCTATATACCATTCCAGACAAAAAAAGATTTTGGAAAGCCTGTACATGTTATGTCTTATTTTCATGGAAAACCGGTTGGGAAAATTCAAAAATGGTTGGGAGAATTTACTGTTAGAGGGTGTAGCACAGTGACACCTTCAAAGAAAACCATAAATATCTTTGTGGTTTGAGAATTTTTCAGGATTTACTGCATGTTAGAGGGTTAGTACAGTAGAAGGAATATAATTGTAACATTTCATACAAAAATTACGCAGTTTTTTCATCAACATTCAACAATGTTATACCGAGTCACTTTAAGTATTTACAGCCTGTCTACATACATGTAGGTCTACACATGTACATGTAGGTCAGGCATATCAGTTTGAGTAAAATAAGTCACTTTTTACAGTTTTTAGTTGCTCCAAGGAGCTCCTTGATTGCTCTGATATCACTACTTTCAATGAAAATAACCTTCTACACAGGGACCCCCCACCTGAATTAATCTGCCCCTACATTTGTGTATTTACAAGGCATGTACTAGCATTTAACACCCAGAGAGGAAGATATAAGGAGTTTAGCATGGGCATGGGGTCATGAGGTTAAGCCTCTGGCCAAATACCAGTGCCCTCCACAAGGCCACTCCCCAGCCACTGTATAGATACATGGACATCACTGAAAATACAGTATGCTTTCACTTCAGTGGAGCCTAAACTATATAACTCCACTAATGTATGAAAAGGGGAAGTGTGGTTGTCATGAATGACCCAAGGAACTTACAGGCCAAGTCCACCTCAACATCAAGTTGATTTGAATTATAAGTAAAATCAAACAAGCATAACACTAACAATTTCATCAAATTGATCAAAATATGATGTAAAATAAGAAAGTTATGGCATTTTAAAGTTATACATGTACATACATGTAGTTTCACAAAACAGTGATTTATATATATGCATAACATGGTCGGTATGCACAAGCGTGAGCCTATGGGTGCGTTTATCGTGTATTGCCACTAGATATGTACATATCGAACCGCACTATCGAACCCCACTATACGAACGTGATTTTCGGGATGTCGCGTTTATTCTCTCTTCATGATTCAAAATAAAGGCCTTATCTCTGCACAGCTGCTTTGCGCCGTTTGACCCGTGAAGCAGATTAGCCTGGGAAGGTCCATAGAGCTGTATATGGGAAGGTCCGATTTGTATGTGGGGTTCAAAACAGCTTTGCGTTTATCGTGTCTCAGAAACGTGATTCTGGCTGTATGTCACATTCAAAACGCACTTTTTTCGGCGTTACAATATGCCCATATCTAAAAATGGAAATTTGAAAAAGGCTTTGCGTTTATCGCCTTAAAAATTTGCCTGAAAGACGTTTGAAAACGCTGATTCTAGGCAAAAATTTGTGTCGATAAATGCAACCTATGATGTCACACACCCACTACAAAATGACAAATATTCAAATTTTTGGCTCCAATAATGTAAACATAGTTTTTCTCCTAATGGAACATGTAAAATCATCATGATTGTAACTTATTGTGATTCAATTGAGAACTTATTTATAAAAATTGAAATATTTGAAATTTCATATGATAACATACATATACAGTACATGTATATAGAATAGTGGGTATATGACATCATCGGCTCCCTCATTTGCAAACCGACCACGTTATGCATAAAACTGTAAAACTTAAAAATGCTGTAGCTTTCTTATTTTATATGTTATTTTGATGAAATTTTCAGTGTTATGCTTGTTTGATTTTTCTATAGATCTATTCAAATTAGCTTGATGTTAGGGTGCACTTGGCCTTTAAGATAGGTCTATAAAAAAGAGCCATACTTAAAGTAAAGTTCTGTGCTCATTTTCCATTCCAGCTTCAATTCTTTTTCTTATTCATGATTATTATATGTACATGTACAGTGTACATGTACATGAATTCTTCACTACACACTATTTGATTAGCAATGCAATAGATGCTGTTATGACTACCCGTGGTGTGTCATTCATCTTAAATATTTGATCCCATTTCTTGATGGTATCAGAATTCTTAAAGCCCAATTCCAGTTATGGTAAGCCCCCAAAACGCATTTTGTTGAGTTCCTTGTTTTCAGCATGTCAGTAGCGTGAAAAAGCTAAACCAAGATACTGTGAATTTTTTCCTCCTTAAGTTTAATATTTAAAGGTACTATATCCCATTTGCAGGCCAAAAATGAAAAGGTTAAATTCCAACGGCATTTGAAAGACAATACTAATTTAGAACTTCCCTAAAAAAGGGGCTTGAAAATGTCTTTAAGTGGGAAAATAACGACTATTAGTTGTCGAATCGACTTAGGAGCTATAGAGCCAGTAAGTAATAGTCTGATTGTTCAGACCATTGTACCGAATGGTCGTACGTTTTATGCTGCGCAAAGATTCAATCAGTTTAATTTTGGCCATTACAAGAAGTGGGTTATTGATGTAGACAAATGCTCATGTACCCTTTACAGCTCATTTTATGTATGTTATTACCAAAGAAGAAAAAGGCCAGTCAGTCACTCAATAGTGTCTGACAGTGAAGTCTAGCAAGTAAACAGGTTTCCTTGCATAATTTGAATATTAGGACACTGCTAAGTTTAAATTTCACAGATAGGACATACATGACATATTCATAATTCCTGCAAAGTTCTACAGAATTTGATGTTGGCTGCAAAAGGGACATAGTATCTTTAAAAATGAGAGGCAAATATAGGTGATTCCTTGTCCTAAACCAATTTATCCATGTTGTATATCGTCGATTCAACATGGCGAGAAAAGTTCGCATGTGCGGTAGCGGCGCAGCACAGCAAATATGAATATTCATGCTGAACGTGCGCTTGAACGGCAGCCGTCAGTCCTCACCGCTCCCGATTTCCGTGGTTTTTACCAGAATTTTTGTTTGACCCAGGTGATTCGAAATGTGTGTCAAACTGACTGGGATATGTTTGTGCTCTTACTAGAGAACTTTTAAGGAATATTTTTCTGGAGAAACACATTTACTGGCAAATTGTGTTTTTTAGTCATTGTGCGACAACTGTACATTACGCCATTTTAACCCGTACTTTTCATGCTGAATGACTATAAATCTGAATAGAACCATTCTTCTGGACAAAGAAGGGGAGACTGGGGTCAAAGAGTTTGGACATAGTACAATGACCATCGAGCTCCGACAATGGCTATGTTCAGAGTATGTGCAAGTCTACTCGTATGCGTTGTGTATGTTTCTCTATGGATTAATGCTGATGGACAAAATGGCCTCCTTCACAATATTGAACCGAAACTCGGCAAGTATTTCCTCCGCAGAGGCTTCTTAAAAGCACCGATACGATATTACCCTCATGTGCCACTTTTTCTCTCTCACTCATATGCTGTGGAGATGTCAAATTAAACCCGGGGCGTGAAAACGTGCGTACATATGGTTCCGACAGTCGCCATGTGTACCATACCCTCATTCAGCATTACTGTAGTTCGGAACAACTTACTACCATTGGATTATCATCGAATGTAAATGTGACCCTTTCACTTCCTGTATTTGACAATATAAAGCTACATGTACTTGGCATTCAAAGACGCGAACCCCATAGGCCTACCCATCGTGGATGTCGAACTGGTAAGCGCAAACAAAAACATTACCGCAATACCATCCCCACGATCATCAACCAGGATGAGAGAAGACCCCTTATACCAACCCGGAGTCAAACGCCAAAACCTTATCAAAATCCGAACTGTTCCAACCAGGAAACACAATATTCCACATCTCCCCACCGTGTTTCTATGCAATCCCGCTCAGCGAATTATAAGTTTGACGAACTATGTACAGTTAATGTTATCCTAGAAAATGATGCTGATATTTGTGGAATTACCGAGACGTGGTATAAGCATGACCTACCGGCTCAACTGGTTTCCATACCAGGATATGCGCTGGTAACTAAATCGAGAGTCAATCGCATTGGTGGTGGCATAGCCCTGTATGCGAAACATGATATTTACCCGCCCAACCCAGCAATGTTTCCGTTCCCGATGACCTCGAAGTTACATGGATACAAGTTCGATCAACTAGTCTTCCGCGATCTATCTCGTGCTTATTCTGCGCCGTGATATATTATCCGCACCCTGATAACGCAGTCGCAGAATGGTTGATGGTCTGATGGACCACATTCAATCAACCCTGGGCCTTCTCACTACAAGTCACCCAAATGCAGGATTTATCGTTATGGGTGATTTTAATCAAGTCAACGTTACCCCTCTTCTGTATGACCAGCGGTGCAAACAAATCGTGCACCAGCTAACAAGGGGCACACGCACACTGCACAAAATCATTTCTAACATTAGTCAGTTTTATGACAACGTTAACATTTTGTCACTGATTTGACAATCTGACCATGCAACATTACTCTGGCAGCCGAAACATTACAGAGCAATGCCAAATTTGACAAAAACACGCACGAACCGTCTGGTGCCTGCCAGTGCAATCTGTTCTTTATGTAGATGGGCGAGCCCACGTGATTGGAGAGAAGTTATTGAGCCACATGACGTCAATGCGCAGTGTCAAGCCTTCTATAAAACCCTCTATGCTGCCATCAACGTCCACTTCCCAACTCGTAAAATGAAATTACACCAAACAGATAAACCATTGATAACTGGTAAAATAAAATATCTAATTCACAAACGGCAGCGTATATATGACCAACATAATAATAATGCTGATTGGAAACGTCTACGTAATAAAATCAAACAAATGATTAACAAGGCATCATCAGAATATAACCCAAGGCGTGTACAGCGAGTCAGCGACTGAAAAGACCAACCCTGCCGCCTGGTACCGGAGATTCGCGTGATGACAGGTAGAAAGCGGGACCAGCGTCCCATTGCCATTACCTTGGTTAGATTCAGAGGACAAGGAGATTGCAATTAATGAGCACTTCATTTCAATTTCATGAGACTTAGACCCACTAAACGCTTCCAGCCTACCTGCCTTTTGCCATCGCCCAAACCAAGTCCAACAGTCCACCCTTGGGAGGTACAGAAGGCACTGGCCAAAGTTAAGCGAAATACAGCGTGTGGCCGGATCGCATTCCCTCTCGTATCATACGAGAATTCTAGTTATGAACTTGCTACTCCCCTCACTTACGTGATCAACTCATCTTTTCAACAAGACGTAGTTCCTGCTGAATGGAAAAGAGCAATTGTAGTACTCATCCCCAAGTCGGACCCACCATCCAAAGAGAAGCTCCGCCCTGTATCACTCACAGATCATTTTGCCAAAATTACAGAAGGTTTCCTCGCAAAATGGGTAATTAACGACATAGAACCCAATTTGGATCAGATGCAGTTTGGAAACCAAAAAAACATGTCAACGTCACACTGTATTATTAACATTCTACACAAAGTATTTGTTAATTCAGACAAACCAAAATCCTCATCAACAATAGTTGACAGACTTTTCTAAAGCCTTCGACCGAATCGACCATACTATCGCCATAACAAAACTCATCAGCTTAGGAGTTCGCCCCTGCATTGTGCCATGGATCATGAGTTTCTTGCAATCCCGTCAACAATGTACCCGTTACAGATCGGTTTTATCTGAATGGTCAATGTTGCAGGCTGGAGTACCACAGGGAACTCGCTTAGGGCCCATTGTCTTTCTAGCCATGATTAATGACGCAGCGCCACCGACCGGCATCAACGCCTACAGATACGTCGACGACATGACGCTCGTTGAATGTCGTACTCGAGATGAACCATCCAGCATACAGAGTGCCGTCACAGACCTCGCCACATGGTCAGAGGCCAACCACATGAAACTGGACGCCACCAAATGTTTTGCAATGGAAGTCAATTTCACACGAAATCCTACCATCCCACCGCAATTTGCATCGATGGCCAAGAATTACAATCTGTCAATATTATAAAGCTTCTCGGCATTCTGATCCAAAGTGACCTGAAATGGGAATCAAATGTTACCAATATCCTCAAAAGAGCAAACGGAAAACTCTATCCCATTAACGATTTGTTAACCATGGAACACCGGTTTGGAATAGCGGCATCACCAAGAAACAATGCGAAAGCTTAGAAAAAATCCAAAAGCGAGCCCTCCGCATCATCATTGGTGCTCGGTATACAACTTACCAGAACGCTCTTACCTGCTTTGATATATGCAATCACTTGAGCAACGGAGACTTTCGCTGTGCACATCTTTCATTGGAAACTGTATTTCCAGTAACCAGTTAAAAAACGTCTTACCACAGATTACTAAAAAAAAAAGAGTTCTTAGACATACTATGAAACTACCTGAACTACGTGTACGTTGCCGATCAAACAGAGTGAAAAATAGCCCCATACCATCACTTATACGTACCCACAATTCTAGTTTTAATATTACCAATATCATAGTTATGATGTACAGTGTAAACCCTATAAGTGCAATACTTGAATGCAAACTATGGTTTCAATTTAAAATGATACACACAATGTAATGAAATCAAGTTTTTATGTGGATTATTTTATACATTTATATTTTTATATACACACCTGTATATACTTTTTAAATATTTATACTGGGGTCTAATCTTTGTATTATAAAAGAAACACTACATCTTTTGTATCGAAGTTAAAAATCTTTGACCATTTATTTTTAATTGTTTAAATGACTGAAATTATCTTCCATGGCCAATGTCACAGTTGTCTCCTCTTCCTCTTCCTCTACCACTTCTACTTTTCCACCTCCTTCTTCATCTTGCCCTTCTCCTTCTCATTCGTGTTTTAACAAGCCACTTTTCCCTCTTTCTTCTTCTTCTATAATATCACTTCTTCTAATAATTCCCCTTTTTATAATCTGGATAAACCAGTATAACCTTTTACTTTGAGTAGCTTTTACCAAGAGTATATTGTTCATTCATACAATTTGCCATATACAAGTATTTTTTTCTACATTACTTCGCCTCTATCATTTGTACTTTGTATAATGTGTAATGGTTGGATATTGATACCTTATGATATTGTTACTATTCGCACTACCCTCCGTCTATCCTCCTACTATCCCTACTTGAATCTTCTTCTTTTTCCTCCTTCTCTTCTACTTTTTCCTCTTCTTTTTCCTCTTCATCTTCTTCTCAATCTTACCATCTTCTTTTCTTTTCTTTCTTTACTCTACACCATTATCATGTTCTACTCCACTTTTCTTTATCTCCTTTTTATATATTATGAGTTAGGGACATCAAATAAGAAATTAGAATTTTATAGTTAAATATTATTTTACACAATTTACTCATTCACGTTCAGTTCATTAATTTTGATGTCATTTGCTATGAATGTTTTTATATATTGTATTTTACATTTGTAAAACATTGCCCAATTCGGCCGTTTAGGCGCGATGAATTGTTATTCTTTTACTCAATAAAACCATTATCAATTCAATTCAATGCTATAGAGCGCCGTTCGCTCGAAATTGCTGAATAAGTATGACTCAAAGAAAAGAGTGGTGAAAGTTAACCTCAACCTCGTGCATATTCGGCAATTTCGAGCGAACAGCTCGATACGTGAATAGTCATATTTGCTGCGCCGCTACCGAGCATGTGTACTTTCTCTTCGCCATTTTAATCAACGATATACAGCATGGGATGAATTGGGTTAGGACGAGGAATCACCCTTTTTCCTATCGAAGACATCTTCAAATTATAATTTCAAGTGGTTGTCCAGATGCCCAGGAGTCGAAAAACATTGTAAATTTTAAGTCAAAATTGTAATTACTACTTCTTTACATTTCGAAAAAATGTGCCCCAACCCACTGTTTGAATCGTTTTCCTATGCAGGCTCTGGAGCTCTGAGGCCTTTGGCTGCGGAGCTCCCTGGAGTTAGGGAAGAAATAGACTGAAAATTTCTCTCTCTTTCGTTCGTTAGCCTTTTTTTGAGTAGGGTCGGCTCCTCGGGCATTGTGGCGTGCGCCTGTAATCCAGCTAACAATGGAAGTTACAAACTGATTCAGCTGAGGACGCAGGTTCGAAACTGAGTCACGTCTTTCGGATGGTGACGTTAAAGTCGGTCCCCAGACGTTAACAATCATATCTCATTGATACAGGTCTGTAAAAACCCAATTACACACACACACACTCCTCTCTTTAGAGACAGAAGCCGGCCATAGGGTCTCCTGAGTCCTGACAGAAGTTGGTGGGACGAAGTCACGAAAGTCCCACCAAAAGTGCCACCCAACTTTGGACTAAAATGTCATTTCAGCGGATTCATATCCGATGCATTTATAGTTGAAAATTAGGCCTAGGCTTATATACATCAGTTCCCTCTGAGAGACCCTATGGCTGGCTTCTGTCTCTAAAGAGAGGAGCCGACTCTACCCAAATAAGAGGCTAACGAACGAAAGAGACAGAAATTTTCGGTCTAGGGGAGAAGGATCTGTGAACTACTCAACTAGTAAAACTAAAGTAGTAATCCCATTCTCTCTTACTTTTTTAGGCCTCGTAAGGCTAGTATTACTCTAATTAAGATTCATATTTGATTTTTCACCTCCAATGTAAAGCCTTACAGGTATATCCCATTTGCAGGGCAAAAAATTAAAAGGTTAAATTCCAACGGCATTTGAAAGACAATACTAATTTAGAACTTCCCTAAAAAAAGGGGGGGCTTGAAAATGTCTTTAAGTGGAAAAATAGCAACTATTAGTTGTCGAATCGACTTAGGAGCTATATTAGAGCCAGTAAGTAATAGTCTGATTTTTCAGACCATTGTACCGAATGGTCGTACCTTTTATGCTCCGCAAAGATTCATTCAGTTTAATTTTGGCCATTATAAGAAGTGGGTTATTGATGTAGACAAATGCTCATGTACCCTTTACAGCTCATTTTATGTATGTTATTACCAAAGATGAGAAAAAAGCCAGTCAGTCACTCAATAGTGTCTGACAGTGAAATCTAGCAAGTAAACGGGTTTCCTTGCATAATTTGAATATTAGGACACTGCTAACGTTTAAATTTCACAGATAGGATATACTGTACATGACATATTCATAATTCCTGCAAAGTTCTACATAATTTGATGTTGGCTGCAAAGGGACATAGTATCTTTAAAGGGATTGGGTAACTTTGTCTCAGATTCTGAAACAAAATCCTGGATTTAGCTCATGCTGCAATAATTATGAACCTTTAGGTCAGTAAGGAACCCCATGACTTTTACAAGCCGATCGCCTGTCTGATTATCAAGAAATTTATGATTGGAAATCAAAATCAAATTTTGCGTTTTCCTAACGGTTTTCATAACACTACAGTCTATTGGGGAAAATGAGTATGTTAAAACCGATGACTCAAAGATTGTTACTTTTTTTAAGGCGCTTCATGATCATTTTGGAGCGCAATTTTTTCAGGGCTTCATTATTACACCATATCACACCATATCACAGACACTGATAACACATAGGGCCATGCATCTCAGATTTAACATTGTTAAAGATAAAGACCAGTTCTGGTCATGCGATTGCATTGGGAAAGAAACGTTGTGGAATCGATCAAACGTTGATCATCTAGCATAAGTCTTGGTGTGTACTGCAAGGTTCTGGAATCATCAAAATGATAAGAAATTTGGCCAAGTCTTGGTAAAGTTACAAGCACTGTACACAGAAAGATGTATATGGGACTATGTGACACCGCCGACACGTGCGATATCTATTTGGTCCCAATAGATATAATAATTTACCAAATATATCAATTAGAAGAAGGTTTCCCGGCAAAATTTGTATCATCACGTATTAGTCATATTCTTTCACATGATCGGTAATGAGAGCTTCCATTTCATTTTTTGAGAGGTGGGCGTTTCCAAAACTGGTCTATACCTTTAAACGATGCCTTTAACTAGAGTGTCTGATCGTGCACTCGGTTTTGTGTGCTAAAATCCTTCCCATAGAGATTGCACACACCCATATGCAGTCTATGTGCATTGCGCTCATGCAAAATTGGTCAATGTTTTTATTATTACCAAATTGAGATTCAAACCTTTATCGCTCGTGATCCTAAGGTGATATTCAATAAATGATCTCATATGAAAGAGCAGGTTTTTCTCCATAATTCCCAAAGGGGCTCATTTCCGAATTATAAAAATATCTTGATCAAAACAGCGATTTAAACATTGTTCCCATCGTAGCTGCGATATTTGCCACTCTCCTGAAGTGAACCCCCGAGGCTTATGCAGGGCTAGATAATATCCATGTGCTTATTTTTCGCTGGCTCCAAGGGATCAAAAGCGATAACAGTTTGAAAATACCCTTCCCTTATTTTTGGATCAGCTAAATAGGGAGGCGTGAGCTCCGCTCTGCCCGAACCCATGGTGACAGCGCGTAAAATCTGCACATGCATATGCATTCAGACCGCGACAGTCACCACGTGTGGAACGTGCACACGGAAGACACCGGAGGAGAGGCTTGCGATCGCGCTCAAGTTACGCATGCAGCTAAGCAACACGCATACGCTTGCATATTGCACAATGCAGCTGTTTAGCTATAATTACTGTAGCAAAACAAAATAAGTAAGTCTCTGCGTGTACGTCTTTTTCGTTGATTCTGACAAAAAAATGATGAATATTTCTGTGATTTTTTTTTGGGGGGGGGACTGTATCCTTGGATAGAAACATGAAACTCGGTGAGTCTTCAAATTAGAAATGTATTATTCTGAGTGAATAATTTTTCAATTATCCAACCATAATGGTAGGGTGTCTGATCCCGCACCCGATGTTAAGTGCTAAACTTCTTCCCATAGAGATTGCACGCATCCCTATGCAGTCTACGTTAACCCTGTAACCGATCATCGGATCGGGGCGATCATCGGCCGATCATGGGAGATCGGAAAATTAAATTCGAAAATTTTCAAGTTAAGGGCTATCAAATGCTTTTAAAAATGCATAGCTGGGATTATTTTGTCATTTGGAGTTGTTGTGGACCATGTTTGTTGATATTTAGTGCCTTTTCATGACTTTGAAATTAATAATATTGGTCTAAGAAAAGAGGCAAAACATGCGAGCCGCCATCTTGGATCATAATGTAGGCACGCATTTTTTGTCCATTGTCATTAAAATCCAAGATGGCGGCTCGCATGTTTTGCCTCTATTTTATCAATTTCAAAGTCATGAAAAGGCACTTAGTATCCACAAACATGGTCTACAACAACTCTAAATGACAAAATAATCCCAGCTATGCATTTTTTTAAAGCATTTGATAGCCCAAAACTTGAAAATTTTCGGCATTAAAAAAATAAAAAAATAAAAAATAAATAAATAAAATCTGCCAATTTTTTTGGCCAATATTTTCGCAGATACCGATCAAAGGTGCGAGGGTGTCGCTCCGATCTTCCGATCCGATCAAAGCCCCAACTTACAGGGTTAGTCTATGTGCATTGCACGATCATGCAAAAATGGTCAAAGTTTTTTTTCAAAAGCGAGATTCAAACCTTTATTCTTTGTGATCCTGAAGGTGATACTCAATAAATGAGGTGTCATATGAAAGAGCAGATTAATCCCCATATTTCCAAAGGGGCGTTATCTCGAAATTCTAAAAATATCTTGGTCAAAACAGCTATTTAAACATTGTTTCCTGGCTAGCTCGAAATTTGCCACTTTTGAGATATGACGCCCTGGCGATAAGTAGTCCCAGTCGTAAGGAATATATCCATACGCTTATTTTTCGCTACCCCCAGGGATCACAAACAATTACAGTTTGAAAATACCCTTCCTCCCATTTTTCAGATCAGCTAAGTAGGGAGGCGTGGGCTCCGCGCAGGCCGAACGCATGGTGATAGCGCGTAAAATCTGCACATGAATATGCATTGGACCGCGTGTGTGTATTGGCAAAGAGACCTGGAAGTGGATGCCCATTGAAGACAATGGATTGCCGTTCGCTCGAGTTGCGCATGCAGCTAAGCAACACGCGCTTCATATTCAGCATAAAGCTGTTTTGCTAAATTTAGCAAACAACATAACTCTGCGTGTAAGTCTTTTTCGTCGATGCTGACAAAAATAGCATGAATATTTCTATTTGAGGGCTTATCTTTTGATAGAAACATCGGTGAGTCTTGAAATTTGAAATGTATTATTCTGAATGAATGATTTTTTCAATTATTCAACCACAATGGTGAAAAACGATCCAAAAGGGAAAATTGAAAAATCAACTTCAGACACCCTGATAATGGTGAAAAACAAACCAAAGGAAACTTGAAAATTCTTCAGACACCCTACTTCAGTCTTCAGGATCACAAAGAATAAAGGTTTGAATCTCGATTTGGTAATAAAACATTGACCAATTTTGCAAGATCGTAATGCACAGACTTGCATAGGGCTGCGTGCAATCTCTATGGGAAGGATTTTAGCACACAACGTGTGTACTAAATTGATGCCTGTCAGCTCAGCACGTGACATATGCATGCAGCTAGAGGTCAATACTGTGCGCATGCCATGCCATGCCAGGCATTACTAGTATTGAATAGAGTCTACTAGATTCTAATCTATGCTTTGCTGGATCTGGATCTAGCTCAGTACTCAGTAGCTGGGTGATCAGCTTTAGATCTGGGCCTATCACAGCTACAGACAGTATAAGTGATATAAATAATCTACTACTAGTACTACTACTACTACTAGGTCTATTCTATCTAGATGATAGATCTAGTCTTTGATCTTCATGATTTCATCAAATTTCAAATTCAATTTCAAATTCGGTGGATTTTTTCATGAATCAAAATCAAAATTTATTAAAGTAAGATCATTTGACAAAAAAAATGAAAGAAATTCAACATTTTGAAAAACAAACAATTGAAACTTCCAAAAAACTTGAAAATTCTTTCAGTGGGAAAACAAAGAATAAAGTTTGAATCTGATAGGTATAAAAACATTAACCAATTTTCTGATTTTTAATGACAAGACTTGCAATAGTGCGTGCAATGCTCAAATTTTCACACAGTGTACTAAATTGATGCCTGTCAGCTCAGCACGTGGGTATTGCAGCGCTAGAGGTCAATACTGTCGCATGCCATGCCATGCCAGGCATTACTAGTATTGAATAGAGTCTACTAGATTCTAATCTATGCTTTGCTGGATCTGGATCTACTCACTCAGTAGCTGAGTGATCAGCTTTAGATCTAGGCCTATCACAGCTACAGACAGTATAAGTGATATAAATAATCTACTACTAGTACTACTACTACTACTAGGTCTATTCTATCTAGATGATAGATCTAGTCTTTGATCTTCATGATTTCATCAAATTTCAAAATTCAATTTCAAATGCGATCGGTTTGGATTTTTTTCATGAATCAAAATCAAAATTTATTAAAGTAAGATCATTTACTATAAAAATTTAGTATAGAACTTTATTACTCACATCCTTGACAAAATGATGATCTTCAAAGTAGCTCCAGCAGCTAGCAGTCCAGTGCAAAGGAAAGATGTCGTTTTCGTCAGACCGACTATTTTCCCACACATGAGTGAATGTGTGGGACCACTGTCTGACTCTAGTCTGAGCTAGATCTATGTTACTGTATAACTTGGTGAATTCTGGCCTGGCCTGGTTCGATCCTTTCTCATTTTGTTAAATTCTTGCTCTGGAAAACTCTCAAAATTCTTCTTTCCTGGTGTTAATCTAACCTTTTCCCCATACTGTGGGTTTGAAAAGAAGACAAATCTGGCGAAATGGCAAAGTAATGATTGAAAAGCGCCGTTGAGAGTTGTACAGTACTTGTAATTTTTGCCATGCCGGGATTTTGAAATTGAAATTAAATATTTCGCTCTCTACCACTAGATGGCAGCAAACACAAATTGAGTTCCAGTTTTTTCTTTCTTTTTCTTCTTCCATTTTTGGACCCTCCGACCCCCTCCGACAGGCCTTTTTATTGAAAATCAATCTCTGAATAACATATTTGAATACATGTACAAATGAATATCATATGATACTTCAGAATAAGATATAAATAACGAATATCAACCATAATAAGCGATTACTGAAACCGTAGCATATTAATAATAATAATATGATAATAATAATACTATATAGCTAGCTGTACTGATATACAGAACATAGATTTTTTTTAAACAACAACAACAATGCAACATCGATCATGACTGAAAATGATGTGGGAAATTCAATATAATATCATTAAACGATCAAAATCCTCTCAAAATTTATCCATTTGTTATCGAAAGGTGTCAGTTTTGTTACCAAGTATACTAACTTAATTGCCTCTCATTCGTGTAACTATTCCTGATGTTCTTTTATTGTCTGGAAGGACTCGGTATAGACTTTTGTATTTGAGTTACAGCTTCCTTTCTATAGCTGTCATTCGTTGTGATATAAAACTCTTGGAGAATTAGACAAACAAATTGTTACAATTCCATCTTATTGGATAAGTTCAAGGTCATTAAAGCAATAGAGTAGTTAACTAATTCTTTTGCTAATTAGATACTTTTTACTTCAAATATTCAAATTAAAGTAGACAAATTAAAAAAAAATCTTAATTCTACAATATAATTATATTTATAGGGAGAGTTGAGGTCTGAGGAGGGCCAGTAAATTGTCCGTATCCGATCTTTGAACCTATTGGTATTAACACGAAAAGACATAAATCAATATTAATCTTTGGAAATTCTTTTAAATACGACTGAATGTTCTCAAAATTAACAACATATTAACGACGTAATGGTGATTGGGCAACCATCGAAACATTATTCCCTAGCTGGCTAAAAATTGGGTTTTGAACAGTTTTAGGTCGAATTGTTTTGAAGGGCCGTCTCTAAAGAGTGTAGTTTATCATGTTTTCTTTATTGTCATATTTTGCGAACTTTCTGACCCTCCAAGAACTCAACCTTTCATTTAATGCTGTCAAGAAGTCAAAGAAATACAGTGACACACGATCGTAATATCGAGTGCTAGCTCAAATGCCTATTATGAAGATGATTATATCAAAGATGCAGATCGGAAATAAACATGCAATAAATGACTGACCACCCTCCCCGCAAAAAACCCATCAAGACTATGTAGAAGTATTAAAGAAACTGAAAGAAATTACACAATATGAAAATTGTTAAAGAAAAGAGAACAAAAATATAAATATTAAAAATGCCAGAAATATAGCCATGAATTGAATATCTCAAAAACGACAATTGTTTTGCAGGATAGAGGTTGAGTAGGAGGCCGGGCGCGGACCACAGGGGGCGATTGGCCTGGTCCCCACCCTGGCCCCAAAAACAGGTAAAAAAGAGATGGTAACATTAATTTTACCTTTTAAAAAAAAATGAAAATTGGCCGCTCCCTGGCATTCTTCGGACATTCTTCACCCCACCAATTCCGCAGGATTTTCTCACCCCCAGCTTTGTTTTTATTGACTTATACGAATGAAACGACTAAAACACGCAACATTTCTTAGTGAAATAAACTAACCTGGATATATAGCCTCCTACAGGGGCCAGGGGCGGATCCGGCCGGCGGCAAGGGAGGGGGCCGAAAAAGGGGCCCACTTCGTGCGAAAATTTGAAAACCGTGCCGGCCGATTTTCCGCTCAGTGGGGGGTTGAAAAATGAAAAATCGTGCTGGTCGATTTTTCGCTCAGTGGGGGGGGGATGAGCACAATTTTTTTTGTTTGCCTCCGAAAATTTTTTTTTTTAACACCATCCCCCTTGAGCGCAAGGGGGGCCCATCTTCTTTTTTACAAAAAGGGTTTTTACTTGTTTTTTTCTAGGGAGGGCCCCCTGGATCCGCCACTGACAGGGGCTGATCCAGGCGGCCGCAAAGGGGCCAAATCTTGAAAATATTTAGCGGCGAATTAGCCAGCCGCCTGCAAAGGGAGGGGGTCCTTATCTTGAAAAAATATATAGCGGCGAATTAGCCAGCCGGCTAATAAGCAGGGGAGATGTTGAGAAGAAAAAAGTAGTGCCCTCTCCTCCCTCCCCCTGTTGAGCCCAAAAGATTTTAAAAAGTGCTCCTTCCCTCCCTACCCCTGATTCGCCGCTAAATATTTTCTCAAGATTTGGCCCCCTTTACTGGATCCGCCCCTGTAGAAGTCTATATATCCGGGTTACGAAAAATCGATTATTTCACTGAGAAATGTTGCATGTTAATTTTAGTCGTTTCATACGTAAAAGTTAATAAAAACAAAGCTTGGGGGCAGGAAAAATACTGCCGATTCGGGAGGGGGGTGAAGATATCAAAGTGTACACTACGTCAATGGACAAAAAAAAATTGTTTATTCGTTTTCACCTTCGTACGTATGTTTGGTGGGAACCGCTATTAATGTTATGTTTTTATTATTGACTTTATTACTTTAATTATCATTTGTTTAAATGGTTAAATGATAGTAGGCCTATGTTTAAACATATTTGAAACTAAATTTTATGACTTCTGTACAATGTTTAAGTGTAAGTATTACAATATTTTAAAAATATCTTTAAAATGTTCTTTTTATATCGTTTGTATAGCATTAAAAGATGGGGAAAATGTTTCCTTGCGATATAAAGAAAACATAAAATGTGGAATGTTTATAAGATCTTTTTAAACATTTTGAAAAACGTTCAAAAAATGTTATTTTAATTGTTTTTATAAAAACGTATTTAAAACGTATTCTTGTGACATTTGTTACACGTTTTAAATGTAAAGACTACAATATTTTAACAACATTTTTAAATGTTTTTTTAATATCATATATATAACATTTAAAAGATGTTGGAAAAACGTTTCTTTTCTTCTTTGAAAACATTATAATGATATTACGAAAACATTAGATCTGAAATGTTTGTGAGATCTTTTTAAACATTTTGAAAAACGTTCAAAAAATGTTATTTTAATTGTTTTGATAAAAACGTATTTAAAATGTGTTCTTGTGACATTTGTAAAACGTTTCAATGTAAAGATTACAATATTTTAAAAACATTCTTAAAATGTTCTGTTTATATCATATCAATAACATTTAAAAGATGTTTGAAAAACGTTTCTTTTCTTCTTTGAAACATTATTACGATATCACGAAAACATTACATCTGGAACATTTGTGAGATCTTTTTTAAACATTTTGAAAAACGTTCAAAAAATGTTTTTAAATTGTTTTGATAAAATTGTTTCTGAAATGTTTTTTTTATGACTATTGTACAACGTCAAAATGTAAAGATTACAATATTTAAACAACATTCTTAAAATGTTATGTTTATATCATATCAATAACATTCAAAAGATGTTGGATAAACGTTTCTTTTCTTCTTTGAAACATTTTTACGATATTACGAAAACATTTCATCTGGAATGTTTATATGATCTTTTTAAAACATTTTGAAAAACGTTCAAAAAATGTTTTTAAATTGTTTTGATAAAATTGTTTCTGAAATGTTTTTTATGACTTTTGTACAACGTCGAAATGTAAAGATTACAATATTTTAACAACATTCTTAAAATGTTATGTTTATATCATATCAATAACATTTAAAAGATGTTGGAAAAACGTTTCTTTTCTTCTTTGAAACATTATTACGATATTACGAAAACATTACATCTGGAATGTTTGTAAGATCTTTTTAAAACATTTTGAAAAACGTTCAAAAAATGTTGTTTTAATTGTTTTGATAAAAACGTATTTAAAATGTGTTCTTGTGACATTTGTAAAACGTTTTAATGTAAAGATTACAATATTTTAACAACATTCTTAAAATGTTAAGTTTATATCATATTAATAACATTTAAAAGATGTTGGAAAAACGTTTCTTTCCTTCTTTGAAAACATTATTATGATATTATGAAAACATTACATCTGGAATGTTTGTGAAATATTTTTTAAACATTTTGAAAAACGTTCAAAAAATGTTATTTTAATTGTTTTGATAAAAACGTATTTAAAATGTATTCTTGTGACATTTGTAACACGTTTGAATGTAAAGACTACAATATTTAAACAACATTTTAAAATGTTTTTTTTTTATCATATCTATTACATTTAAAAGATGTTGGAAAAACGTTTCTTTTCTTCTTTGAAAACATTATTATGATATTACGAAAACATTACATCTGGAATGTTTGTGAGATCTTTTAAACATTTTGAAAAACGTTCAAAAATGTTTTTTAAATGTTTTAATAAAAACGTATTTAAAATGTATTTTGTGACGTTTGTACAACGTCTGAATGTAAAGACTACAATATTTTAACAACATTTTTAAAATGTTCTGTTTATATCATATCAATAACATTTAAAAGATGTTTGAAAAACGTTACTTTTCTTCTTTGAAACATTATAACGATATTACGAAAACATTACATCTGGAATGTTTGTAAGATCTTTTTAAAACATTTTGAAAAACGTTAAAAATGTTATTTTAATTGTTTTGATAAAAACGTATTTAAAACGTATTCTTGTGGCATTTGTAAAACGTTTCAATGTAAAGACTACAATATTTTAACAACATTTTTAAAATGTTTTTTTTTTTATATCATATCTATATAACATTTAAAACATGTGAGAAAACGTTTCCTTTCTTCTTTGAAAACATTATTATGATATTACGAAAACATTACATGTCGAATGTTTGTAAGATCTTTTTAAACATTTTGAAAAACGTTCAAAAATTTTTTTAATTGTTTTGATAAAATTGTTTTGAAATGTTTTTTTTAATGACTATTGTATAAAGTCATAATGTAAAGATTAAAATATTTTAACAACATTCTTAAAATGTTATGTTTATATCATATCAATAACATTTAAAAGATGTTGGATAAACGTTTCTTTTCTTCTTTGAAACATTATTACGATATAACGAAAACATTACATCTGGAATGTTTGTGAGATATTTTAAAACATTTTGAAAAACGTTCAAAAAATGTTATTTTAATTGTTTTGATTAAAACGTATTCTTGTGACATTTGTAAAACGTTTCAATGTAAAGACTACAATATTTCAACAACATTTTAAAAATGTTCTGTTTATATCATATATATAACATTTAAAAGATGTTGGAAAAACGTTTCTTTTCTTCTTTGAAAACATTATTATGATATTACGAAAACATTACATCTGGAATGTTTGTGAGATCTTTTTTAAACATTTAGAAAAACGTTCAAAAATGTTATTTTAATCGTTTTGATAAAAACGTATTTAAAACGTTTTCTTGTGACATTTGTAAAATGTTTCAATGTAAAGATTACAATATTTAAACAACATTTTTAAAATGTTCTGTTTATATCATATTAATAACATTTAAAAGATGTTGGAAAACGTTTCTTTTCCTTTGAAACATTTTACGATATTACGAAAACATTACATCTGGAATGTTTGTGAGATCTTTTAAAACATTTTGAAAAACGTTCAAAAATGTTATTTTAATTGTTTTGATAAAAACGTATTTAAAATGTGTTCTTGTGACATTTGTAAAACGTTTTAATGTAAAGATTACAATATTTTAACAACATTCTTAAAATTTTAAGTTTATATCATATTAATAACATTTAAAAGATGTTGGAAAAACGTTTATTTTCTTCTTTGAAAACATTATTATGATATTACGAAAACATTACATCTGGAATGGTTGTAAGATCTTTTAAAACATTTTGAAAAACGTTCAAAAATGTTATTTTAATTGTTTTGATAAAAACGTATTTAAAATGTGTTCTTGTGACATTTGTAAAACGTTTCAATGTAAAGATTACAATATTTTAACAACATTCTTAAAATGTTATGTTTATATCATATCAATAACATTTAAAAGATGTTGGATAAACGTTTCTTTTGTTCTTTGAAACATTATTACGATATAACGAAAACATTACATTTGAAATGCTTGTGAGATCTTTTTGAACATTTAGAAAAACGTTCAAAAATGTTATTTTAATCTTTTTGATAAAAACGTATTTAAAATGGGTTCCTGTGACATTTGTAAAACGTTTCAATGTAAAGATTACAATATTTTAACAACATTCTTAAAATGTTATGTTTATATCATATCAATAACATTCAAAAGATGTTGGATAAACGTTTCTTTTCTTCTTTGAAACATTTTTACGATATTACGAAAACATTTCATCTGGAATGTTTATATGATCTTTTTAAAACATTTTGAAAAACGTTCAAAAAATGTTTTTTAATTGTTTTGATAAAAATGTATTTAAAATGTATTCTTGTGACATTTGTAAAACGTTTCAATGTTAAGAATACAATATTTTAACAACATTTTAAAAATATTATGTTTATATCATATTAAAAACATTTAAAAGATGTTGGAAAAAACGTTTCTTTTCTTCTTTGAAACATTATTACGATATTACGAAAACATTACATCTGGAATGTTTGTAAGATCTTTTAAAACATTTTGAAAAACGTTCAAAAATGTTGTTTTAATCGTTTTGATAAAAACGTATTTAAAATGTGTTCTTGTGACATTTGTAAAACGTTTTAATGTAAAGATTACAATATTTTAACAACATTCTTAAAATGTTAAGTTTATATCATATTAATAACATTTAAAAGATGTTGGAAAAACGTTTATTTCCTGCTTTGAAAACATTATTATGATATTAAGAAAACATTACATCTGGAATGTTTGTGAAATATTTTTAAACATTTTGAAAAACGTTCAAAAATGTTATTTTAATTGTTTTGATAAAAACGTATTTAAAATGTATTCTTGTGACATTTGTAACACGTTTGAATGTAAAGACTACAATATTTAAACAACATTTAAAAAATTTTTTTATTTTATCATATCTATTACATTTAAAAGATGTTGGAAAAACGTTTCTTTTCTTCTTTGAAAACATTATTATGATATTACGAAAACATTACATCAGGAATGTTTGTGAGATCTTTTTTGAACATTTTGAAAAACGTTCAAAAAATGTTTTTTTAAATGTTTTAATAAAAACGTATTTAAAATGTATTTTTGTGACGTTTGTACAACGTCTAAATGTAAGGGTTACAATATTTTAACAACATTTTTAAAATGTTCTGTTTATATCATATCAATAACATTTAAAAGATGTTTGAAAAACGTTACTTTTCTTCTTTGAAACATTATAACGATATTACGAAAACATTACATCTGGAATGTTTGTAAGATCTTTTAAACATTTTGAAAAACGTTAAAAATGTTATTTTAATTGTTTTGATAAAAACGTATTTAAAACGTATTCTTGTGGCATTTGTAAAACGTTTCATTGTAAAGATTACAATATTTAAACAACATTCTTGAAATGTTATGTTTATATTATATCAATAACATTTAAAAGATGTTTGAAAACGTTTCTTTTCTTCTTTGAAACATTTTTACGATATTACGAAAACATTACATCTGGAATGTTTGTAAGATCTTTTAAAACATTTTGAAAAACGTTCAAAATTTTTATTTTAATTGTTTTGATAAAAACGTATTTAAAATGTATTCTTGTGACTATTGTACAACGTCAAAATGTAAAGACTACAATATTTTAACAACATTTTTAAAATGTTTTTTTATATCATATCTATATAACATTTAAAACATGTTAGAAAAACGTTACTTTTCTTTTTTAAACATTATTACGATATTACGAAAACATTACATGTGAAATGTTTGTAAGATCTTTTTAACATTTAGAAAAACATTCAAAAATGTTTTTTAAATGTTTTAAAAAAACGTATTTAAAATTTTTTTAATGACTATTGTATAAAGTCAAAATGTAAAGATTAAAATATTTTAACAACATTCTTAAAATGTTATGTTTATATCATATCAATAACATTTAAAAGATGTTGGATAAACGTTTCTTTTCTTCTTTGAAACATTATTACGATATAACGAAAACATTACATCTGGAATGTTTGTGAGATATTTTAAAACATTTTGAAAAATGTTCAAAAATGTTATTTTAATTGTTTTGATAAAAACGTATTTAAAACGTATTCTTGTGACATTTGTAAAACGTTTTAATGTAAAGATTACAATATTTTAACAACATTCTTAAAATGTTAAGTTTATATCATATTAATAACATTTAAAAGATGTTGGAAAAACGTTTATTTACTTCTTTGAAAACATTATTATGATATTAAGAAAACATACATCTGGAATGTTTGTGAGATTTTTTAAAAACATTTTGAAAAACGTTCAAAAATGATATTTTAAATGTTTTAATAAAAACGTATTTAAAATGTATTTTTGTGACGTTTGTACAACGTCTAAATGTAAGGGTTACAATATCTTAACAACATTTTTAAAATGTTCTGTTTATATCATATTAATAACATTTAAAAGATGTTTGAAAAACGTTTCTTTTATTCTTTGAAACATTTTTACGATATTACGAAAACATTACATCTGGAATGTTTGTAAGATCTTTTAAAACAATTTGAAAAACGTTCAAAAAGTGTTATTTTAATTGTTTTGATAAAAATGTATTTAAAATGTATTCTTGTGACATTTGTAAAACGTTTCAATGTTAAGAATACAATATTTTAACAACATTTTTAAAATGTTTTTTTTAATATCATATCTATAACATTTAAAACATGTAAGAAAAACATTTTTTCCTTTTTGAAAACATTATTATGATATAACGAAAACATTACATGTGAAATGTTTGTAAGATCTTTTTTAAACATTTAGAAAAACATTCAAAAATGTTATTTTAATTGTTTTGATAAAAACGTATTTAAAATGTATTCTTGTGACATTTGTAAAACGTTTCAATGTAAAGACTACAATATTTTAACAGCATTTTAAAAATGTTTTTTTAAATATCATATTTATAACATTTAAAACATGTTAGAAAAACATTTCTTTCCTTTTTGAAAACATTATTATGATATTACGAAAACATTACATGTGAAATGTTTGTAAGATCTTTTTTAAACATTTAGAAAAACATTCAAAAAATGTGTTTTTTTAATTGTTTTAATAAAAACGTATTTAAAATGTATTTTTGTGACGTTTGTACAACGTCTAAATGTAAGGGTTACAATATTTTAACAACATTTTTAAAATGTTCTGTTTATATCATATTAATAACATTTAAAAGATGTTTGAAAAACGTTTCTTTTATTCTTTGAAACATTTTTACGATATTACGAATACATTACATCTGGAATGTTTGTAAGATCTTTTAAAACATTTTGAAAAACGTTCAAAAATGTTATTTTAATTGTTTTGATAAAAATGTATTTAAAATGTATTCTTGTGACATTTGTAAAACGTTTCAATGTTAAGAATACAATATTTTTACAACATTTTTAAAATGTTTTTTTTAATATCATATCTATAACATTTAAAACATGTAAGAAAAACATTTCTTTCCTTTTTGAAAACATTATTATGATATTACGAAAACATTACATGTGAAATGTTTGTAAGATCTTTTAAACATTTAGAAAAACATTCAAAAAATGTTATTTTAATTGTTTTCATAAAAACGTATTTAAAATGTATTCTTGTGACATTTGTAAAACGTTTCAATGTAAAGACTACAATATTTTAACAGCATTTTAAAAATGTTTTTTTAAATATCATATTTATAACATTTAAAACATGTTAGAAAAACATTTCTTTCCTTTTTGAAAACATTATTATGATATTACGAAAACATTACATGTGAAATGTTTGTAAGATCTTTTTTAAACATTTAGAAAAACATTCAAAAATGTTTTTTAAATGTTTTAATAAAAACGTATTTAAAATGTATTTTTGTGACGTTTGTACAACGTCTAAATGTAAGGGTTACAATATTTTAACAACATTTTTAAAATGTTCTGTTTATATCATATTAATAACATTTAAAAGATGTTTGAAAAACGTTTCTTTTATTCTTTGAAACATTTTTACGATTTTACGAAAACATTACATCTGGAATGTTTGTAAGATCTTTTTAAAACATTTTGAAAAACGTTCAAAAAATGTTATTTTAATTGTTTTGATAAAAATGTATTTAAAATGTATTCTTGTGACATTTGTAAAACGTTTCAATGTTAAGAATACAATATTTTGACAACATTTTTAAAATGTTTTTTTTAATATCATATCTATAACATTTTAAACATGTAAGAAAAACATTTCTTTCCTTTTTGAAAACATTATTATGATATTACGAAAACATTACATGTGAAATGTTTGTAAGATCTTTTTTAAACATTTAGAAAAACATTCAAAAAATGTTTTTTAAATGTTTTAATAAAAACGTATTTAAAATGTATTTTTGTGACGTTTGTACAACGTCGAAATGTAAGGGTTACAATATTTTAACAACATTTTTAAAATGTTCTTTTTATGTCATATCAATAACATTTAAAAGATGTTGGGAAAACGTTTCTTTGCTTCCTTCAAAACATTCTTATGATATTATAAAAACATAAAATGTCGGCCGTTTGTAAGATATTTTTAAACATTTTACAATAATGTTTAAAAGATGTTTTAAAACATTACCCGAAAATCATCGGACATGGTACATTACTAAAATGTTTTTATAATGTTAAACATAATATCAATAATGTTTTATAAATGTTATAATGACAGTTTTAAAAAATGTTTTTTTCAAGACATTTGTAAGACCTTTTGAAAATGTTATGATAACGTTATGTGTTAGCTGGGAAGTAGCTTTTTTGTTATTTGTATACTCGCACTGTTGTGAATTCATTGTATTGTTCAGAATGTGTTGCATGCATGGTTGATTATATTGTTTTATAGTAGTCCGGACTATCCGTCAGTCTTTTGTTCTCGTACTTAATGACTTCAGAAACATTGACAGAGATTTACATTATTTTTACATTATACATGCTACTTTGATTCGAGATTGAAAATTATAGCATGGTTGTTTTGTTCTTTCCCAACATATATCAAGTTTAAGTTCAAGTTTTATTTCCCACATTCCATTAAAAACATACCATTGAAAACATAAATAATATGATAGAATATGTATATATTGACAATACATTGCAGTAGAACGAAAATGTGGAAAGGGAAACGCTTAGGCCATTGGCCTTTCGAGGCAGAACCCTAACAAATATTAATTGAACAATATGTACTACAAGCACAGAATATAAATTAACAAACCACCAAAAAAAAAAATAAATAAATAAATAAATAAATGCATTCATGAATTGGTACCAATTTATCTGCAAGAACTAATTCACGAATACAAACCCTCACGTAATCTAGGGTCATCTTCTTAATTAAACCTCATGTCTAATTTGGTGTCAACTCTTTCTTATGGTCATCGCTCTTTTTCCAAAGCTTCTGCTGAACTTTGGAACAAAGCACCTTTAAACGTCAAAAACTGTCAAACTGTTAACCAATTCAAAACCTGTCTTAAAGATAAAGACCAGTTGTGGTCATGCGATTGCATTGTGAAAGAAACGTTGTGGAATCGATCAGAAAAGGTTGATCATCTACCATATAAGTATTGGTGTGTACTGCAAGGTTCTGGAATCATCAAAATGATAAGAAATTTGGCCCAGTCTTGGTAAAGTTACAAGCACTGTACACAAAAAGATGTTTATGGGACTACGCGACCACGTGCGCGATATCTATTTGGTCCCAATAGATATAATAATTTACCAAATATATCAATTAGTAGGCGGTTTCCCGACTTTCACAGCAAAATTTGTATCATCACGTATTAGTCAAAACATATTTTTTCACATGATTGTTAATGAGAGCTTCCATTTCATTTTTTTGAGAGAGGGGCGTTTCCAAAACTGGTCTTTACCTTTAAGGCATATTTATTCAAAATTGCTTTTAATGATTAACTTACTCTGTTCACATTGATGTGTATTTCATATGTATTGTAATTTGTAGGTTTATTTGCACTTTTTTTATTTTGTTCAATATGTAATTGTTTATCAGTCTATTATGTTTGTTATAGCGCTTAGAGACTTCGGTGGTAAGCACTTTATAAGCAACGTTTTTATTATTATTATTATTATTATTATTATTAAAATACGGTCAAACAGAATATAAATGAACACCCTAAATGCAACAAACATTATAAAGAGGAATAACTTGATCAAGAGTCATGACAGTAAGAGCTAATAATATATTTCCTATGTTTTCTTTAAAAGAGTTAGTTCAACAGAAACGGAATTCCAAAGCTGAGGCCTAGTGTATTTTACATCGGTCCTTGAGATATTATAATAATAAAAAGGAACATACACGTTATCGGAATTTCTGGTTTGATAACTTTTGGCGTACTTGTTATTTATAACATATTCATTAAATACTGGTGGCAGAACACCCTTGAAATAAGAGTACATAAATTTGCGACATGAGTAACCTGAATATCAGATACTTTTAGAATGTTAAGTTATTGAAAAAGAGAATCTGTCGAGGCTAAAAAATGAGAGTATGTTTATAACACGTATTGCACGTTTTTTTAAAATATAATAAGTCTGTCCGATGTAGTGGTTACACAATTTCCCCATACTATAGTACAATAACATAAGTGCGGTAAAGTCAGTTTTTGGTAAAGGTTGACAAGAATACGCAATGGGAGGATGACCTGTAGCTTGTTTAATACACTTATTGCTTTTGATATTTTACATGAAACGTCTTTAACATGTTCTTTCCAGTTCAAACAATCATCAATGACCACTCCTAAGAATTGTGTAATTTTCACCTGCTTAATTTTATGTTTAAATATTTCTACATTAATAGTATCAGTATTCAATCTCCTATTGCGGGTTTTAAACACCATGCAACATGTTTTTTCGTAATTAATTGAGAGTTTACTTGATGAAAACCAGTAATTGACTTTGTCAAGTTCTAAATTAAATTGAATGTTTTGTTTCGTGCAGATCATTTCCAGACATGAATAAATTAGTATCATGTGCAAATATAATCGGACCAAGGATATTGCTAACAAACTGCAGGTCATTTGGATACAATAAGAAAAGTAATGGACCTAAAACGGAGCCCTGTGGTACTCCTATTGGAAGAGCTTTGCGTTGAAAGCTGTACTGATCTACAAAGTATAGAGTGATCAACAGTATCAAATGCCTTAGAAAGATCTTTAAGAAATGGCCAAAAACTAAATCCTTTTCTTCAAATGCAGATACTATATTGTTAATAAATTCCAAAAGTGGAGGAGAGAGAGAGAGAGATAGTGAGAGAAAAGGGCAGGGACAGGGGGAGAGGTAGAGAGAGAGTGTGTGAAGAGGGAAAGAGTGGGAGAGTGGGAGAGGGGGGTTGAGAATGAGGAGAGAGGGAAAGGTGAGAGGGAGGGAGAGAATGCGGAAAGATAGAAAAGAGGAAGGGGAGGCGGGAGGAAAATATGTAGGAGATGTAGAAAAGAGAGAGAGAGAGTAGGGGACATGTACTTACTTCATACATACACTATGTTAAGGAAAGTAATATTTGAAAGCGGAAAAAAGTATCGAAGAAAAAGAGATGTACACTAGCTTAGCTAAAGTCCCATCGAGATCGTACTAATACGATGAGGGGGGGGGGGTGTAATGGTATTACTCTGAAAATTAAATTTGACTTTATCAGGAGGTGTGGGAAGTGATCCAGGGGTTTCTTTTCTCGTCATTTTTCTCTTCTCCCTATCCACTTCCTCCTATCTCGCTTCTCTTGTCCCTCCCTCCCGTTCTTTTTTATTCTTCTCTCTCTATCTTATATATCTCTCTCTCTCTCTCTCACTCTCTCTCTTTCTCTCTCCTCCCCTCTCTCTGTATAAATGCATGCACCCTTATATAACTCTTACGTACAACCTTACATTCTAACACGCAAGTGTGGGTGCGTGAGTGTATGTGTGTGTTATACAACACACCCGCATCATCACACACGACCACACCCTCATCTTTAGGCCTATACAACCACGAATCGATTTCATTTCCTCCCGAGAAGAATGTTAAACTAATAATAAATAATAACGTGACATGTAAGGAAGAATAAAAATGAACCGCTTGAGTTTTTTTTTGGCGAATATTTATTATCATAATCATATACATTTCAATCACCTCTATACTAGCCATTTCATCCTAACCCCTTCCCGAAAGAGAAAGATGTGATACATCCGTCAAAGAAAAAAAAATGTGTCATGAATATGTAATGATGATTTTCGAATCATCCAAGATTTTACCTGCAATACTGAATTAGAAAACGAGATTTCGTTGCAGTGTGAAGCAAATATACTACACTACACAATTAAAAGTGAACATTAACCATTTGTCGACCAGAGAGAGGTACTTCTTGTGGGATTTAGAAAATTCGAAGCTCAATGGTTTAAATAGAATCCTGTAAGTACACAGTTCTTTATTTCTGAATCAAAATTAAAACATGTAGACGCTTACTCTATCAATAGATCAAAGAGTTATGAACTAAAAACCGAGTGATGTGAATGTGCACTTGATTTTCATTACATCCGTTTCGTTTTACCCAATCTTTCATCTCTTATCATTTCATGATCGTAATGAAGAAAGAGAACTACATAAAAGCCCTAAAGCACCATAATGAAATACATATTTAAGATTGGTTGCCATTCGTTGTGTTTAATGGTAAAAGTCTAAAGTCGTTGTCATTTGATAAGCAGCAGCCCTCTAATCCTGCGTGGAATCAGCGAACTCGCTCCTCTACACTTGGTTTGGGTTCGGAAGAGAAGACCCTCGCTAAAAGGACGAAATGCAGAATATGATTAAACAAAAGAAAGCTTATTTATCCTAGTTTCTGGTTACTTTAGACGACTCATCTAGCTTCAGACAGAATTATGAAAAGATGTATCATGCTGCTATTACGCCTATTGGACTCTTAATATAATAATAAATCTTAATAAGCTGTGCATTTAAGCTATGTAATACTGTATTTGACATGAAAACCAGGATATTCTTTTTTTTAATGGTTTGGTTTACAACTATTTGTCAAAATAAAGAAGACGGCAATATGAGGGCAATCTATATTTAAACAGACTTTATTTTATCAATCGATACATTAACGTTTTACCAAACGTTTAACTAAACGTTTAACCAAACGTTTAACCCTCATAAAAGTATTTGATTTGTCGACGTTTTATTTGAGAAACATCAATTGTTGACCAACCATTTTCCACGGTAATATTTATGAATGCATACTTTTATGTGGAAAACATATTATATGTACAATTACCCACTAAATTATTCATACCTTTACCAAGTTTATCATTTTTGAAGTATGTGAAAATTGATTTGTCGCGATATACGTCTTTTGAGAATGTGACATCATTATTAAAGCTTACGTCTAAAAATATTGAACAAAGGCCCTTATTCAACCAGTCTACCTTTCATTCTTGAGCTGCGTAAAACACAAAAATAACAAATTCAAAAGGGGTATGAATAATTTAGTTGTTAACTATAACTATACATGTAGGTCAAATATGTTTTTAATTTTGTATTTAATAAACTTAGTCTCTTTTCAAAATGTTAATATTTGTACATGTGTCGTGTTTTTTTTTATCAGCCTTGTAAACTACGATTCCACTTAAACTCACATTAAAGCAGAGAACGTTCCAAATTTTACTCTGATTTTTTTCTCTTCCAAAGCAGTTTTATGTTCTGAAGAAACTATCCTGTAAGTCTATATGAAACACATAACCATAATTTGTTTCATAGCATTTACTATCTGTTATAAATATAAATTATTTCACTTGTCAGAACTTTATCGATTAAACCTCAACCCAACAATGTAACACCTCGAAAGTATTCCTGAAAATGAATAATTTCAGTCTTACCTGACACACTGCCTGGTAATCCCGGCAGCAATCACCATAATTCATGCAAGCAGCATCGCAATAGCATGCTCCAATGGGGTTGTAGGAACCGCATACACCCTCACATGAATAGCGTTCTCCTGCAAAAACAAGAACAACATTATATCAATAATCATAATATTCGATGTTTATTTAACGTTTAATGCATCTACAATGTCTCTAAGCTCTCAATGGAAATTTTATAACTCTGGTTACTAGATTCAGGCTTGCCCACAAGCAATGTATGCACATTATTCACTGCCCTTCACTTGGGAGCACCCAAGCCAGGCGCCATTTTACAATCGTTCACAATGCTGGGCAAACTACACTGTCTTTCGCATCCCTGTGGGTTCCAATTTATCACCTGGGTAGAGAGAATCAATGTATACAAAATCCCTTGCTTAATGGCAGGAGATCAAACGCACGACTGTCGAATCTCCAGTCAAACTACTACGACTACGATGAGAGGTGTGTGTGTGTGGAGGGTGATATACTTTACATGATTTGTATCCTCCAACATCGTTCCCTTTTTCAGGTTTTGCTGCAAAAGGGTGTACCAAGTATTTAAAAGAGGTAAATAATGTACTAACCTGTTGGAGGGGTCCACTAGGTGGCGGCGGAGAGGCAGAGCTGTTGTTTGGTGGAGGCGGCGGAGGGAAGAACCGTTGTTTGGTGGAGGAGGAGGAGGGGAAGAACCGTTGTTTGGTGGAGGAGGAGGAGGTGCAGAACCGTTGTTTGGTGGAGGAGGAGGAGGGGAAGAACCGTTGTTTGGTGGAGGAGGAGGAGGCAGAACCGTTGTTTGGTGGAGGAGGAGGAGGGGAAGAACCGTTGTTTGGTGGAGGAGGAGGAGGGGAAGAACCGTTGTTTGGTGGAGGAGGAGGAGGGGCAGAACCGTTGTTTGGTGGAGGAGGAGGAGGGGCAGAACCGTTGTTTGGGTGTGAGTGGTTACCGGATCCATTGCCCGGGGGTGAAATGGTAGAGAAAAATAGCCCGCGCTTAACAATTCGACCGGCGCGTGAGTGGTTACCGGTTCCATTACCAGGTCTTGGTGGAGGAGGAGCGGTGCCGTTGCTTGGGTGTGAGTGGTTACCGGTTCCATTACCAGGTCTTGGTGGAGGAGGAGCGGTGCCGTTGCTTGGGTGTGAGTGGTTACCGGTTCCATTACCAGGTCTTGGTGGAGGAGGAGCGGTGCCGTTGCTTGGGTGTGAGTGGTTACCGGTTCCATTACCAGGTCTTGGTGGAGGAGGAGCGGTGCCGTTGCTTGGGTGTGAGTGGTTACCGGTTCCATTACCAGGTCTTGGTGGAGGAGGAGCGGTGCCGTTGCTTGGGTGTGAGTGGTTACGAGTCCCATTACCTGGTCTCGGTGGAGATGGGCCTGTACCATTCCCTGGCCTTGGTCTTGGTCTCGGTGGCCGATTGCCGTTTGCTATAAGAATTTAACAGGGGAAAGTGATTGACCAATTAAAAACAAATTTCAATACAGTCCTTTATAAAATGTCGTAAACGTACACGCATTAAATTCGTCTGCTTTAACCCGACAATATCCAAAATCAGTGATATTTTTAATAAATACACATTTAAATATAGCACATGAAAAGCTTTTATAGTTCTCCGTATTGATGATCAAAATGTTTTCATACTTACGAGCCTGTGCGGCACAAACAGCAGCAAGGACCAGGATGACCAAGAGTCCGCTGAGAATTATTCGGCCTGCCATGATGATATTGATGATATCAGCTTGGAGTAGTCTTTGATTGCTTGTGATCAGTATCTGGAAGGACACTGAATATGGCTCTCATGGTTCTACCAGCCCCCTTTTATAAGTTTTCGACATTTGAATTCTTAGAGGTAGCTCCGGAAAGGTATACCATTCACAATGTACTACGCGTTAGATTTCAAGGCGCAGTGTTTAACAAACCACAGGTGTACCTGTCTACTTCTTTTAGATCACGACATGTTTACGCTACCATTCCTTTTAACTTTTGCTTAGAAATCGGCGTTTCTGCTCATTGTCCATCTGTTCGTGTCCAGTTTGACTGTTTGGTCTGGTGGATTTTATTTCATTTATATTGGAGTGGTTGTTTATTTATGAGCAAACGTATGCATTAGTTTCATTTCTAGATTCAACAATAAACTTTTGAGAGGTCATGAGTTGCAATGGCGTAGAATGGGCTTTGTAAGCCAAGAAATGGGGGAGTGTGCTGGATGGCACCGTTCTTATTTGGCGGATGAAATGTGAATGAAAAGGCTACTAAATAAGTAGAGGGTGATGTTTGAAGCCATGTCATAATTATCGTTTCCCCTCTCCCATCTCTCCCACTCTCTCTCTCTCTATCTCTCTCCCTCTCCCGCTTTTAGGTTTGTTCTTCTTTTTCTGCATTTCGATTAGGAGGCACGCCTTCATTATTATTTTTCTTTTTTGTAAATATCTTACGTTTCCTGGCACCTCGGGTGATAATTTTGTCCGTATCCAATGCGAGACATTCGTGAAATTATGTTAAACATGTTGCATTGATTTGATCAGATAAATGCTTTAAATAGGAATATTCAGGCTTGTGTGCATCCATCACTGAGGTATCATCATGTATATCAAATATGGCAACCTCTCCCATTCATTTACATGCCCCTGTAAAAACACTCACGTGACCACAAGCAGGTGTCACTGGCAATTCAGTGTGTGTAACCAGATAGTTTAAAAGATAATCTTTCGCGGACCTACTTATAACATCGCCGTGAAACTCTCTGGCTAAAATGCTGAAGTCAACAGCAGGTCGCTCCCGTCGCACGCTATGTTTATTTTATAAATGTAGATTCAAGTTTAATTTCACTTATTCTCTCTTTCCACGTCTTTCTTGTCCATCCCTTTTTTTTTATTCCTGTCATTTTCTCATCACCTTTCACAATGAAGAGGTTAATCCAATTGACAAAATTATGCTGAATTTTTTTTTACTGATCAGCACTCGATCCTGACAAACCAGCAATTGTGTCAATTTGTTAATGTAGTAGGGTTAACGAAAGTACATGTATATTAATTATTCCCGTTATTATATAAAGTTTTTTGTAAAGATTTCTAATCACAAAGGCCATAGGCGACTGTGACAGTATGAGATATCGTCATCTGATTTCGGAGTCGAATCTGCTGAAACTCTAAATAGTCTAAAGACATCATGAAGAGATTTTGTGCTAAAATACATAAAATACATGTATACATTGTGAGGAATGCAGCTGAAGAGGAGGAGGTGTCCTACTCTTCTATGTCTTCTATCCGGAGTAATAGGTCAAAGGTCAGATCAGGGGATGTTAAACAAGCTCAGGGTAAACAGAAAAATAGGCACAAGACACAAGAGTACACGAGAACAGAGAGTGTCATCACTCTGAGCGACAGAGTGAAGAGGGATTTAGAGAAGAAAAAAAGATGCCTAAGGCATGCCTATACATGTATTTAGAGGAATTGCATACATTACCTCATGACCATATGCGTATTGTGTCACCGTGAAGTCTGGTCATCGTCGCTAGATATCAAATCGTAGCATATCCACAATCTTTTCAAAGCTTTATTTTGATACATATTTGTAATTATTTACAGAATGTATGTCTTCAAGTAGCTTTTTTGTTATTTGTATACTCGCACTGTTGTGAATTCATTGTATTGTTCAGAATGTGTTGCATGCATGGTTGATTATATTGTTTTATAGTAGTCCGGACTATCCGTCAGTCTTTTGTTCTCGTACTTAATGACTTCAGAAACATTGACAGAGATTTACATTATTTTTACATTATACATGCTACTTTGATTCGAGATTGAAAATTATAGCATGGTTGTTTTGTTCTTTCCCAACATATATCAAGTTCAAGTTCAAGTTTTATTTCCCACATTCCATTAAAAACATACCATTGAAAACATAAATAATATGAACGATAGAATATGTATATATTGACAATACATTGCAGTACGACTAAAATATGGATAGGAACCGCTTAGGCCATTGACCTTTCGAGATAGAACCCTAACAAATATATTAATTGAACAATATGTACTACAAGCACAGAATATAAATTAACAAACCACCAAAAAAAAAAAAAAAAAAAATGCATTTATGAATTGGTACCAATTTATCTGCAAGAACTAATTCACGAATACAAACCCTCACGTAATCTAGGGTCATCTTTTCAATTAAACCTCGTGTCTAATTCGGTGTCAACTCTTTCTTATGGTCATCGCTCTTTTTCCAAAGCTTCTGCTGAACTTTGGAACAAACCACCTTTAAACGTCAAAAACTGTCAAACTGTTAACCAATTCAAAACCTGTCTTAAAGATAAAGACCAGTTCTGGTCATGCGATTGCATTGTGAAAGAAACGTTGTGGAATCGATCAGAAAAGGTTGATCATCTACCATATAAGTATTGGTGTGTACTGCAAGGTTCTGGAATCATCAAAATGATAAGAAATTTGGCCCAGTCTTGGTAAAGTTACAAGCACTGTACACAGAAAGATGTATATGGGACTACGCGACCACGTGCGCGATATCTATTTGGTCCCAATAGATATAATAATTTACCAAATATATCAATTAGTAGGCGGTTTCCCGACTTTCACGGCAAAATTTGTATCATCACGTATTAGTTAAAACATATTCTTTCACATGATTGTTAATGAGAGCTTCCATTTCATTTTTTTGAGAGAGGGGCGTTTCCAAAACTGGTCTTTACCTTAAAGGCATATTTATTCAAAATTGCTTTTAATGATTAACTTACTCTGTTCACATTGATGTGTATTTCATATGTATTGTAATTTGTAGGTTTATTTGCACTTTTTTATTTTGTTTAATATGTAATTGTTTATCAGTCTATTATGTTTGTTATAGCGCTTAGAGACTTCGGTGGTAAGCACTTTATAAGCAACGTTTTTATTATTATTATTATTATTATTAAAATACGGTCAAACAGAATATAAACGAACACCCTAAATGCAACAAACATTATAAAGAGGAATAACTTGATCAAGAGTCATGACAGTAAGAGCTAATAATATATTTCCTATGTTTTCTTTTAAAGAGTTAGTTCAACAGAAACGGAATTCCAAAGCTGAGGCCTAGTGTATTTTACATCGGTCCTTGAGATATTATAATAATAAAAAGGAACATACACGTTATCGGAATTTCTGGTTTGATAACTTTTGGCGTACTTGTTATTTATAACATATTCATTAAATACTGGTGGCAGAACACCCTTGAAATAAGAGTACATAAATTTGCGACATGAGTAACCTGAATATCAGATACTTTTAGAATGTTAAGTTATTGAAAAAGAGAATCTGTCGAGGCTAAAAAATGAGAGTTTGTTTATAACACGTATTGCACGTTTTTAAATAAAATAAGTCTGTTCGATGTAGTGGTTACACAATTTCCCCATACTATAGTACAATAACATAAGTGCGGTAAAATCAGTTTTTGGTAAAGGTTGACAAGAATACGCAATGGGAGGATGATCTGTAGCTTGTTTAATACACTTATTGCTTTTGATATTTTACATGAAACGTCTTTAACATGTTCTTTCCAGTTCAAACAATCATCAATGACCACTCCTAAGAATTGTGTAATTTTCACCTGCTTAATTTTATGTTTAAATATTTCTACATTAATAGTATCAGTATTCAATCTCCTATTGCGGGTTTTAAACACCATGCAACATGTTTTTTCGTAATTAATTGAGAGTTTACTTGATGAAAACCAGTAATTGACTTTGTCAAGTTCTAAATTAAATTGAATGTTTTGTTTCGTGCAGATCATTTCCAGACATGAATAAATTAGTATCATGTGCAAATATAATCGGACAAAGGATATTGCTAACAAACTGCAGGTCATTTGGATACAATAAGAAAAGTAATGGACCTAAAACGGAGCCCTGTGGTACTCCTATTGGAAGAGCTTTGCGTTGAAAGCTGTACTGATCTACAAAGTATAGAGTGATCAACAGTATCAAATGCCTTAGAAAGATCTTTAAGAAATGGCCAAAAACTAAATCCTTTTCTTCAAATGCAGATACTATATTGTTAATAAATTCCAAAAGTGGAGGAGAGAGAGAGAGATAGTGAGAGAAAAGGGCAGGGACAGGGGGAGAGGTAGAGAGAGAGTGTGAAGAGGGAAAGAGTGGGAGAGTGGGAGAGGGAGGTTGAGAATGAGGAGAGAGGGAAAGGTGAGAGGGAGGGAGAGAATGCGGAAAGATAGAAAAGAGGAAGGGAGGCGGGAGGAAAATATGTAGGAGATGTAGAAAAGAGAGAGAGAGAGAGTAGGGGCCATGTACTTACTTCATACATACACTATGTTAAGGAAAGTAATATTTGAAAGCGGAAAAAAGTATGAAAAAAAAAGAGATGTACACTAGCGTAGCTAAAGTCCCATCGAGATGGTACTAATACGATGAGGGGGGTAATGGTATTACTCTGAAAATTAAATTTGACTTTACCAGGAGGTGTGGGAAGTGATCCAGGGGTTTCTTTTCTCGTCATTTTTTTCTTCTCCCTATCCACTTCCTCCTATCTCGCTTCTCCTGTCCCTCCCTCCCGTTCTTTTTATTCTTTTCTCTCTACCTTATATATCCTCGCTCTCTCTCTCTCTCTCTCTCTCTTTCTCTCTCCTCCCCTCTCTCTGTATAAATGCATACACCCTTATATAACTATTACGTACAACCTTACATTCTAACACGCAAGTGTGGGTGCGTGAGTGTGTGTGTGTGTGTTATAAAACACACCGCATCATCACACACGACCACACCCTCATCTTTAGGCCTATACAACCACGAATCGATTTCATTTCCTCCCGAGAAGAATGTTAAACTAATAATAAATAATAACGTGACATGTAAGGAAGAATAAAAGTGAGCCGCTTGAGTTTTTTTTTGCGAATATTTATTATCATAATCATATACATTTCAATCACCTCTATACTAGCCATTTCATCCTAACCCCTTCCAGAAAGAGAAAGATGTGATACATCCGTCAAAGAAAAAAAAGGTGTCATGAATATGTAATGATGATCTTCGAATCATCCAAGATTTTACCTGCAATACTGAATTTAAAAATGAGATTTCGTTGCAGTGTGAAGCAAATAAACTACACTACACAATTAAAAGTGAACATTAACCATTTGTCGACCGGAGAGAGGTACTTCTTGTGGGAATTAAAAAATTCGAAGGTGATTGGTTTAAATAAAAATCCTGTAAGTACACAGTTCTTCATTTCTGAATCAAAGTTAAAACATGTAGCCGCTTACTCTATCAACAGATCAAAGAGTTATGAACTAAAAACCGAGTGATGTGAATGTACACTTGATTTTCATTACATCCGTTTCGTTTTACCCAATCTTTCATCTCTTATCATTTCATGATCGTATAGAAGAAAAAACTACATAGAAGCCCTAGATCATCATAAGGAAATTCATATTTAAGATTGGTTGCCATTCGTTGTGGTTAATGGTAAAAGTCTAAAGTCGTTGTCATTTGATAAGCAGCAGCCCTCTAATCCTGCGTGGAATCAGCGAACTCGCTCCTCTACACTTGGTTTGGGTTCGGAGAAGACCCTCGCTAAAAGGACGAAATGCAGAATATGATTAAAGAAAACTTATTTATCCTAGTTTCTGGTTACTTTAGACGACTCATCTAGCTTCAGACAGAATTATGAAAAGATGTATCATGCTGCTATTACGCCTATTGGACTCTTAATATAATATTAAATCTTAATGAGCTGTGCATTTAAGCTAGGTAATACTGTATTTGACATGAAAACCAGGATATATATATTTTTTAATGGTTTGGTTTACAACTATTTGTCAAAATAAAGAAGACGGCAATATGAGGGCAATCTATATTTAAACAGACTTTATTTCATCAATCGATACATTAACGTTTTACCAAACGTTTAACCAAACGTTTAACCCTAATAAAAGTATTTGATTTGTCGACGTTTTATTTGAGAAACATCAATTGTTGACCAACCATTTTCCACGGTAATATTTATGAATGCATACTTTTATGTGGAAAACATATTATATGTACAATTACCCACTAAATTATTCATACCTTTACCAAGTTTATCATTTTTGAAGTATGTGAAAATTGATTTGTCGCGATATACGTCTTTTGAGAATGTGACATAATTATTAAAGCTTACGTCTAAAAATATTGAACAAAGGCCCTTATTCAACCAGTCTACCTTTCATTCTTGAGTTGCGTAAAACACAAAAACAACAAATTCAAAAGGGGTATGAATAATTTAGTTGTTAACTATAACTATACATGTAGGTCAAATATGTTTTTAATTTTGTATTTAATAAACTTAGTCTCTTTTCAAAATGTTAATATTTGTACATGTGTCGTGTGTTTTTTTTATCAGCCTTGTAAACTACGATTCCACTTAAACTCACATTAAAGCAGAGAACGTTCCAAATTTTACTCTGATTTTTCTCTCTTCCAAAGCAGTTTTATGTTCTGAAGAAACTATCCTGTAAGTCTATATGAAACACATAACCATAATTTGTTTCATAGCATTTACTATCTGTTATAAATATAAATTATTTCACTTGTCAGAACTTTATCGATTAAACCTCAACCCAACAATGTAACACCTCGAAAGTATTCCTGAAAATGAATAATTTCAGTCTTACCTGACACACTGCCTGGTAATCCCGGCAGCAATCACCATAATTCATGCAAGCAGCATCGCAATAGCATGCTCCAATGGGGTTGTAGGAACCGCATACACCCTCACATGAATAGCGTTCTCCTGCAAAAACAAGAACAACATTATATCAATAATCATAATATTCGATGTTTATTTAACGTTTAATGCATCTACAATGTCTCTAAGCTCTCAATGGAAATGTTATAACTCTGGTTACTAGATTCAGGCTTGCCCACAAGCAATGTATGCACATTCTTCACTGCCCTTCACTTGGGAGCACCCAAGCCAGGCGCCATTTTACAATCGTTCACAATGCTGGGCAAACTACACTGTCTTTCGCATCCCTGTGGGTTCCAATTTATCACCTGGGTAGAGAGAATCAATGTATACAAAATCCCTTGCTTAATGGCAGGAGATCAAACGCACGACTGTCGAATCTCCAGTCAAACTACTACGACTACGATGAGAGGTGTGTGTGTGTGGAGGGGTGATATACTTTACATGATTTGTATTCCCTCCAACATCGTTCCCTTTTTCAGGTTTTGCTGCAAAAGGGTGTACCAAGTATTTAAAAGAGGTAAATAATGTACAAACCTGTTGGAGGGGGTCCACTAGGTGGTGGCGGAGAGGCAGAGCTGTTGTTTGGTGGAGGCGGCGGAGGGGAAGAACCGTTGTTTGGTGGAGGAGGAGGAGGGGAAGAACCGTTGTTTGGTGGAGGAGGAGGAGGTGCAGAACCGTTGTTTGGTGGAGGAGGAGGAGGGGAAGAACCGTTGTTTGGTGGAGGAGGAGGAGGTGCAGAACCGTTGTTTGGTGGAGGAGGAGGAGGGGAAGAACCGTTGTTTGGTGGAGGAGGAGGAGGGGAAGAACCGTTGTTTGGTGGAGGAGGAGGAAGAACCGTTGTTTGGTGGAGGAGGAGGAGGGGCAGAACCGTTGTTTGGGTGTGAGTGGTTACCGGATCCATTGCCCGGGGGTGAAATGGTAGAGAAAAATAGCCCGCGCTTAACAATTCGACCGGCGCGTGAGTGGTTACCGGTTCCATTACCAGGTCTTGGTGGAGGAGGTCTGGTACCATTGATAGGCTGTGATTGGTTACCGGTGACATTACCAGGTCTCGGTGGAGGTGGAGCGGTGCCGTTGCTTGGGTGTGAGTGGTTACCGGTTCCATTACCAGGTCTTGGTGGAGGAGGAGCGGTGCCGTTGCTTGGGTGTGAGTGGTTACGAGTCCCATTACCTGGTCTCGGTGGAGATGGGCCTGTACCGTTCCCTGGCCTTGGTCTTGGTCTCGGTGGCCGATTGCCGTTTGCTATAAGAATTTAACAGGGGAAAATGAATGGCCAATTAAAAACAAATTTCAATACAGTCCTTTATAAAATGTCGTAAACGTACACGCATTAAATTCGTCTGCTTTAACCCGACAATATCCAAAATCAGTGATATTTTTAATAAATACACATTTAAATATAGCACATGAAAAGCTTTTATAGTTCTCCGTATTGATGATCAAAATGTTTTCATACTTACGAGCCTGTGCGGCACAAACAGCAGCAAGGACCAGGATGACCAAGAGTCCGCTGAGAATTATTCGGCCTGACATGATGATATTGATGATATCAGCTTGGAGTAGTCTTTGATTGCTTGTGATCAGTATCTGGAAGGACACTGAATATGGCTCTCATGGTTCTACCAGCCCCCTTTTATAAGTTTTCGACATTTGAATTGTTAAAGGTAGCTCCGGAAAGGTATACCATTCACAATGTACTACGCGTTAGATTTCAAGGCGCAGTGTTTAACAAACCACAGGTGTACCTGTCTACTTCTTTTAGATCACGACATGTTTACGCTACCATTCCTTTTAACTTTTGCTTAGAAATCGGCGTTTCTGCTCATTGTCCATCTGTTCGTGTCCAGTTTGACTGTTTGGTCTGGTGGATTTTATTTCATTTATATTGGAGTGGTGTGTTTATTTATGAGCAAACGTATGCATTAGTTTCATTTTTAGATTCAACAATAAACTTTTGAGAGGTCATGAGTTGCAATGGCGTAGAATGGGCTTTGTAAGTCAAGAAATGGGGGATTGTGCTGGATGGCACCGTTCTTATTTGGCGGATGAAATGTGAATGAAAAGGCTACTAAATAAGTAGAGGGTGATGTTTGAAGCCCTGTCATAATTATCGTTTCCCCTCTCCCATCTCTCCCACTCTCTCTCTCTCTATCTCTCTCCCTCTCCCGCTTTTAGGTTTGTTCTTCTTTTTCTGCATTTCGATTAGGAGGCACGCTTTCATTATTGTTTTTCTTTTTTGTAAATATCTTACGTTTCCTGGCACCTCGGGTGATAATTTTGTCCGTATCCAATGCGAGACATTCGTGAAATTATGTTAAACATGTTGCATTGTTTTTGATCAGATAAATGCTTTAAATAGGAATATTCAGGCTTGTGTGCATCCATCACTGAGGTATCATCATGTATATCAAATATGGCAACCTCTCCCTTTCATTTACATGCCCCTGTAAAAACACTCACGTGACCACAAGCAGGTGTCACTGGCAATTCAGTGTGTGTAACCAGATAGTTTTAAAAGATAATCTTTCGCGGACCTACTTATAACATCGCCGTGAAACTCTCTGGCTAAAATGCTGAAGTCAACAGCAGGTCGCTCCCGTCGCACGCTATGTTTATTTTCTAAAAGTAGATTCAACTTTAATTTCACTTATTCTCTCTTTCCACGTCTTTCTTGTCCATCCCTTTTTTTAAATTCCTGTCATTTTCTCATCACCTTTCACAATGAAGAGGTTAATCCAATTGCTGAATTTTTTTCTACTGATCAGCACTCGATCCTGACAAACCAGCAATTGTGTCAATTTGTTAATGTAGTAGGGTTAACGAAAGCACATGTATATTAATTATTCCCGTTATTATATAAAGTTTTTTTGTAAAGATTTCTAATCACAAAGGCCATAGGCGACTGTGACAGTATGAGATATCGTCATCTGATTTCGGAGTCGAATCTGCTGAAACTCTAAATAGTCTAAAGACATCATGAAGAGATTTTGTGCTAAAATACATAAAATACATGTATACATTGTAGGAATGCAGCTGAAGAGGAGGAGGTGTCCTACTCTTCTATGTCTTCTATCCGGAGTGATAGGTCAAAGGTCAGATCAGGGGATGTTAAACAAGCTCAGGGTAAACAGAAAAATAGGCACAAGACACAAGAGTACACGAGAACAGAGAGTGTCATCACTCTGAGCGACAGAGTGAAGAGGGATTTAGAGAAGAAAAAAGATGCCTAAGGCATGCCTATACATGTATTTAGAGGAATTGCATACATTACCTCATGACCATATGCGTATTGTGTCACCGTGAAGTCTGGTCATCGTCGCTAGATATCATATCGTAGCATATCCACAATCTTTTCAAAACTTTATTTTGATACATATTTGTAATTATTTACAGAATGTATGTCTTCAAGTAGCTTTTTTGTTATTTGTATACTCGCACTGTTGTGAATTCATTGTATTGTTCAGAATGTGTTGCATGCATGGTTGATTATATTGTTTTATAGTAGTCCGGACTATCCGTCAGTCTTTTGTTCTCGTACTTAATGACTTCAGAAACATTGACAGAGATTTACATTATTTTTACATTATACATGCTACTTTGATTCGAGATTGAAAATTATAGCATGGTTGTTTTGTTCTTTCCCAACATATATCAAGTTCAAGTTCAAGTTTTATTTCCCACATTCCATTAAAAACATACCATTGAAAACATAAATAATATGATAGAATATGTATATATTGACAATACATTGCAGTAGAACGAAAATGTGGAAAGGGAAACGCTTAGGCCATTGGCCTTTCGAGGCAGAACCCTAACAAATATATTAATTGAACAATATGTACTACAAGCACAGAATATAAATTAACAAACCACAAAAAAAAAAAAAAACATAAATGCATTTATGAATTGGTACCAATTTATCTGCAAGAACTAATTCACGAATACAAACCCTCACGTAATCTAGGGTCATCTTCTCAATTAAACCTCATGTCTAATTTGGTGTCAACTCTTTCTTATGGTCATCGCTCTTTTTCCAAAGCTTCTGCTGAACTTTGGAACAAACCACCTTTAAACGTCAAAAACTGTCAAACTGTTAACCAATTCAAAACCTGTCTTAAAGATAAAGACCAGTTCTGGTCATGCGATTGCATTGTGAAAGAAACGTTGTGGAATCGATCAGAAAAGGTTGATCATCTACCATATAAGTATTGGTGTGTACTGCAAGGTTCTGGAATCATCAAAATGATAAGAAATTTGGCCCAGTCTTGGTAAAGTTACAAGCACTGTACACAGAAAGATGTATATGGGACTACGCGACCACGTGCGCGATATCTATTTGGTCCCAATAGATATAATAATTTACCAAATATATCAATTAGTAGGCGGTTTCCCGACTTTCACGGCAAAATTTGTATCATCACGTATTAGTCAAAACATATTCTTTCACATGATTGTTAATGAGAGCTTCCATTTCATTTTTTTGAGAGAGGGCGTTTCCAAAACTGGTCTTTACCTTTAAGGCATATTTATTCAAAATTGCTTTTAATGATTAACTTACTCTGTTCACATTGATGTGTATTTCATATGTATTGTAATTTGTAGGTTTATTTGCACTTTTTTATTTTGTTTAATATGTAATTGTTTATCAGTCTATTATGTTTGTTATAGCGCTTAGAGACTTCGGTGGTAAGCACTTTATAAGCAACGTTTTTATTATTATTATTATTATTATTAAAATACGGTCAAACAGAATATAAACGAACACCCTAAATGCAACAAACATTATAAAGAGGAATAACTTGATCAAGAGTCATGACAGTAAGAGCTAATAATATATTTCCTATGTTTTCTTTTAAAAGAGTTAGTTCAACAGAAACGGAATTCCAAAGCTGAGGCCTAGTGTATTTTACATCGGTCCTTGAGATATTATAATAATAAAAGGAACATACACGTTATCGGAATTTCTGGTTTGATAACTTTTGGCGTACTTGTTATTTACAACATATTCATTAAATACTGGTGGCAGAACACCCTTGAAATAAGAGTACATAAATTTGCGACATGAGTAACCTGAATATCAGATACTTTTAGAATGTTAAGTTATTGAAAAAGAGAATCTGTCGAGGCTAAAAAATGAGAGTTTGTTATAACACGTATTGCACGTTTTTTAAAATAAAATAAGTCTGTTCGATGTAGTGGTTACACAATTTCCCCATACTATAGTACAATAACATAAGTGCGGTAAAATCAGTTTTTGGTAAAGGTTGACAAGAATACGCAATGGGAGGATGATCTGTAGCTTGTTTAATACACTTATTGCTTTTGATATTTTACATGAAACGTCTTTAACATGTTCTTTCCAGTTCAAACAATCATCAATGACCACTCCTAAGAATTGTGTAATTTTCACCTGCTTAATTTTATGTTTAAATATTTCTACATTAATAGTATCAGTATTCAATCTCCTATTGCGGGTTTTAAACACCATGCAACATGTTTTTTTCGTAATTAATTGAGAGTTTACTTGATGAAAACCAGTAATTGACTTTGTCAAGTTCTAAATTAAATTGAATGTTTTGTTTCGTGCAGATCATTTCCAGACATGAATAAATTAGTATCATGTGCAAATATAATCGGACAAAGGATATTGCTAACAAACTGCAGGTCATTTGGATACAATAAGAAAAGTAATGGACCTAAAACGGAGCCCTGTGGTACTCCTATTGGAAGAGCTTTGCGTTGAAAGCTGTACTGATCTACAAAGTATAGAGTGATCAACAGTATCAAATGCCTTAGAAAGATCTTTAAGAAATGGCCAAAAACTAAATCCTTTTCTTCAAATGCAGATACTATATTGTTAATAAATTCCAAAAGTGGAGGAGAGAGAGAGAGATAGTGAGAGAAAAGGGCAGGGACAGGGGGAGAGGTAGAGAGAGAGTGTGAAGAGGGAAAGAGTGGGAGAGTGGGAGAGGGGGTTGAGAATGAGGAGAGAGGGAAAGGTGAGAGGGAGGGAGAGAATGCGGAAAGATAGAAAAGAGGAAGGGGAGGCGGGAGGAAAATATGTAGGAGATGTAGAAAAGAGAGAGAGAGAGAGTAGGGGACATGTACTTACTTCATACATACACTATGTTAAGGAAAGTAATATTTGAAAGCGGAAAAAAGTATCGAAGAAAAAGAGATGTACACTAGCTTAGCTAAAGTCCCATCGAGATCGTACTAATACGATGAGGGGGGGGGGGTGTAATGGTATTACTCTGAAAATTAAATTTGACTTTACCAGGAGGTGTGGGAAGTGATCCAGGGGTTTCTTTTCTCGTCATTTTTCTCTTCTCCCTATCCACTTCCTCCTATCTCGCTTCTCTTGTCCCTCCCTCCCGTTCTTTTTTATTCTTCTCTCTCTATCTTATATATCCTCGCTCTCTCTCTCTCTCACTCTCTCTCTTTCTCTCTCCTCCCCTCTCTCTGTATAAATGCATACACCCTTATATAACTCTTACGTACAACCTTACATTCTAACACGCATGTGTGTGCGTGAGTGTGTGTGTGTGTTATACAACACACCCGCATCATCACACACGACCACACCCTCATCTGTAGGCCTATACAACCACGAATCGATTTCATTTCCTCCCGAGAAGAATGTTAAACTAATAATAAATAATAACGTGACATGTAAGGAAGAATAAAAGTGAGCCGCTTGAGTTTTTTTTGCGAATATTTATTATCATAATCATATACATTTCAATCACCTCTATACTAGCCATTTCATCCTAACCCCTTCCCGAAAGAGAAAGATGTGATACATCCGTCAAAGAAAAAAAAAATGTGTCATGAATATGTAATGATGATCTTCGAATCATCCAAGATTTTACCTGCAATACTGAATTTAAAAATGAGATTTCGTTGCAGTGTGAAGCAAATGAACTACGTACATTACACAATTGAAAGTGAACATTAACCATTTGTCGACCGGAGAGAGGAACTTCTTAGGGGATTCAGAAAATTCGAAGCTCAATGGTTTAAATAAGATCCTGTAAGTACACAGTTCTTCATTTCTGAATCATAGTTAAAACATGTAGCCGCTTACTCTATCAACAGATCAAAGAATTATGAACTAAAAACCGAGTGATGTGAATGTGAACTTGATTTTCATGTATTCCGTTTCGTTTCACCCAATATATCATCTCTTATCATTTCATGATCGTATAGAAGAAAAAACTACATAGAAGCCCTAGATCATCATAAGGAAATTCATATTTAAGATTGGTTGCCATTCGTTGTGGTTAATGGTAAAAGTCTAAAGTCGTTGTCATTTGATAAGCAGCAGCCCTCTAATCCTGTGTGGAATCAGCGAACTCGCTCCTCTACACTTGGTTTGGGTTCGGAAGAGAAGACCCTCGCTAAAAGGACGAAATGCAGAATATGATTAAACAAAAGAAAACTTATTTAGCATAGTTTCTTGTCTCTTTAGACCATGGGTGGCCAACCTGCGGCCCGCGAGCTCTTCTGGTGGGGCCCGCGGAGCATTGAAAAAAAAATTATAAAAATAGCTCATAAATGAAATGCGGCCCGCATAGCAGCGATGAAATAGGGTAAAATAATTACACACAGCTATCTCTATTTCTATAATTTGTTTTCATCATTCACAACATATTGACTCGTTATGGGGGTTTACTTTAGGGGGTTTAACGCCCCCCTCACTTGGGCTGCCAAGTGAAAATGTGATGTGCATATTGTGAGAAGATATTCAACTCATCTGGTAACTTAAGAAAACACATGATAACTCTGGATATAACTGTGTTTTGAACTGATACTTGATTTAAAAAGACGTTATCATGCACTGCTTTTTATGGTCTCCATTGTGTTAGAAGATGCCAGGAAAACATCACTCACGGGGGTTCAAAATAGCAACAACAAACACCCCTGCTTTAGATGACTTGTCTAGCTTTAGACATAATTATAAAAAAGATGTCTCATGCTGCTATCACGCCTATTGGACTCTTAATATGATATTAAATCTTAATAAGCTGTGCATTTAAGCTATATAATACTGTAATTGACATGAAAACTGGGATATTTTCAATTTTTTGAATGGTTTGGTTTACAACTATTTGTCAAAATAAAGAAGACGGCAGTATGAATGCAATAAATATTAAAACAGACTTTCTTTTAACAATCGATACATTTACGTTTTACCAAACGTTTAACCAAACGTTTAACCCTCATAAAAGTTTTTAATTTGTCGACGTTTTATTTGAGAAACATCAATTGTTGACCAACCATTTTCCACGGTAATATTTATGAATGCATACTTTTATGTGGAAAACATATTATATGTACAATTACCCACTAAATTATTCATACCCTGACCAATTTTTATCATTTTTAAAGTATGTGAAAATTGATTTGTCGCGATTTACGTCTTTTGAGAATGTGACATAATTATTGAACCTTACATCTAAAAGTATTGAACAAAGGCCCTCATTCAACCAGTCTACCTTTAATTTTTGAGTTGCAAAAAACACAAAAACAACAAATTTAAAATGGGAATAAATAATTTAGTTGTTAACTATAAGTATACATTTAGGCAAAATATATTTTAAATGTTGTATTTAATAAACTTAGTCTCTTTTCAAAATGTTAATATTTGAACATGTGTCGTTCTTTTTTTTATCAGCCTTGTTAACTACGAACAAACCTAATCTCTCATTAAGGCTTAGAACGTTCCAAAAAAAATTCAGGTTTTGGTCTCTTCCAAAGCAATATTATGTTCTGAAGAGACTATCCTGTAAGTCTACATAAAACACATGAACATAATTTGTTTCATAGCATTTACTATCTGTTATAAATATAAATTGTCAGAACTTTATCGATTAAACCTCAAACCAACAATGTACCACCTAGAAAGTATTCCTGAAAATAAATAATTTCAGTCTTACCTCACACACTGCCTGGTAATCCCGGCAGCAATCACCATAATTCCTGCAAGCTGCATCACAATAACATGCTCCAGTGGGGTTGTAGGAACCGCATACACCCTCACATGAATGACGTTCTCCTGCAGAAAAAAAAACAAAATTATATCAATAATGATAATATTCATGGTTTATTTAGCGTTTAATACATCTACGATGTCTCTAAGCTCTCAACGGAAATGTTATTACTCTGGTTACTAGATTGCCCAGAAGCAATATATGCACATTATTCACTGCCCAGTGAGCACCCAAGCTAGGCGCCATTTGACAATCGTTCACAATCATGCTGAGCAAACTCTTTCGCATCCCAGCGGATACCAATTTATCACCTGGGTAGAGAGAATCGAGGCACACAAATCCCTTGTTTAATGACATAAGTCCGTGCAGGGGATCAAACACAAAACTGTCGCTTCACCAGTAAAATTTAAACTATTTGACTATGATGAGAGGTATGTTTGTGTGGAGGGGTGATCCCCTCCCAGATCGTTCCTCTTTTTTTCAGGTTTTTGCTGAAAAAGGAAGTGATTATTTTCGATACTGTACTCCTACTTGAATAGGGTATAACCTTGCTGCATACCCAAATATATAAAAGAGGTGAAAAATCTACTAACCTGTTGAAGGGAGTCCACTAGGTGGCGGAGGAGGGGCAGAGCTGTTGTTTGGTGGAGGCGGCGGAGGGGAAGAACCGTTGTTTGGTGGAGGAGGAGGAGGGGAAGAACCGTTGTTTGGTGGAGGAGGAGGAGGGGCAGAGCTGTTGTTTGGTGGAGGAGGAGGAGGGGCAGAACCGTTGTTTGGTGGAGGAGGAGGAGGAGGAGAAGAACCGTTGTTTGGTGGAGGAGGAGGAGGGGAAGAACCGTTGTTTGGTGGAGGAAGAGGAGGGGAAGAACCGTTGTTTGGTGGAGGAGGAGGAGGGGCAGAACCGTTGTTTGGGTGTGAGTGGTTACCGGATCCATTGCCCGGGGGTGGGGGTGAAATGGGAGAGGAAAATAGCCCGCGCTTAACGATTCGACCGGCGCGTGAGTGGTTACCGGTGCCATTACCAGGTCTTGGTGGAGGGGGCCTGGTGCCATTGATTGGCTGTGAGTGGTTACCGGTGCCATTACCATGTCTTGGTGGAGGAGGAGCGGTGCCGTTGCTTGGGTGTGAGTGGTTACCAGTGCCATTACCAGGTCTCGGTGGAGGTGGGCCTGTACCGTTCCCTGGTCTTGGTCTTGGTCTTGGTCTTGGTGGCCGATTACCGTTTGCTATAAGAATTTGATAGGGAAACATGAATGGCCAACTAAAAACCCAGTCTTATATGAAATGTCGTAAACTTACAAGAATTTAATTCGCTTCCTGTGACCCTACAGTAGTCAAAGTCAGTGATATTTTCAGTAAATACCCATTTAAATATAGCACATAAAAAGGCTTTTATAGTTCTCCGTATTGGTGATTAAAATGTTGTCATACTTACGAGCCTGTGCAGCACAAACAGCAGCAAGGACCAGGATGACCAAGAGTCCGCTGAGAATTATTCGGCCTGCCATGATGATATTGATGATATCAGTTTGGAGTGGTCTTTGGTTGCTAGTGATCAGTATCTGGAAGGACACTGACTATGGCTCTCATGGTTCTACCAGCCCCCTTTTATAAGTTTTCGATATTTGAATTCTGAAGGTTGGTCCGGAAAGGTATACCATTCACAATGTAGTACGCGTTTGATGTCAAGGCGCAGTGTTTAACAAACCACAGGTGTACCTGTCTACTTCTTTTAGATCACGACATGTTTACGCTACCATCCCTTTTAACTTTTGCTTAGAAATCGCCGTTTTTGCTCGTTGTCCATCTGTTCGTGTCCAGTTTGACTGTTTGGTCTGATGGATTTTATTTCATTTATATTGGAGTGGTGTGTTTATCCATGAGCAAACGTATGCTTTAGTTTCATTTCTAGATTCAACAATAAACTTTTGAGAGTTCATGAGTTGCAATGGCGTAGTGTGGGCTTTGTGAACCAAGAAACGGGGGTGTGCTGGATGGCACCGTTCTTATGTGGCGGATGGAATGTAAATGAAAAGGCTACTAAATAAGAAGAGGGTAATGCTTGAAGTCCTGTCATCTCGTTTTCCCCTCTTCCATCTCTCCCCTTCTCTCTCCCTCTCCCTCTTTCAATTTTTTCTTCTGTTTCTGCATTTCGATAAGGAGGCACGCCTTCATTATTGTTTTTCTTTTTTTAATGATTTTACGTTTTTTGGCACCTCGGGTGATAATTTTGTCGGTATCCAATGCGAGACATTCGTGAAATTATGTTGAACATCTTTACATTGTTTTTGATCAGATAATAAGTTTCTTCATTAATAGAATTATGGTTTAAAGGGGTATATTTTGCACTTTACACGTAGTGCATTTAATAGAATTATTCAGGCTTGTGTGCATTCATCACTGAGGTATCATCATGTATATCAAATATGGCAACCTTTCCCCTTCATTGACATGCCCCTGTAAAAACACTCACGTGCCCACAAGCAGGTGTCACTGGCAATTCAGTGTGCGTAACCAGATAGTTTTAAAAGATAATCTTTCGCGGAAGCCGTGAAACTCTCTGGTTAAAACGGTTAAGTCAACAGCAGGTCGCTCCCGTTGCACGCTATGTTCATTTTCTCTAAGTATATTCAACTTTAATTTCAGTTATTCTCTCGTTCCACGTCTTTCTTGTCCATCCCTTTTTTTAATTCCTGTCATTTTCTCATCACCTTTCACAATGAAGAGGTTAAACCAAGTGGAAAAATTGTGCTGAATATTTGTACTGATCAGCACTCCTGACAAATCAGCAATTGTGTCAATTTATTAATGTGGTAGGGCAGGGGCGGATCCAGCGGGCGGCAAGGGAGGGGGCCGAAAAAGGGGCCCACTTCGTGCGAAAATTTGAAAACCGTGCCGGCCGATTTTCCGCTCAGTGGTAGGGGTAGTGAGGAATTTTTTTGGGGGCCTCAGAAAATTTGAATTTTTTTTTAACCACCCCCCCCCTTGAGCGCCAGGGGAGGGGGCCCATCTTCTTCTTTTTTTACATAAAGGTGTTTTTACCTGTTTTTTTTTTAGGGGACGGGGCCCGGGCCGGCCCCTGGATCCGCCACTGTGGTAGGGTTAGCAACTGTACATGTATAATAATTATCCCCGCCCTTATATAAAGTTTTTGCACAGACATCTAATCATAAAGGCCATAGGCGACTGTAAGAGTTTGACATATCGTCATCTGATTTCGGAGACGATTTTGCCTGAAGCTCCAAATAGTGAAAAGACATCATGAAAAGATTTTGTGCTGAAATACATGAAATACATTTTTCTATTCGTTTTATTTCTGTCCCGCTCCCCCTCTCTCTCTCTCTCTCTCTCTCTCTCCCTCTTTCTCTATCTCTCTCTCTCTCTCTCTCTTACATAGATTGTTGATTGCTGCGTTAACGAGTTGACAACGGCTTTTGACTTTCTCTGTTATCGATTATGAATGTCGCTGACTGTCGCTGCAATCTTCCGTGGTCGTATGTCCATGAAGGAGGTTGACGAACAGATGCTCAATGTCCAGAACAAAAACAGTAGCTACTTCGTTGAATGGATCCCCAACAACGTCAAGACCGCTGTCTGTGACATCCCTCCTCGTGGACTTAAGATGTCTGCTACTTTCATTGGCAACAGCACTGCCATCCAAGAGCTCTTCAAGCGCATCTCTGAGCAGTTCACCGCTATGTTCAGACGTAAGGCCTTCCTTCATTGGTACACTGGAGAGGGTATGGACGAGATGGAGTTCACTGAGGCTGAGAGCAACATGAATGACTTGGTGTCCGAGTACCAGCAGTACCAGGACGCCACCGCCGAAGAGGAGGGCGAGTTTGATGAAGAAGAAGAAGACGAGCAAGAATTAGCTTAAATCCACCTTATTGATCACCAGCAATCTAGAGAAAAGGGACCCAGTATCAACTAACTCTTTAACACGGAAGAATGTAAACATTACAATATACCAGTATTTACGAATACTTTAAAGGGAATTATGTAATCAGTTATGAACAAATGCTAACAATTTCCGCCAATCGTCTCACATACCATTGCATATTCATGTACTATGTAGTATACATCCATATTGGATGCAAATTCTGCAAAAGAGCCAAGTCATTATTTTATTTTCATGTGGCACAGTCATATGATTTGATTCAGTGGAGAAACAAAGTTTTGAATTATAAACAAGTGCAATCATGAACTTATGATTACAGAATTGATACAAGGATTATTCATCCTCAATACAAAGCAGCCCTTTAAAAGAAAAATTGCAGTACACTCATTAAATGAGATGCCCCAAAATGTAGCAATGCTTTTCCTATACCTTCAGGACAACTCAATGATGGCAAGTTTAGTAGTACATGTGACTTTGCAATTACAAATATACAGTAACTCAGAAAAGCGAAGAACTACATGTACTATTTTAACATTGCCTTCATCCAATTTGCAATATATTGATTTAAATAAGATTTGTATGAAAAGTACTAACTTATTATATTTTATAGCAAACGATGTGATCAATGACTAATAAATTCCCCAAACCGCAAAAAAAAAAAAAAAAAAAAAAAAAATGGAATTATATGAATTTTCTAGAACAACTCCAAATTATAAGGGAAAAGGTTCAAGGAATGAGGAAACAAACTACCGTCCCACTCTGTTGTAAGCCATATCCCTAAAATAATAGAAAAGGAAATTCAGGAACAACTACTACGTTATCTTCTTAAACACAATCTGATCAATATTGAACAACATGCTTTCCTACCGAAACAATCAACGACAACTTGTCTGCATAGAGTTATCGATGAATTTCTTGATGCATTTAATGAAAAAGAAAAAGTTGGAGCATGTTTCTTAGATATATCAAAATGTTTCGATAGTGTAGACCATGATAATCTACTCTACAAAATGCAGCAATATGTTATTGCTGATAACATGCTAAGATGGTTTTCAAGTTATCTGAAGGAAAGAAAACAAGTTGTATTCTCGCAAGGTAAACTTTCTGCAAAAAAGGAACTATCAGTAGGGGTACCGCAAGGAGGAGCACTTGCCCCGATCATATTTTTACTTTTTATCAATGATATATCACAATCAATCTGGAGTTATAACAATATATGCTGATGATGTTATTTTATTTGAGATAGGGGAAGATGTGCAGACAATAACCTCTAGACTACAATCAAATATTGATTCTATTAATGATTGGTATAAACAAAACCACTTAAGGATTAATGTTGACAAAACAATGAGTATATTACTGCAAACGCGTTCTCATGAAACTCTGAAAATATATATTGATGGAATTGAAATTGAACAGGTCAAGTCCATACGATACTTAGGCGTTGAAATTCATGAAAATTTAAAGTGGGATATTCATGTTAATAACCTATGCAAATATATTGGATACAAGATCCGTTCTCTTGGAAAACTGAGGAAATTTTTAAGTTCCTCTTTATTGAACACTCTTTATAAACTTACAATACAACCTTGCATTGATTATGGTATTTCTGTCTAGGGCAACTGTGCAGATAAACATAAAATTAAACTACAAAGATTACAAAAACGAGCCGCACGTTATATAACTGGCAACTTTGACCTGAATGTTTCCTTCAAAACACTTTCAAAAAGATTATCTTGGCAAGACATAGATGAAAGGAAAGACTACTTTCTTGCCACACAAATGTTTAAATGTATACATGGTCTAGCCCCCACAACTTTGTAATGATATCGAAATGTTTTGTGATCGACATAATTACCATACTAGGAATAAAGATAGGCTTAATGTAGTCCCACCTGAAGTCCACCTCTCAATTTTCAAACAAGCCTTTATTTTTTTCCGGTGCTAAACGAGGGAATGGCATTCCCCACTTTATACAAAATGCCCATACAATTAAAACTTTTAAATTGATTTATAAGAAGTTTTATTTTTAATTTTATTTTGTAAGTAAATATTTATATCTATTGTACTTTTTCGTATTTCTTTTATATTTAATTATATGTATAATACAGAAGTATGTTATGTCTGATGATACTTACCTGTTTGACTTTTTACTATTTATTTTTATTTTATGTCAATATATGCAGTTAAATGATTTTATTTTGAAAATTTGTTATACATTTCATATGTTATTGCTTTTTAATGTTAACAGGACCATGTTGAAAAACAGTATACCTGAACAAATTATCCTGTATAAAGATGTTTTAATAAATAAATAAATAAATAAACTATTTCAGATTGTTCTTACTCTATTCTGATAATTTTATTTACATATTAACCATACGGTAGAATTCTACTCAAGCAATTTTGCCTAATGTTCATAGGAATTTATATATTACTCTGAGGACTTGGAATGATCTAAATGAAGGGAAAAGTCGATTAGATCTTGCTTTAGATCATGACATTAGTAGAAAGTAAAAACTGTACTCTGAAAGGATATGGAATTACTTTACGTGAGCGTATAAAAATACGATGATGGGTGTGTATACACAAGTGTGTTTGGGGATTGTGTGTCCTAACATTCAGTGTGCATATGATTGTGGTGTTTGAATCATGGAACATTTTGAATGAATTGATCAATGTCTGTCTGTTTCAGCATTATTATTACCCCCCCCCCTTTCTTTGCCTCTGACCTTCTTCACTATTTGTTTTAAATATAAATATGGTCTACGTGTTTGAAGATGAATATACTATTTCCAAAAGAAAATCGAGCTGTTAACATTTTTGTTGTAGTTCAAGGGGATTCCCGTTAAACATCTTGTTATCACAAATGTTTTTTGGGTATTTATGCTATGCAAGATTATTTGAAAAAGGTAAATAAATAATTGATTCCAGGCAAATTGGCTCCTCCCTCGCACCTTTTCTCATTTTCTCACATCATCCTTTCTTCTATATCTATATATTCTTCATGAATAAGAAGAATCTTACCCCTCCCCGTAAAAGGGGGAAAAAAATTGACGAAAAATACGAAGGGATTATGTCAATTAAAGAATTTATTCAGTAAAAATCTAATCTTAATATTTACATCATTAACCAAAGAAAAAGATATTACAACTATAGGCTTGTAGCCTTGAGGATAATAGGGGAGCCTACATTGATGCTAACTGTAATAAATACTAGCTTCTATTAATGGCAATTTAGGCAGCAAATGCAGTATTACCCAATGCTATCCAATGAAGTGAATAATTATAGCAAATAAAGGAAAATTAGTGATATTTATTTGTCTTTTCACCCGGAAAAGCCTAACCACTAAGCTGATTTTTTTTTTTTTTACGCCGTGCACATAAAACACAAGAAAACTCAACGAGAAATATAGCATCATACATGTACCAGAAAATTATAAAAAATTAATATCTAGTAAAATGCAATTGTCCATCCACATAATTGAATATCTCAAATGTATGTATTCAATTGTTTTAGTTTTATGTTATCGCTTCAAAATACAGGCGGGTCGAAACAGTGAAGAATAATATATAACTTCTAATACTGATAATACTAACGATGATAATCATAATAACAATAATAATAATAAAAATAATGAGGCAGGTAATAACAGAAATAATAGCAATAATGATAATAATAATAATGATATTTATAATAGTAATAATAATAGAAATATTGATGGTAATATATAATAACAAAAATAATGATAAATTAATAATAATAATGATAACAATAGTAATAATAATAATAAAAGTAATAATTGTAATAATAATAACATTATTATTATACATAATAATAATAATAATAATAATAATAATAATAATAATAATAATAATAATAATATTTATAAAAAAAAAACAATAATAGACTCCACAAGAATAATGTGCTCAAGGCGCAAGTATACCTCAGTCACACGAATGATACGGACACTATACCGAACCGAAGATTACATTACACCGTATAGCCTCTAATCGGTCGGTCCGGCAGTGTGCGTGGCAGAGGTATCTTTGATATTGTATTTTATTTTCTTCTAAATGCATGTTTTTGTTCATCACTCATTCTGGATTGTCGAGATATGTAAAATGTTATTCTTCTGGCAATTGGAAGAATTTGACCATTTGTTCCTTTTTATTTGAAATGATAAACAAAAATGAATGATCTGATTCTATAATGTAATATTGTTCATTATCATTTTGAAAAATCTTGGTTCTGCTCTTAAACAATTTGCTTTCAAGTTTATCCCACCATATTAATGTGATTTTTTTTGCTGTATTCACATTGTTTTAAATGGGAAATAAATGGAAGTGAATTGAGCGTTGCTTGCTAAATTTTGAGTTTATCAAATACATTCCTATAGCTGGCGCTGTTCATGTTTTACCTATATCAATCATTGACTGCCAAAGTTAAATCACTGATCTCTTCTTAAAAGGTATTACGTCGAGATCAGTGGTTTTCATCCATATTCTATGAATAAACCGTTCTACTTAAAGGACTCGGACAACTAAGGCCCCAAACTGGATTGCTTAAGAATGAGTACAAATATAAAGAACTGTAAAACAGAGTATCAGTAAGAAGAGGACATTTAAACAACTATAATAAAACAAAATGGTTTGTCAGTTGCAATCATGACAGCCCAGAAAAATGATTGCCAAGTTCGATATAAAAAATAATTAGCATTTGACACAGAACGTTACATAATCAGACGTATTTATATTTCAGTTTACATCATACAGAGGCGCGTATCAGTCAATGATATTATTCTCCTTGGAAATAAAGTCTCCTGTTTATACAAACAAATAGTACTTGACGCTTGGTCAGTATTTAAAAATAATTTTCCTGCTCATATTTGAGTTATAATTAATAATAATAATAAAAATAATAGCTAGTACTTATATAGCGCTTTTCAGGACCGAAGGCCCTCTCAAAACACTTTATTACCCCGGTCATCGGATTTAGGCTTACCCGCACACAATGTATGCACATTCTCCACTCCCTGGGGAGCATTCCAGCCAGGCGTCATTTTTACATGCGCACACTTGCTAATCTAAGCACATTAGCTTTCGCATCCTGCCGGGTAAGTGTGTAATCATAAACCTAGGTCCATTGTATAATTCGTTAATTAGAAATAGAAGATCAGAGTAGTTTGATTATTATGCCATAATGCCAGGATACGCAGAGATAAATGTGTTTGTTTTAAATAAATAAAGAAGAAATGCCCAGCATTTCCAATGCCCTGAAAGTTTATTTCGTTTGCATTCAAATTCTTCGTTGATATCATGCTCCATGTGAAGAGTAGTGGTGTATGAAGTCATCCTTAAAATAACAAAGACGCAGAAAATATCATGCAAGAGCAATGCTTTACCAAATTGATCATAGTTGGGTGTTCAATATATTCAATAGACCCTTTCACGGTTAAGGCCGCCATTTTAATTCGCGCGTAAACATGGCGTCATCAATGTTTTCAGATGCGCTTGTATTGTTGCGTCACTGCCTGCGCTGTGCGCTCACATCATATTGACATGGGCGCCATCTTAAATTACGAGTAAACAACTTTGTTTTACTCGTAATTTAGTGTCAGCGCATGCGCATTCTTGTAACCGTGAAAGGGTGTATACTGCGCACCTTGCTTGTCTTTGTTCAAGGTTATACAAAACAAACACCGATTGTCCTTCAGAATGTTTCTTTCTCTTAAGTTACGTCGGGTCTTGATCGGGTCGCACGTTCGTTACTCCAACAGTGGTCGACTTGAACAGTTTACGATGTTCTTCCGGGTAGGTCATACGGTCACCAGGCACGCGCAGAAGCTGTTTGGTGTTGCTGTCCACCAACAAAAAAAGAGCAGCTACAATGCAGAAGGGAAAAGCTACCACGGGGACCTGGGCAGCAGCGAAAAATCGGGCCATTGCCCCTCTCACCATAGCAGCGAAAATGGCTGTGTATACGGGTAAAGAAAAGATTTATAGTTCAGAGAAGTGCAAAGAAAAAAGTAATGAAATAAAACTAAGGGAAATACTTAAACTACAGTGTGTGGCAATGTTCTTCTCGTTTTTAGCCTACCCCTTCCTCCTCGTTTTATTTACGATCATAATCATTAATTACCTTCTCTTTTCTGATTCAATTGCATTCAACCGGGGTACCGCAAAACATCTCTTGCGGTGCCGCTAGAGAAATGTAGTTATATCAAATTTCCTTTTGGAATGACATCAATTTCGCGAAAACAAAACATTACAATTCGCTATGCATTTATGTGAGGAAATAACATTTTCAATTCAATAAAGTATCTTACTTCGATATTCCAGTCGGTAAGATTTCTGTCTTCCAATACCGATGGAGCTAATATCATTCTTAAACACAAGTCTCCGATTGAATGGGGTAATGTTTGTTCAAGATTATCATACCATTCTCCGGATCGCACACTTTGACTTACCAGAAATGAGTGCCATCAAATGTGACGACCAATTCAATACATAAAAGACGCCCCCTATCGCCCCACATGTGAGAGCTGAATTGTATCCCCAGCTCCCGTTGTAGATGTCTGCTGGGGGAGCTGCAAGAGCCAGACCTAAAAGGAAGGGGATAATGACAAAAAAATAAGTCCTGTCAAGAAAGCATTAGCGTCACTCAGAGGAGATGTATTATATTTTACTCAGCCGAATAATGTACATATATTCTTCTTTTTTTAGAAGACCAAAAGGTGAAACTGGCATGTTTTGTAAGCACTCATGTGTGTATTATAAAATCTTCACCATATGAAAATATACTGCATTATAAGGTTAAAAAGTTGGTATCAAATTCCATTATACCCTTCTCGTTCTTTCTCTCTCTCTCTCTCTCTCTCTCTCTCTCTCTCTCTCTCTCTCTCTCTCTCTCTCTTTCTTTCACTTTGTATGAAAATGTACGTATGTCTGTTTATTTGCATATCCCTCTTCGAACCCCTCTCTATCCAAATCCACTGTCTGGTTGTCTTGTTCTTACCCTCCGTCTACCTTTGTCTCTGTCTCTACAGGATTCTCTCGATTTAAGATCTCCATCTCAAAGTATCTCTTGCTTCTCTCTCTCTCTCTCTCTCTCTCCCTCTCTTTATATCTCTCTCTCCCCTTTCCTTCATAGAACATACATGCACTCTCCGACATCTCAAACCATTTACTGCAAACAAGCGTGCACAGATATGACGCCACAAGCGCATCTTTTTATACGAATCATATTTTCTTTGAAATGGCCTACCCTCCCAGATGTTATTAAACACTAATACACCCAAGGAATATTTTCTCGGACAGTAAATATTTCCAAATTGGTGTTAATGTCACCTTCGCTACTCTTCAAACAGCTCCCTAATCTTATTTCCTCTCGCGCTAAATCTTCAAGACGGGCATATCAAAACCAATTTATCCGCTGCTAGCACTCACGGCCCATCGAGTGTGATTAATTCGAAGATACCATAGCTTCGGCATGACCTTGAAGAAGAAGCGTCTAACAAGAGTAATGAAGTATGGATATGAAGAGATGGACATGGATCATCTTCATCTTCTTGACTCATATTAATCGAATTTCGGTGGCGAAAGTGCTGTAAGTGCAGAGGTTGTCAGTGAAGCGCATTGACGTGATTTACTTTCGAGCATCTCCTTCATGATGTTATGAATGCGATCCATAAGGCCCCGACCATGCCGACTAAGAATTAAGTCTGTTAAGAGCTCGAAATTTGTACTTATACCGTCCCAGAGTGGTAATTTCTATACTTTAATGCAAAAGTATATACCAATTTAACTGTAAGGAACATTGCGTCATTTGTATGTATTTGGCATCACCTGTGCCTGGGAGGGGAAAAGCAAAGTATTAACATCGAGTCTCTTCTCTCGATATATCTGATTGGGATGTGCAGTTGTAGCATTACACCGGGCTTCCCCCTGCTCTTTTAAGAAGGGTGCAGTGCATTTTTAACTTCATAGGTAGGTGGTGACACTCATCTCCACATGAGAACTTCCCTTAACGCCGTATCCGAGGGACAGGGATTTTCCACTGTAATATAGTTTGTGTTATATCTTCAATAGATGTTAAACTCGTATCAGGAATGTTGATCATCGTAGCTCGCCCTCATGAAGGGCCCTATGGCAACTATTCTGAGATGGTTACACCCAAGAATATTCATCCGCTCTGACAACTACACAGGGACAGTTACCTTTTAAAGAGAAGATTCATCCGTTCTGATAACTACAGAGAGACAGTTACCTTTTAAAGAGAAGATTAAGTCCTGCCAAAGGTAGAATAATAATTTGTGAGCTTCTCAGTTCTTTTTTAGACGGATTGAATTGAAGAATACACACTAAGAAATAAAGGTACAATTCTGCTACAATAGCAGCACCATCTGCCAAATACGCGTAGGTGGATGCAATTAATCTGCACCCCAATTGCACCCTTATTTTTTAGTGTGTAGGCTATCATACAAGAAAAAGTCTCCTGAAAAAAGGCTCTTCAAATGCCCTCATATTCGAAACATGAAGATAAACAGCTGAAATTTTTGGACCACACTTTCACGTCACAAGTTATGTAGTCATTTAGTACAGTGTATGTGAGCAAGACAGCTATTTGTCATAAGTGTGATGAATCTAAAACCTGAATCTGTTGTACACATCAATGTTTATAAGGGTTTATGTGCTACATAATCAACATTTTCTTGTTCCCGGTATTTTTGTTTAACCATCGCATGACCACAACACTGTCCTTTGTCTATAGAATAATTGTTGATTTCCAATATGCCCCCCCCCCCCTGCCACCTCGACAGCTGATGTGAAGCGGGGTGACCGGGTATTATTCAGTAGGAGAGTCCAGGGAAGATTTTCATCCAGAGATGCCAGAATTACTATCGTCAGCACAAACCGAAATCATGTCATGAATACTATTAATGCACTGCCTTGCACATAATAAATATTCCGTTCGATTGCTCATTGCATCAGGGAATGTGGTTATTGGATTGCATTGCTAAAGAAATGTGGTTATTGTATTGCATTGCTAAACGAGTAGGTATACCAATAAACTATACATTTATTATTTCAATCATTTTGATTTATTTATTTACTTCTTTTTTCGAGAAAAAAATGTTTACGTCATCATTTACAAGATCATTACTTGATTATTTGGTTGATATGAAGGGGGGAAAAATGGGAAAAATGCAATGTTACATTTATAATGAAATAGTGTGTAACACAGTTAGAAAGGGTATGCACTCATTCATCGTCTTTCTATAGTTTATTACGATCACATCTAGTCTCAGATAATAAAATCACAATATTCCTAAAGTGGGATTAAAGCTAAATGGATATAAATTGTTTCAATATTATGTTTTCATGCGCTCTGCTAAGCAATAAGCAATCAATGAACTGCCGAACTCAACGTTTCCTAAATCCCTTTGCTCCTTTCTCTCTCTCTCTCTCTCTCTCTCTCTCTCTCTCTCTCTCTCTCTCTCTCTCTCACTCTCTTTCTCTCTCACTCTCTCTCTCTCTCTCTCTCGCTCCCTCCCTCTTTCTCTCTCCGTACATACAATCAGTCCGCTACGTAATATCAAGTTCTTTTGCAATTCCCTGGTCATGTCACATATCCAAGTCAAAGAAAATACTTTTAACAGTTTCTGTTTATATATTGCGTATATTGTATTTATATCTATGTCATGATATCTATATTTGCTATGATATCTATGCATATTATGTTATGTACAGTTGTTTTTAAAAATGTGAATAAAACAAATTTCCATCAAACAATGAAAATGAAATTGGAATTGAAATTGTATGGTAAGGATACATACTGCTATATTGCTATCATAGAACCAGCATTTGTCACCTCAGCTGCTAAACGTCAAACGACATAAGGAAAGAAGAAGACAGAGCCAGAAATTGATTGCTCTTGCCTCCCATTATTGATGTAGTAGCTCTCAAACAAAATTTGAACAGCTTAAATAGAAATCCAACCTACTCGAATTATCGCAAATATACACAGTCATGACCATAGACATAACGAGATCGGTGAAGTAGACAAGTACCCGATGCGATTAAAATGGAGTGGACGGTATAGTATGGTTAGTAAAAGGACATGTCTTTTTTCTACAATGCTGCTGATTTTAGTGATGGTGTCCGAGCATAAAATTAGCGTAGTCCTGCAGTAATACTTGAAGGAGTGACACTGAAGTTGGGCATGCAATCGTTTAGGCATCGAATGCATGAAATAAGATTATGCTGACGTTAATGTATGGGCAGACAAGAATACATATAAATAGCGAGATGAAGGGAAGTGAAATGGGAAAATAAGATCGGCCAACCTTCAGTAAGATTTACTTATATCTACATGTTGTTTTGTATTTCAACAATGATTTTATAACAACAGCAAGTTATGAATGTTAGGCGTCCTGGGAGTAATTTTGATTTGTAAAGAAATTTCCGCTTACACCCAGTAAATAAAGATCGCATGCTCAATCTTGTAATTAACAAAATGGGTGCTGGGTGCAAGCCGAAGTTATGTTACAAATAAATTAGTGTGTTGTGTTCCATAGTATCGTGGAGAATCTCCACCCACGTTTGTATTTTCAGGTGTCCATTTGCGTCCATGTAACTCGGTAAAGTGTCGTTACCTAACGCTCTTCTTGCTCCAAACTGACGATATGCAATGTGAACAAGGCATTTATAGCTATGCAGGAGATATTGGGAAATGGCATAATTATGTGGGATAAGAAAAGAAGAAAAAACAGACACAGTCACTACCAAATTTGGAAGCATGGCTGTAAAATGCCGTGAAAAATCTTAAGAACCATTATTGTTTCAAGATTCGTGCCCCTTTAGAAATTCTGTTTTAAAAAAAATCAGTGGTCCCACCCCTGTGTACAGACCATTTTTATTTCCAAGTATTTCAAGAAATCAATCAAAGCAACAGACATTGAGCTGTAGATGATGACGTTGGAGATGTAGCACCATTGTAGGTTCATGTTAATCAGTAACGTGTCGATAGAGGAAAGAAAGAAACTATTAACTAGAGAGTATCCAAATTCGGACTGAGAGATGCAATTTGTCTTCTTGAAGCCAAAAACCTGTCAAACCAAATAGACTAATAGTGCTTTGTAGAAAAAAATACTCTCATGAACACACTTAACGCACATGCTTATAAAGTCTTATATGATCTTCCAAAATGCTCTCTCTCTCTCTCTCTCTATTTCTTTCATTGTCCTCACCTCTTTATCTCTGTCCCTGTCTATCTCTAAAAGGATAAATGGGTATTATTTTTTTCGGAAAAAGATGTTAAGTTAAAAAGTAATGGTATAATAATTAACAAATACTTACCCGTTAAAGCGCCCATTATTGAGCCTAGCAGGCAGTGACTGAAGACGATAGGGGAACAGACCAGCATGCCAACACTCATTAAACAACCCGTCATGAGACTATCACTGCCATAACACTGGGCTATACCTCGTGGGATACTTGCTAGTACCTGTAAAATAAGAAAGAGAGAGGGGAGAGAGAGAGAGAGAGAGAGAGAGAGAGAGAGAGAGAGAGAGAGAGAAAATGTGGAGGGGAGAGAGAGAGAGAAAGTGGAGGAGAGGGAGAGAGCGAGAGAGAGCGAGAGAGAGAGAGAGAGAGGAGGGGAGAGGAAGTGAGAGAGAAAGTGGAGGAGAGGGAGAGAAAGAGGTGGGATGAGATAAAATGAAATAATTACAATAATATTGTTCATATTATCGTGAGGATTATAGTAGTTCCATTTTATTGTAATATAATGAAATAACACTGTCGTCATCGAACCAATAATTAAATACTAAGGACCAAGAATACAAAAAGTATATAAATAAATCCTAGTACCTGTATAAACAATACTGACAGTTTGTATTGCTCTCTCAACGCCCTCTCCTCCTCCCACTGAAAAGAAATATGTCAGCTATCAAAACTTGTATGTATTTATAATTTTATACCGTCTCTGAAGTCTAGGACTTCTATTTAACTCTTTATCTGTCCGACTCCAATTTGAGATTTTAATTTTGAACTTCCAGTGTGCTTTGCGATTTCCAAGTGTTCATCGATTCCAATCAATTATCATACGATGAATTATGGAATTTCACACTATAGTGACAAATACTGAAACCCCTATTATTAATCAAGATTGGATGTATAGCAATTCCATCAGGAAATACTAAACAACAATAATCGTTATAGTTCGGAAAGAAGCGAAAAAAGAATACTATCATCTGATAATCCATCTTTTTTTAAAACAAATTCTCTTGAGCACGTTCAGATAAATCGTGCATAACCAGAAGATGAATGATTTCCCTAGGGTTTATTGCCACAAATTAACAATTTTCACCTTTGATTGCGGTCTGTCTAAACACCTCAGGGTCGTCTGTCGACCCAATGATTGTGTTTTTTGTTAAATTAACGATTTTGAGGGGCTGCGTTGGCATTATACATTGAGGAGATTGGGTTTTCACTATTCCCATCACGAACATAAACACCAACACATACATAAATATTTCGGTCGTATATTATTTCCTGTATTATTCAAAAGCATAATTCAAGAATTTATCTTCGAAATACATTTGAAGCAAGAACGAGAAAAAAGAAGGGCTCCGATCTTTGATATTGAACATGTTGAACAATTTGTTTTCCTTCTATTTTTGTTTATGGGTTTTGGTTCCATGACTTCAATTGTAAGCTAACCAAGTTGTTAAAAGGTCTTTGGCAGTGGTTGAAAAAAGTCTGCTTTTCGGCAGATTACTCTTCTAGGACAATCAGAACCCGAAGTCGAAATTGATCTACCCACCCCCCATTTGCTTTGGTATTTCACCATTTAGGACAATCACAAACCGAACAACTTCCCCACCAATAACAACAGTCAACACCTTAAGAAAAGGAATTATATAATGGTGGCAGGTCGTTTATGACGCAAAAGTAGTATTATAGGGGGGGGGTCGTCAGAGAAGTATTTGTACTCGGGGAAGGGTTGTTATCCAGCAGTACTGGTAGTTGTCTGAGGGTGGCATTATACTGAAACCAAGGAGATCTCCTTGCTGAAACCAACCTGAAGCCAATCCAATGCTTCCACTCCCCATGCCGCCGGACTAGGTCCCCCACCCTGCTGGGGAAAGTGAGGATTATGTGGACCGGTGGCTGCCATGAAGGAGACAGCAACAACGTTGAACGCCAGGTTGAATGAGGGGATTCCCCAGTTGGAGAGCAGAACGGAAAGGGCGCTGCTCAGGATTGTGCTACAAAAGAAGAAAAAGGGACGTTATCAAAGGATTACTGAAGTATAAGATTAAGTGGGCACGTACTATCGGTGGATGGTAATGTTAAACATGGAATAAAACATCGTTTAATAGATTTATTAGTTACATGAACTGTAAAACTATTGAAAAATAAATAGAAACAAACTACAATGTTGTTACAAGGGTATAAAACCTACTTCTATCACACCAGGGAGATAGGCTACATCCTATATTTTCATTCCTCATTACTTCGTTTATGCTGTCCATTCTCTCTCTTTCTTTTTTTCTTCTTTCTTTCTTTCTTTCTTTCTCTCTCTCTCTCTCTTTCTTTCTTTCTTTCTCTCTCTCTCTCGTCCTTCCTCTCTTTCTCTTTCTCTTTCTCTCTCTCTCTCTCATTCTTTCCTTCTCTCTCTCTCTATCTCTTTCTCCGTCTTCCTTTCTCCTTATCGTTCTCTTCCTATTGTCCATTTTCCTTGATATCTTACTGCAGCTTTTTACCATTTTTGAATTTGTCGTGTATCTACACTGTGGCAGTCCATTTTTATTCAACCATTCTCATTGCCGAAAGAAAATCGCGAAAAGCGATATTGGCATAGCGACAAGCATTTAGAGATGCATAACAATAAACAGCAAATGTACTTCACATCGTGTTCTATTAATAAATACTAGTATATATTGCCATCCTCTTGACTCGTATTGATCAAGTGACAGTCATGGCGTGTCAAATACCCGTAAGTTTTATTGTAGTGTAAACTGGTATATAAAAAAGAGACGTAATACCATGTTAGGTAGGCCATGTCAATCGAGTATCGAGAGCTTTTGAGAAAGAAAAAAAAATCAATTTATCGAAGGATGAGAGAGAGAGAGAGAGAGAAGTATCATTGAGGCTGCTCTTTAGAAGGCTAAACCTCGGATGAAATTGCAAACTCAAAGACGAGTTAATAATAAACACTAACTATTTACAACATTCACATGGTTACAATGTCACCATGGATGTTTGACGAAATTAACTTGTGTGCTGGAAGATGAGGGATCGGAGGCGGTAGAGAATAATAACAATGTATAGTATCTCTTGTTCACCAAGGAAAGAGCATCATCACTGTTCTCTATGAGAGCCATGCAATCATATTGTTACACCGGCTTTAGTGCATTTTATTCAGGTTTATATGCTAACAATGTATCACGCCAGCATGTATCTATATGCTCATCTACATGATTGTCTAAGAGAGGTTATTTTGACAGACATGTTGATATCTGAACTTTAATATATTATCTTGTTTGATATATTGCATATAACATTGAATTGTATTCAACTTCGTTTTTAAAATGGAAATCGATATGTCTCCGAAGACGAGAGTGTGCTCCCCAAATATGATTTGAATACAGTAATTAACCTTTGCTGGATGTAGTCTTGTGGTTTTTTTTTTTTTTTTTTTTGTAAGGTATATTTTTTCTATTCTCATCTGTTCTCATCTGTGTCACGAGTAGTAAGATACGAATGATTTTTAAAAGTAAAAATGTTGTTAAGAGAAGGAAAGAAAATGGGGAATGAAGGCGAACGTAAACAGTGACTAATTTTTTGTAATACTTATATAAGAGTAAACCGGGTGAAATGAAGGAAAAATAAATAAAAGGGTACATTGAGGAAGGGAGGGTTTACAATAACAATACTAGAAGAAGAAACAAAATTAACAGCAGCACAAGATGTAAATCGAATGATCAAATTATACAATCAGAGGTGAAGAGAAGGAGGAGAAGATGAGATTTAGGCCGAGGAAATTAAAAAAGTATTTAGGAAATGATATAACAACTTTATAATCAAATAAAAACATTAAAACAAGCGCACGGATTGAGAAAGATACTAATTTGAAAACATTTTGTAATTTCAGGTCAAGAAACAAGAAGAGACGGAAAAACAATCATCGTTACAGCATGCTCTCTTTGTTTTCTGTTCTTTCCTTTTTGTTTCTTTTCTTTCCATCTCTTTAACTTTCTTTAATTTCCTTTTCTCTTTGTTTCCTTTTATTTTATTTATTCTTATCTTCTCTTCTTTATGCTTATTTTCTTGTTTTCCTCCGGTGTGCTATTTCGCGTGGAACCGCTGATGTTAATATTCCGTCATTTTCTGCATCTCGTCTGCATAGTCTCTGCTCTTGATAAACATGATATAGTGTACATGTTTAACCCCTTTATCACAGCCTGCAGAATGAATCGAAGAATTTTGAAAAAGAAGATCTAATTTCAATGGAAACGTGCTCGCTCAATCAATCTAGACAAAACGGAACCTTAACAAAATTGGGTTTCATAACCTGACAGACCTATATATCATGCTCCAGCTCTCATATAATATATATTAAATCTTTAATTAAAAGTGCCGGGGGTCACAAAGATCCTAAGTTGAACTTATCTCTAAGTTGGACTTAACAATTATGGAAAGCCGTTAGCATCTTTGAAAATATTTTGTAAAGTTATTTTAAAAGGCATAAAAATGTTGATTAAAATTATTCATATTTTCTATTATCAGGGATATTTCATGTTCTTGATGTGGAATTTATGAAAAGTCTAAAATACTTGAATTTTCGCTTTTGAATATATTTTATTTTAAGGCTACAAATAGCTCTCCATAATGTTTAAGTCCAACTTAGAGTTAAGTTCGACTTAGGATCTTTTTGAAACACCCTCAGGTTTTATAAGCTTTAAAACGCCCTTTTTTAATATATGAAATACATTTTTGATCATGAGACTTGGCATTTCATGACATTAATTATGCAGTAAGTTGGTGATATTCAATCTTGCTCGGTGGGGGGGGGGGTTCAAACGTGAATAGAGCAACTACATTTTGTAATATTACACACTACTAAGGCAATCCAGACTCTCAGTGTTTATCTTTCCAATATTTCCAATAAGTTCATGTCTCTCTAAAAACGTGATCTTTATTTTTTTCATTTTTAGGTGTCTTTCTTTCTTCAGTGTAACAATTCAATTATATTCAGGTCATTTAAGTAAAACCTGTACCTGATCAAAAACAGATATTAAGAACAGTTCATATTGCAGTATGTGGTAATGGAAAAATTTTAGCCTAAACAGGTATAAAGTTACCACTGCCCTCATCAATTATGATAATGTAAACTTTTACACACAGGAAAAGAGGCTTAATTGAGTAGATATAGAGAGGTAGGAATTCCATGAATACCCCGAGGCTCTGATTAAGTTGTTATTTCATTTTCGCCCGCATGCATTACTATGTCATGATTGTTAAACTCGCATGTATACGGTGAACACAAAGAATGGCATAGGCCTACACGGAAAATAAAATGCTATTTTTTCTCACAAGGTGCATATGATTGTATTGCAGTAATGCTAATCTAATCATATTTGTGTAGCCTGCACTACGCGATTAAGATAAGATTATTGTGTATGTATGTGTGTATGCATGTGTTATATATATATATATATATATATATATATATATATATATATATATATATATAAATAAATATATATATTATACATATATGTTTATAATGACAAAATATAGAATGATAAATTCCCCAAACAATATAATCCAACTTCATTGCTTTTTTGGCAGGATTGAGCTGGACAATGAAATGTCTCACCCCCTCCCCATCCCTTGATATATTTTCAGCAGTATTCTTAAAAGCTTACATTCCTTTAATCTGACTTATATACACTTCTAAGACCGCATTAATATACTTAAAGGCTGAAGAGCTCTCCAATATCCTGTAATAGTATAACAGGCTGGATGAGAAGATAGGCTGAGATGAAATTATGTTAACTTGATAGAGTCGAGCACTTAGACACTGAATTATTCCTTCTTGTTTCCTTGCTCAATTCCCAGTAAGGTTGTGAGTCAGCGAAGTGCGGTTTAAGAAACTTAAATGCTTTACAAGATATTTGGAGAATATATATATATATATATATATACATATGTGAAAAACAATTGCTAGAAGAAATCTTCATATTCCTTCACACAAACACTCAAGACAAGTACCCTGTTCTACACACCAAGTTGTTACTAGCGGAGCTGTATGATTCGTTATATTTCCTATATATATATATATATATATATATATATATATATATATATATATATATATATATATATATATCACTTTAAAAACACAGCAAATGATTTTTCCATAATACTAGTATCCTTTGCATCTCTTGCACACGATGCATCATGGCTGAAGTAGCACTAAGTCAGCGAATGGCGCGGTCTTTGACGCACCATTGTGAGAGTGAAATCGTTGAAGGTGAATACAAAGTGAACAGTGCAGAATAATATTGTGTCTAGTTATAAGTACATGGGTTGTTTGCCTTCACGTGCTTCATTAGCGCAACAAATAACGCAAGCGAAATGACGCATTGTGAACAGCCATTATTATTACCTAGCTTCATGTCTTACTCCCACGTTGAATTTCCTGATTACTTCTAAATTTATCGCCAGGCTCTCCCCTGAGTGTTAACTAATATGCATTTTCAATGGCATCAATCTTTTCCTTTCCTTAACAACAATAGGATTTCTGGTCAACGTTGAATTCTCTTTCTATCATAACCCTTTCACAGAATAAGATCCCATGCCCTTTTTTATATACAATTTGGCCTCCATGTCGAATAATGCCCTCACTTGCCTCACCTTGTGTTGTTATAGCAACCGCATCACTCCCATTCTTCTTCTAGGAAGTCATTGGTGCACATACAATATACATAACCAATATCTTCCAAGTTTTCAATGAAAATCTGTTCATAACTGATATATTCATTACGGTAGTGCCCCATAACAAAAATCCTCCTTTTCCCTTTTGTTTTTGACGGCATAAAGCTGAATCTCCACACAAATTATCCCATGTCTTCTCATTTTCATTTATTTCCATCAAATATTCTCCTATGATTATTCAACTGCATCACTTTTACCACCCTAACCACCATATCATACCATCGTGACACTTACATGTATCTTCTCTCCAATAGATTAAAAATACAAACATTTTGAAAAGTTGAATGGAAATAATATTTGACCTGCGTGATCAGTCTAAATCCTTTTTGTAAGTGCTCCCGACAATTCTACATTATCGATATGCCAGAGAGTAAGGAATTGAAATAGACCAAGGGAAAATTGGGCTGAAGACCGAAAATAAATTGTCCCATCGTCCAGCGATGAAACTGTGAATTTGGCGAAGGAGAGTACTCTACAGTTGTTGATTTTGACAACAAAACCTGGAAAGTTCCTGACATCTTTTTACTACATTCACGGATAAAAGGCAAGCACTATTTCTTGAGGGCTTGCAGAACTGTATAATGCATTAGGTTTTCATCAATACGCTTGAATGCTCTATAATATAAGATTTCATACAGCTAACGATTAACCCGAATTTTCTTACTTTGTGCATGTGTAGTTTCCTTTAATAGACGTGTGTAATGTGTCTGGTGTTCACAATACCTTACTTAATAGTGACATTTATAATAATAATAATAATAATAATAATAATAATAATAATAATAATAATAATAATAATAATAATAATAATAATAATAATAATAATAATAATAATAATAAGAAGAAGAAGAAGAAGAAGAAGAAGAAGAAGAAGAAGAAGAAGAAGAAGAAGAAGAAGAAGGAGAAGAATCAACATCATCATTCTTCTACAGCCGATTTCAGGACCGTGGGCCCTCTTAATGCGCTTTACCTGTTTGCAGATCATACTGATCTCATGTTATCATCAGAATCGTTTATGTCATGACTGTTTGATTAGAGAGAGTTATCAATCATGACATAAACAGTCATGTTATCATCAGAATCGTTTATGTCATGACTGTTTGATTAGAGAGAGTTATCAATCACCTCAACTCTATACAAAAACATGATTCCTTTGAATATTGGGAAGAGATTTCCTTATTTACCGAGTGGCATGATGTCATCAATACCCTTCATAGTATAGTTTATTTTACATTGACAGTCCATTTATAAGACCGATCTCTTTGTTCCTGCTGCCATCAATTATTGTAATCAAGATTTCATTGTCATTATTCTTCCCCATTACCATTGGGTCCAATATCATTTCTATTAATATTGAAATATTATTAATAACTAATATTCCCCCCTCTCTCTCTCTCTCTCTCTCTCTCTCGCCTTCTCTTTCTGCCTCCCACCTCTTTCGCTCTTTGCACACACACACACACACACACGCACACACACGCACGCAAGCCGTCTCTCTCCTCCCTTCTACTATCTGTCTACACAAGTGCATGATCTCTGTAAATCTCTCTTTCTCTCTCTCCTGCTATTAAATTTGCATTTGCCTTTGTCTTTATTTGACTGTGTCTATGAAGTATTGATTAACTATCCATGCTAAATACCGGTCGGTAAACATGTTAAATTGTTCGTTCATCATCTCTTTTTTTCTCCCATGCTGTGTGTATCCCCTTTCTCTCTTTCTCTCTCTCCCTCCCTCTCACCCTCTCTCTCTCTCTCTCTACTTCTTTCCCTCCCTCTCTAACCCTCTCCCTCTATCTATCTATTTAACTTTCTATTTGCTTTCTTCCCCCTTTCTCTCCTTTAGTTATCCTCCCGTCTGATATTCCTCTCTCACTACATGATTACAAACTGTGATCGCACCAGACCCCAACAAATCAAAACCATGTCAATATTGACATTTACTTCGCTTCCTATCCCATAACGTGTTGATATGAAAGCCTTACGTGACACGGTCTTTGCTGAAGATGACACGCTCCGAATATTAAACGAGCTGTCCACAGGTCGTTTCTTAGAATGGTAAGCTACAGTTCAGATCGTGACAGAGGATGAGAATGAAGATTGTCGTGAATGTCACAATCCTTGTCTCAAAGTATCAAACAAAGTTCAGTGGAAAATTGTAACATAAACATATATGGGAAACGAGCGAAGGCTAAATCACAAAACATTGTTCCAAAAGTTCATAATTATCCTTGTCGGTGATATTTTATAGTGAATGTGATTTGGGAATGATTTAGGCCGACAGGTTATGTCCCTGGAAACACGGTTCTATATATTATCCTTTATGGATCTTATTCTACACTCATATAGATGTATCATGTATAAATCAATACAAAATGAAGGACATTCAACACTTTGTTATTACCTTCGAATTACTAAATATAGAAAAATGGCATTTTCCTCTTTATTTTGTCAGCTCTAGACTTGCATAATGTACCATTATTCTATACATTATTTGTCTCGTCTGTCTGTATATATATAGATATACAATAATTAAACGAAAATAATAATGGTAGGGAGTATCTGTAAAAAAAAAACAGCATGAGGTAAATCTCATTTCTATTCCAATTTGACTATCTCTTCTATTCCCCGTATCGATTTCGAAAAGTAATCAAATAAACCATCACTCGAAAGTTTGGTATTTAATTAATTGTGATTAATTATGATTACATTTTTTGTGTAAGCTCTTGTGTGTGAAATTATATATAATTTATACCAAAGAGTGGTACAGAAACATACATAAAAAACATATGGGGTAAATGTCAGGACTATACCCTACTGACCATCTCCTATGCTCGTCATTCGCATGCTGATTAATAAACGTGATGTTTGCTGCAGATCATTAGGCTATCCCAAAGGGCATGCGTAAAACACTCCCGATAGAGAGATAATGGAATATTATGCCAATAAAGACATTCTAAAATGTTTCCAGGGCGACTGTAATCTTACTCAAAACGTGACTGTATAAAGGGTAAATGTAAATGCTGGAAACTGGAATGTTTCCCTATCTGCTATCTCTTTCTATTTCTCTCTTCTCTCTCGTTAGACTTATGTATTTTTCTTTATTCTTCTCTTTCGTCTCCTTTAATCTTTCTGGTTTTCTTTCCTTGCTATTTCCTGTCCCCCATCCCCTCTCTCTCTCTCTCTCTCTCTCTATATTTCCCCCTCTCCCTCCTCTTTCGACTCACACTTTATTCTATTTTGTTTGTTTGATAGCCAAGTGTTCATATTTTGTTATCGAATTGATGACATGACTATATATTAATTGATTCTCTATTATCCTTTATGTAAAGCTAATCCACGAGATGCTGAAACTGGTATTACACAAAATTATGATTCGATTCATCAAAAACGTATAAATCAATTTTCTGCATCAGTGAGACTTAAGATCATTAATTTTATGCTGGCATGATACTTAACGTGGGGCCTTGATAAAATGATTACGATCGGTAAGCTGATTATAATGACCAGGGGCCCGTTTCATAAAACTTGTTATCTATAACAAGTGCTAAATTTCTATGACAAATTTGCTCTCAGCCAATCAGATGCCATGATTTCAGTAGCTTATAACAGTAGCTTGTAACTTGTTATTGATAACAAGTTTTATGAAACGGGACCCTGATCTCGCAGGAAATGTTGTCATCCATAATTATTCCTTTATATGTAAAAAGTTATATATTATATATAATCCTTAGAGGGAAATCCAACCTCAATAGCAAACTAATCTAACAAATTTCCCATTTATTCCAACACAAAACATGACTAAAATGTCATTTGTTTTCAAAGTTGATAACTCATGAGGGCCTTTTCATTTTTGAGAACCTGTAATGATACGCTATCCATAATATATGTTGAGTAGAAAAAAAAAAATCAGAAATTAATGATATTTGTACACGACAAACAGGAGAGTAGTCCATGCATATGTCATAACCCACCGACCAAATTACCAATGTGAGATTTGCATAGATATAGTGATCTCATATTTCAAACTAATATGACTTCCTTGTTATTGAATTTATTGAAGACTACCGTAATTTTGGTACTGCTATTTATTTATTTTTTATTTGTTTTGCTTTCAAACAAATTAACAAGGATTGTGCTTTAAGTTGTTTCGATTACGATAGAGCAGGGCTCCGTCTTATGAACAGTTGCGATTGATCAAAATCAATCGCAATTCCTCTTATTAAGTAATTTTAATTTAATTTTACAGTCTCCTATCTCTTATGCACATAGTTGCGATTAATCCCAACTGTTTATAAGACGGGGTCCTGATCTATTGAGTTTTGATATATGCTTTGCCTATATACTCTCTAAAATGTAGGCCTACGGGATGCACGATCTAAATCTTGAAATAAACCTGTACAGGACAAGCAAAAACCTTATTCAGCGTAAATTCCACGATGAATTCGGAGTGGATTAAACAGTAATAACAAAGTATCACTATTTCCTAATACGACTTCTAAACGAGTGGAAGTCAAGTCCTCTGCAGCAACAGAGTATGCTTATCCTATTATCTGCCTGCGCTTTGTCTTGCTTTGTTATGATTGCTTTGTGTTTGTTTGATACTTGTTCTTTTTATAACAATATTCCATTTCCTGTTTGCATCATGTCAGAACTTTTCATTGAGAGAATTGAATTGAATCACTGAAAAAACGAATCTGGTTTGCCACTCTTGAATCAAAAGTGATAGGACCTGAATAAAAGGATTAGGGTTATTACTCCTCTGCAGCCGTCTCTTTAAAAATTGATTTTGAAATGTATGTTACCTGGGGTTTGAAATCAATCACAACTCATATCATCTCAAAAAGGTGAATGTAATTTTGCATTTGATTTGATTTGATTTTATTTACCAAATATAAAAACATATAAATAACAACATACATGATAACATGAGAAAATAGCATTGGATGGATCGCCCTGCTCAGCTGTGCCAGTACAGCACAGCTGTTCTACCGAGGGGTCCAGTTTACAATACAAAGCAAATGAGAGAAAATAATATATCACAAATTAAAATTCTTAACATATTGATATCATATAAAAACATCGTTTACACAGTATCATGCCCCTACCCACCCAAGAGCAAAAACTCAGTACCCCCACTCACCCTTTGATTAATCAATATTTAAATTCTTCTATTTTAAAGGGAGCTAGATAGTTTTCAACGTATGTTTATTTAATAACCTTATGAATTCTTTGTAATTTGGGGATGATTTTAAAGTAGAAGGTAAGACTTTAAATTGTGATGCCCCACGATATGAAAACATTCTACGACATGATTTGGAGGATTTGTTATTGATCTTGATCCATCGCAAATCTTTATAAGATGGGCACATATGTATTTTGAATCTTTTAATGAAAATAATGTGCATTACATCCATTTACAATTCTATATTTATTTCTTACTAATCGTTTGATTTGTTTTATGTCTACAAAATAATGTTTATTCTTTCTTTCTTCCAGTTCATAACCTCACTTTAAATAAGCCTCTCTGTATCAATAAATTAGTGCCGTACGTATTTTCTGCAGTAATATGACAATGTTTTTATCTATGGATTCCTTGATGAAGGAAAGTTATTGATCGCAGCAAGTGTCTCCGTTTGAAATACAATACATTAAATATTAAAAGATCAATCTAAAAGTTGATCGATCATTCGTGTACCCATAACATGAACAAGACGGTGGAGAAATTGTGCCCGTGTCATGAAGTGAACGGAATATGAAGGCTCAGCGATGATAGAGGAAACGAATCAGCAAATGTGATGATAAATCATACCAAAATGGGTGGATATCATTCAATCAAACTAACAGGATTGTGCTTGCAAAGTATTTGTAATCACATGTTCGTACGCGAGTCGAAAGTCAGAACGACGATAATTTCCGAGAGCGCTGTCAGTTAGGTGAGAGGATAATTCGAGAAAGGTACAGTTTAATGATGAAAATTCTATTAGCGATCATTTAGATATAAAAACCATGATGTTTTATACATGAAGAAAGCTGGGAATCATAAGAAAATGTATTTCGTTAAATTCCTATACGCCTGATGTGTAGGTATGGTTTGTAAGGTTATTATTTCTTGGGCCTTTTACAGCGTAATATGCGCTTAGCAATCGTATCTTTACTTCATCTTTTTCAAAAGGAGGTATAGTTTGGTAAAACAGACAATATTCTTTTTAAAGACAGCCTGGAGAATAATACAAAGGTGACGTGTAAAAGTAACAGAATGGCATGATACTTTTTAAGGAGATTTACTCCAATTGTGAAACTATGACAAAGATATAAGTGGTATTTTTTTAGGAGTGAGTCGTATAATTTATGTATCAGCCATTGGCTTTAGAATCTAAATTTCAAAATCTTTGTGAAGACTACAAAAGCATCTGATTTTTGTACTCAGGCGACTGTCATATTTAGGACAGATATGAGACAATAATTATAATATGGCGAACACGTGATGACGCTCACAAAATCAGGTCAAGAACCCTGTAATTGTTTGCGGTAATGGGTATAGAACTGATTCTGTGTATTGAAAAAATAGGCAGTATTGATTGATCTATTCAATTCTGATTTATATTCCAGCCATCGTGTTCATAAAAGAATCATTATAAATCAATCTTTCAAACAAAGGATGCATCAGTGTCATTTTCTCTCTTATTTTCCTCACTTTCTCATCTCTGATATTAGATCCTAACATCCGAGAGATAATTGGTGCACCACATTAATCATTGATGTTCAGGGCAACATATGGCGCAATTCTCAACCATGTCAGTTTTGTTTATAGAGAAAATGTGAAATTGTGATTCTAAATCGAATTCAAGGGCCATTATTCTGAATCCGGGTTTAGCTTATTTATCCGTATCGTACTCCTAAATATATGACAATCAAATAAACATTTCAAGCACAGAAATGCACGCATGGGACTAACACTTTAAAATTGCGTTAACGATTACTGTTTCAAATTAAATAATGAAAAGAAAGATAACTAAAACATGCTACTCTTCAGCTTTTAGGGGTTATTTTCCTCATATCAACAGATTAAATGCTCGCACAACAGACAATTTTTTATTTTTTTTAATGTTTCAATTTTTAAATTTTCAAGTTTTCCTTTAAATAGAACTACAACCTTGATAGCAGACTATAAGATTAAAGTAGACAAATCAGAGAAGTAGACTGCTGAAAGTTTGAATGAAATCGGACATAAAATGAAAAGGATATGATTTGTTTAAGGTTGTAATCACTATACGTATGTATGGGCTCTTCTATTTTTTCTAAAATGTATGACCGAGGAGGATTTTTTTCTCTTTAGAGGACCTGTAATAATATGTTATCCATAATATATTATGAGTATTGCCCCAAGGGATAAGGCACTGAGGAGAAAAACACAAATTTATGATATGTTTGTACACGACAAACGGGAGAGTTATCCGCGACTACGTCACAATCCACTGACCATACCGCCTATTTGGGGTTTTCATAGATGTCATAATTCGAACTTTCATAACTTTCTTATTATTTGTCCGATTTATTTCGAACGTTCGCCATTCTGTTTATCTTATTTCTCTACTTTCATGAAAGTGAAATGATTACACGGGTTAGATTGCAAAAAAATTAGATAATTTAAACACATCGGTTTACATTATGCTCATCTGTAATTTACGAGTTACTCTCATTTCATTACACCGCAATAGAGAGCCCATAACTCAAACGTGTTACCGCGTCGCATCAATATTTTTCTCCTGTATATGTTATGACATCGTGTTAATGTAAGGCCTTCATAGAATCAAGGCACAGTTTGATTTTGATGTAAATATAATAAGTTAAGACCACCATACTAATTCAATAGACCTACTTTACAACACCGACATAATTACCAATCCCCATCTGGTTATTTATGTTATCCAAAAGCTTTTAAACACAATTTAAGGCTTGTTCAGATATGACGCGGTAAACCGCCGCAGTTTTTGAACGTGTAAATTAATGCCAACTGCGCGCAACAAAGGACTTGCGCGTATTTGCTGAGCTCTATGTTATAGTTTACAGAAATGTGACGCGCATTACACTTTACGTCATAATAAAAAAAAAACCGCCGCAGTTTTGCGCGTCATATCTGTAAATAATAATAATCTACATTTTACAAAGCAAAGTTGCTGTACAAAGTGGGAAATAAACAGTGATTGGTCAATTAAAGGTAGGAGAGAGTGGGTAATTAATAACTCTTCTAAAAATGGTCCATTTCTGACCATACTTATACTCGTAAAAACATTACCAGTATAGACCGAGCCAGAAAATATATCACGGCTATAATTTCAAACCATATTTGTTAATGTCATCAAATAAATCTTTCTGTCTAAGCCCATTCCAATACAATCGATAGCCATATATTTTTATTTACAAACGTATCAGGTGAAAGAAGGTGAACACTGATTAGGCAAATGGAAGAAGAAGAAGAAGCAGGATGAGGAGAAGGATAAGGAAAAGAAGAAAAGGGAGGAGGGGAAGAAGGAGAAAGAGAAGAAGAAACTCTCTCTCTCTTTCTCTCTCTCTCTCTCTCTCTCTCGCTCTCTCTCTCTCTACATCTATCTCTCACACTCTCTATCTCTCTCTATCTCTACTACCTAACTCTATCTCCCTTTTCTCCACCTCCTCCCCTTTCCCTCTCTCCATCTCTCTTTCTCTCTCTCTCTCTTCTCTCTTCTCTATTCATCACTCAAGACTTATTTCCGAAACGATTTATTCTGCTGTGTCTCGTCTCATCCCTTTCCATCATGTGTAGGAGATCTAATTTTATTATTTCAGACTTGTTGTCTCTGTCTTTCTACTTCTACTTCACGTCGTAGAACCAATACACGTCAATTTTACTGAGAGAATGAAAACACTTTAACAGTGAATTACAGTTCTATCAGTCTATCTGGCAGGTGTGAAGACAGTAATTTGCAGGCACTTAAACTGCACCTGCTTTTACTCAATGAGTAAAATATACTCATTTGAAAAAAACCTAGCGGCATAGAGACAGAATCGGTAATTTTTTTTAAAGGAATGAACATTATTTAATCTAAATGTAAAGTTACAACATGTTCAACGCTTCATTTCTATGTTTCCTCCCAACGCACACATTAAATGTATCAATTTTTTAGTTTAAAAAATCTACGTTAAACGGACCGAACAAGTCAAACAATAGTATCTTTCAAGCAAAAATATACTAATAAAACTTATATTGCGATCATGTCTATCAAAATCACAAGTCATCTAAATAAAGGACTACAAAACGCAATCTGCAATTCAAATTTCTTGCTTTCTATGTATTTTGTTTTGGCCTGTATCTCTTTTTCTTTTTTCCTCGTGTTTGATTTCTTATTTCCCCCTTACAAATAAGAAAGTGGCAAAATCTGCATTTTCTATTTATTCTTCTCACTAGTCTTATAGAAGGAACTCTTCATTAGATTATTTATTCAACGATGCACTAACTCAGACAACTGTGGTTTTTCATGTAGTATAATTGCCTGCTTGTGGTCACAGACTATTAATGATTCCATCCATCTATGGCCATCTGTAGAGAGGATTGTGTATTATCATCATCTATAACTATAAGGCTTCCAAGTGGTACAATAAATCAGTGTGTTTAATATATCTTTAGCGCAGTACCCGGATGACAGATCAATATTGTTTTCGTATTGCTCTGTCATACGGGAACTTCAACTGTCGATACAATATTGTTTGATTATCGAAAATCAACAACACTTTCGCTGGTACCCGGTCACTGTACCCAATGTATTTCGCTAGTCAGCCTGATCTAGATAATAATAATAATATTGTATGGTTTTGTTTTCGTGTGATACAAGAATATATTGCTCTCGCTATGACAATATTGTATCACACTCAAAGCCATCCAATATTATATAAGTATCGTACACTTTCTAAGGGGGTAGGTGTTTGGGGAAAGAAGGGGCGAGGGAGTAGGGGGTAATGTCCTCCAACATTTGTTTACCACTGTTTATATTGATCGTTGAAGGGTATAATTATAAACGTGATAAATACATCCATCTATCAGTTTATGTCTCGCGGTAGGTTTTTATTATCCTTTCGAAGGAGAAGTGTGTCTGGGGAAGGGGGGGATAAATGTCCCCAAAGGTAGCTTACCTCTGATCGAACCAATTTCAGATATGAATAATACATTCATGAATGTATATCGGTTGGATTTTGATTATCCTGAGGTGTATATCTACGGAAGAGGAGAGGGGAAATGTTCTCCAAAGTTCGCTTACCTCTAGAAAGTTTTGTTGCAGATGGGAATGCATTCATCTATCATATCTATGTTTATCATTTGTTATTATTATGAGATATTACCTTTCCTAGAAGATATATGTTTGGGAAATATGTGTTTGGGAAAAGGGGTGGGGAAGTAAAGTCTTCCAGCGTTTGCTTACCATGTACCACTAATCAGATTGATTGAGGATAATATAAATACATCTATCAAAGGTGATTTCAAGGATTGTTATGATTGGTTTAAGGAGGAGGAGAGGGTAATGTGTTCCAACGATCGCCTGTCTGTGTCAGATTGATTGTGGATGGGAATTTAAATATGCATCCACAGGATAGGGGACGGCTGAATGTACCCTTTCGAAGTGGTTTATGTTCGGGAAATGGTTAGAGGGAAAGTAAGGTGGTTATCTCCTCCAACGTTTGTTTACCTATGTTTATTTCGATTGCAGAAGGGATTGTCAATTCAATTCATCCATCTATGTCAGCCGATAGGAATCGTCATCTGAACTTCGGACTGTTTTCAAGGCATTGTGTGTCTCGGGAAGGAAGGGGCTAAAATGTTAATATCCTCCAACGATAGCTTGCTTCTGTTCATATTGAATGCGGATAGGATATATAATTACATCCACCAGTATGCCTATCAGTTAGGGTTTTGATCTGAATGTAACCTTTACAGATGCTTGTTTCCTGGAGAAGGATGGGGGTAGTGGTACTAATAATCCTCCAAGGCTCACATAACTTCAGAATGATTGAGTTATGTGTGAACAAACTCATTTATTGCGACTGAACTAATGAAATGATTGATCAAAAGACAAGTTTGAATAGATCCTGTGGTAGATAAAATCCTGATACTGGTCTTGCATCCTTCTGTTTATGATCTATGTCGTATCTTTCTGTTAATAAACTCTCTTCTCTCTCCTTCCTCCCATTTTTCATTTAACACACACGAACAAACTTTCTTCGCCCACACACATAGCCTCAGTCATCGTTCTCAGCCTCTCTCTCTCTCTCTCTCTCTTTCTATCTCTATTTATGTTATTTCTACAAATACAATTATTCATGCAGTTCAATTCGCCCACCAAGAAGCCTTGGGGACAGTCCGACAGTGAAATGATATGCTCTCCAAAATGTTTCGTCGTTAGCATGTTGCATTATTGACATTCATCATGTATTTCTTTTCTCATTTACTTCTCATTTAATTTGAACTGAGTTTGTTTGCTTATGTTACATCAATTTTAAATTGTATGTTATTTTGTATAATAAAATCAAAAGAAATACTGTATTTCACCCCCCTTCGACTTTGATCAACATTATGCTTTACATTCAAGGCTATTAGAAGGATACTTTCTGGTTTGCAGGCCTTGCCTTGTCTGAGAATGTCTGCTCCACCATAAACTATTGTACATTAATATGTTTAAAAATAATCTGTAAGTCAATTTGAAATTCGCTTACCTGAACATGCCACAGATGACTACAGGAAACACCAGGTACCCATACCAATCGCCTGCAGCCGAACTCGATGCCAACACATACCCAACCAGGAGACCATTGAAGGAGAAGGCTCCATTGTCCATCCCATCACGATCTAGATGCAGGACTAAACCCGTCGTCTGGGCGGACAACATGGCCAAGAGTCCGCAGATAGTCCGCCAAGGACTCTGCACAAATAGTCCGGCCAGTATGAGAATGCCGCTGAAAGGGTTGTTCACAAAGATGGGTTGTCCCAGCGCCCTGGCGCAAGCTACGGGGAATCGGACGGGTAAGGGTTTATCATAGACCCAGTCACTGAGTGGTTTTACTGTCCCGGTAAAGAAAGAGAGGTAGTAGGAGAGACCTGTTTGAGCTGGTAAGAGATTGTTGAAACCCACTTGACCAGCAGCTTGACCGTTATCGTCTGCCTGAGCTGGCGGCGTGGTCGCATCACCGTTTGGTATGTCAACTTCATGGTCAACATGGCCATCCATGTTGCTATGCTTGCCCTAAGCCAAAACAGCACAAAATTAACTCCTCATATATTTGCTAGCAGTAACGTCGTGGAAAAATAGCCTTTATTCGTCGCCATACCAGCCGATTGTACATTACAGGTTCGATAATCTCGTTTACATGCGTGAAATTGAGCGTGGGTTATTGCAAACAGCACTCAGCATGCTACCTTAACTATCTCAAACATCCCAAATTCGTCGCCTTTACGTCCTTCACGTCTCCTCGAGCTTCACACACAACTACCTGTTTGCACACACTCGGTCGGAGCACTACACACACAGATGTGGCAACCGTTTCATTACCAATGCACTGTGCTTTATCTACGTAAGATTGTGAAATGGTGAAATTCAGTGCTTTCACGCTCACCCATTTCCCCTTAGTGCGTTGTAGCGTCCACGCTTTTTTGACGTCACAAGAAGTCGCATCGGAAAGAATAAAACAACCTACTCAATCCTTATTACACCCAACTTGCTAAAGTTGATATGACGCAAGTGTGCCTCTTCAACAAATATTTTTACTTCTACCACCTCCGTCTCTCTCTCTCTCTCTTACTCTCTCCTACTTTCTCCTTTCTCTTCCCCCTCCCCCATTCCCTTTCTCCATCTCTATATTCTCCATGTCTATTACCAGCAGCATCCTCCCGATATTACCATCTGTTTTATTTTGCCATAATAATTATTTGCACCTTTCCATGTTTCCATTACCTTTTTCCTCCTGAGGAACTGAATTAAAAAAAAAAAAATCTTCATTTCTAAACGGGATTTATCCAAAAACATATGGATACCTCTTTTGTGTTGGTTAGTTGGATAATTTGTTTGCTAATTTTTTTTTTTTTTTTTTTTTTTTGTTGGGGGTTATTTTGTTGTGTTTTGTTTTTGTGTGCTGCTTGTTTGTTCTATTTAATAACAATTGACGTGTGCAGATTTCAAAGCGGATTGCGTTTTTCATAGCCATTATTAATGTCATCGCGGAGGTGTCGTAGTCGAGTGGATATGTCGCCGGACTGTGGAACACATGGTTCGCAGTTGGAGTACCGCCGGGGAGCTAATGTCATTCGGCAAGACTATAACCTACATTTGCCACACTCGACCCAGGTGAGGTAAATGGGTACCTGGCAAGAATTAATTCCTTGAAATGCTAGAGCTCCATAATGGCAGTTATGCTACAGCCGTGGTAATAATTGTGAAAAGCCATGAGTGACAAGTCTGACAGACATGAGTGCTATACAAGAACCCACTATTATTATTATTATTATTATTATTATTATTATTATTATTATTATTATTATTATTATTTCAAAGCATTAGAATCGAGCCGTCATTCATTTTCAATTGTCATAACCTCCCCTCTTCCCTCCCCTTCTATCTCTCTCTCTCTCTCTCTCCCTCTGTCACTCTCTCTCTCTCTCCTTTGATTCCATCTGATTTCATTTGTAAAGGATGAAATATTCACATCAAATAAAAATGTATAACATGGAAAGTCAATATAAAATGACATAGAATGACACAACCATTTCAAGAAATTTGAAGAGAGGAAACATTCATTAAGGCCTAGTTACCTTTTTTCTAGAATTATAAAAAAAATAAAAAGTAAAAAGAAAACTTCAGAATTATTTATTTATTGTTGTTAAAATGAAATATATAAGTCATTGTTTTATCGACATTATTTTTTGACAATGAAAATGTTGTATTGCAAATTTCCTATGAGCAGTGCATCAAGTGAGCTTACAATGATTATATCAAACAAATTGAACAAGAAAATTCAATTATAAAACACAAAAGAACAGGAAATAGGCTAGGTAATCCTTTTACTGCCCATGCTGTAAAAAAATGCCCCTTTGGGCGCCGAAGCGTGAGATGAAATATTAAGGGGGCGCTGACTTTTGACGGGGGCTGGGAAATTGGCGTTTCTCTTCTGATGCAATACAAATTTACAATACTATTGATCTTGAAAATTATGTGAGAGGGCGTCGTATCTTTTTCTTCTTCTCACTTTGAGTTGTTGTTTCGCCATTTGATTTGGGACACGTTTCTCCTTGCCTTTTTGAGCTCCGGAACCCCGCCACATTGCCTGCTATCAGATATGTCATCTGCTGACACTGTCAACATTACAATCAGGATCGTTGAGATAATTGCATAATTGAATCTGGGGCTTGAGATGAATAGACAGCAATCAACGCATTTCTATTGGTACCATAAATGACGAGAGGTAAACATGGTAACGAGATAGAGAGGGGAGTGAGAGGGTGGAGGGAGAGACGATAGAGGGTGAGGGAGGAGGAGAATGTGCGAGAGAAAGGAGGGAGAGAAAAGAAAGATATTTTTTCGAAGAACGAGAAAATTATTTTGTAGATCGGTCTAAATACTTGAAAATTTGAATTTCGGTAAAGGCATCCACAATGTTAAGTAATGGAATAAGTTGTGTTTGTGGGATTGTATGTTGGTTGTTTGTTTGTTTGATTTGCAACACTTTTGCATGACATGGATCGGTGTTACTTTCCCACTGACTGATATCACTGTCTTGGTCACTGGATGGAGAGTCATTTGATAATACCTGATATTATAGATTCAAAATATAATGTCTAACTCATAGAATTACGGTTGTCAATCTGTAATTAATGAACTAGAAAGAGTATTAAATTTAATTAATGTGGGAATTTTGTATACGTTCCTCAATGATTCTTGACTGTAACACCAAACAAGTATGACCATGATGACCAATCTATCAATTCCAAAGTGGCCAAAAACGTCAACAACACGTTCTTCATCTCCTGAAATCAATATTGATGACCCTTCATTAACCAAACCATTTCAACCCGCGCATGACTGACTTAATGGGGTAGAACAGGTAAAATAGTTGCCAGGCAACGTCGTCTTTTTAAGCGTATATATCATTAATAGATATCACGGTTCAAAGGTCACGAGGGTCTCCCATCGGAAAATTCATTGTATCCGCGATATACCACAGGTATATTTTGCTCGCTATCTCTCACTCTCTCTCTCTCTCTCTCTCTCTCTCCCTCTCTCTCTTCCTCTCTCTCTCTTTATTGTTTGTCTGTTTGTTTGTTTGTTTGTTTTTAAATCAGATTCATCCTGCATGCAATTGTTTTCCAGAGAGGGAGAGGGTAGACAAGAGAGGAGAGGAGAAGAAGGGGAAGTAGAAGAAGAAGGAGGAGGAGAAGCCGGAGAAGCAGACGAAGCAGATGAAGAATACGAAGAAGAAGAAATAGAAGAAGCAGAAGATTTTTCTACCAAAAATGACAATACTATTGTGGCCGGTAGTTCGATGCCATCGTTTACCTGACTTTTGTATTAAAATTTGCCAATTTAGATTATATCATACAGAAACAATGATTAATGCCCTTTTCGACAAACAGTCGGAAAACAATTTTTACTGAACTGATAGCGCCATACAAGGAAACAAAAATTGTGAATTTAACCCCACAAGGCCACAACTATATGTAATTTATAACTGCGAGACACATAAGTAACACAAAAAGGCTCACTTACGTTTTAGCATTTGTATTTTTTTCTGTTTTATTTACTTTTATTCAAAAAATACTTTGAATACACATACAACCAAGACCTTCCACATTTAAACAACAAAAGCATATTTTCATCTGAATCAAAGGCTGTTTAATACATTCACGTACATCAGACAACCTTTCGCCACATAAAGTAACTTCAGCTGCGAAGTCGGTATTCATATTTTTCACGTTTGGAATTCCATGGAAATCATATGGTGATCATTCGTGACGGCTTTATCAAATGTAATCATTCTCAATGTATTTTGACTTTTGCAATAAAACACATCTCCGTCTATTATATTTGGTTCATAATATATCAATGCTTTTCAAATGTATCATGTATTATGCATTATGATTTTTGCTATTTGATTGGGTTTCCTATTTCAAGAATAATTAAAAAGTTCAACTTTTATTGACGGCGCACGATACCGATGACCCACAAGACCGAGAGCCCACGAAACGGACAAGCATACTATCGATCCCTTGGGCCTACCATTTTTCGGTCTCGTGGGCCATCGGTCTCGTACCTAGACTAGATAACACTACATATAAAACTCACTTAAAATATAAGATTTGTCTCACAGTGATGATAACTTTATATTCCTGAAAACATGGTTTCATACTTAAGCATCATGTCTCAGCCAATGTATTTAATAAATTGTGAATTAGTTGATTACATTTATTTTCATCATATATATTTCACTTTTTGTCAAAATGGACATAAATAAATGATAACATTATATACGAGCATGAATGACACATGCAAGGTTTTATTAATTTCTTTTGATTTCCTTAAAACAGTACTAAGGTTTAAATTTAGCCAATCCCTAAAAGCACCGTCTTGAATTGTACAACACGAGGGGATTTATGTATCAGTCTAACTTTAGAAGTGTTCTGCACAGTCACGACCACTCTTTACTACAAATTGATCAAACAATATTCAAGTTAGATACAACATTACCCCCTTATTGTGTATTTTCAAATAGAATGTTGACGGTCAAATTGATTGGTTCCATAAGAGCGTGAACGTCGTTCTGGTTCTGAACAGACTGGGTCTTTGATTCCGTAGATGGCTCCAATCAATGTTGTAAAGAAAATAAAGCCCTGTGCTACCCCGCCCTATTCCCAGAAAATGTATTTCAAATTGTAAAATGTCTTCATCATGTTCATCGTAAGTTTTTCTTAAAATCCCATTCTTTCATATTAAGCTGCCATGATCGTTGACTAGTTCGTCTATCGCATTCCTGTACAGTGAGCGTGAAAGAGTCGTCGTCATCATCGACCACCAGATCCAAGCAATCTCGAGCCTTGTTCTTGATTTCACCCGTCTGGTTAGGTGTGGCAAGGAGAAAGGTAGATTCAGTGAAGCAAAATTGATTACTGGTTGATTTCTTCTCGGAGTAAATAAATATCATGATGACATTGTGAAACAAAATTGTTTAAGAAGAAATTTGAAGATAGATTTTTGTTATTTTCAAGGGAGTTGACATTAAAATAGTATTCTTCAGAAAGCAGACAATGTTTGTCAAACTATTCACATCGTACTGTATCTGCGCGCCTCTTGATTTGTTTTTAGGGGGCATAAAACAGGATCACAAAGATTTGATCAAGATTTCAACTCAGTGGATATCAGTCAGAGGCAATTCCAATACAAATTGTATACCTGCAGAAATCGTCGATTCCTTACTCAGATGCAAGAAAAAGTAGTCATATCATAATGTTCTTACAGTAACTTTTCTTCATTTTGTAATGGGATTTTTCAACACAAGCATTGCTTTCAAGTATTTCTCCTTCTATTTTTGCTTAATTCTTTACTATACTGATCTCTATGTTTATCATCTTGTACCGAATATTGTACGTCCAAGTTACTAACTGGCCTAACTTCACTCATTTGAATGGATGATAAATAATTAAAATTGATGAGAGTATGGCTGCTGTCGACCGTCTAGCGTGTGTGATACCATGGACCTCCCATGGTGATACGTACGGTGTTGTGTGAATGCGGAAGTAATTACCCCAATCTGACCCCAATCGCCTACGTCATCATCGAAACCGCCCAATGTGTATGATTTCGGTTTTGTTCATGAGGGGGATGCCAAGATTCAAAGTTAAATGTCTGATTGTGGTCACATGTGTGTTTTTAGGGAAAAGATATGACACTTTTCACTTTCTTTAGGTTATAAGCTTTCCATTAATATAATATTGTATTTGAATCCGTTTCTACTTTAAGCCGTGAATAGCAATTTTACTTTTTATATTAATCAACATGACTTCGATCACACGGTGATTCTTTTTCATTACAATTCAATTATCAAATTAGTATATAGTTTTGTTTAAAATTGATTACTATTATTTCTTTATTGCAACCAAAAGGTTGTATATCAAATACAAATATGGGGAATGATAATAACGGATTTTTAAAAAAGCACAGGTCACAAACATAAAATAAATTCAGAATCGAGTTATAAGTGATGGTGTATCGTCTGTTTAGAGACAGAAAGGCGTTAACTCATATTCATTACATAGACCCAACATCCTCTCAGCTCTCAACAGACGATATGTCATATAAATATCATATTTAAATCAAATTAAGAAATTAACAAACTGAGCCTAGACAATGTATCGCCAAGATTTGTCAAAAGGTGGTCAATTTGGTGGTTTGAATTGGTTATAATTGCGTGTATATTCGTGTACAAAATCTCTTAATATGCAAAGCACAACTTATGAATTTAAGCCAAATACAATATAAATAATTAATGTAGACATATCATTCTCGATGTAAACAACTGCATTAAACACATAGCAATATATAATTATCATTCTGTATGACAGCAATTTTTCTAGTATGTTATTTATACAGGTGTTCTCATAACAATATCATTTTAGATATAGCTATGAAAACCCTGCCGAGTACTGATTAATGATATAAGATATTCATGGTAAGACAAAGTAACATTTGGATGGCTCTCGCAGCAAGAGGTTTCAAGGGCCTAGAATGAAAGGTACTTGAAGATATAAAGATTCCTCTGTGAGAGGTTATTTTGATACCACCCCCCTGATTCGTTGTGTGGTTGGTCAGGGCGGATTTTTTGGGGGATGCACAACATGGTCGTGCCACCGTTATAAAACTGTTTTTTAGCATACCTTAAGCGAAAATTATCCCCCCCCCCTTTTTTTTCTTTTTTTTCCTTTTTTTTTTCTCCCCCTTCGACAAGGTTCTTTATTTTCAAAACAAAATCCATCATTCTTTGTGTTACTTTCAAATATTAGACTCTAAAGCTACTTGAAGATATAAAGATTCCTCTGTTTTTTGTGTGTTTTTAAAAGATATTTTTCATTATTTTCGCTCAAATGAAATATATATTGTACAAATCATTCTGAACAAAACTGAATACATTGTACATTGATATTTTGGATTAAACATACATTGCAATAATAAAAAGAAAACATAAGTACATTTTATAAACTGTTTAGAAAATATTTTCATACATAATTATGATCAAGAATATTAAAGTATACTTGAGAGAAATTTGTTATATATTCTCCCATCCCCTCCCCCGTTAAACATAATCCCAACACCCTCATCCACACACCCAAGCTCACACACACATACAAACACGCACACACACGCACACGCACACACACACTGACATACTACAAAAAAGAGTAACGTGTGAGAGGTTTTTCGATATCCCCCTGACTCATTCCTGTGGTAGGATATATGTGGGCATGGAGCGTGGGTGTGGGAGGGTGAAACTGACTTCCTTTACCTCATGCGATAGGAACACCACCATTCCCCACTATGTGAAATCATTTCATTGTCAGCCTCGTAACCCAAATTTTGAGCGTTGATGACGTCAATAACGGGCGTTACAACGTTGCTCCTAAAATATGGACAAGGATAGAGAATGTTTATAAAATATTTTTGGTCAACTGCTATAACACTATAGTTTGTAACACAAAAATATACAGTTAAATAATTGCCCGTAATATTTCTTCCTGAATAGGCCTACCACTATGCAATCTCATCGCGATACTTCATGATGATTCCATTTTCACTTTTTATTTTGACTTAAACAATAACCAACTTTTTCATGTCGGACTCACCATGTGATTTATTGTGAGTTTGAATACAAACAAATTGTGTGGCGTGTTTATAATAATTTGGCCTTTCATTTAAAGATTTGTGACCTATGTGCGCGTATGTGTGTGCGTTCGTGTATGTGCGTGGGTGTGTGTGGATGTGAATGTCGGCTTCTAATGAATTGTTGGGTTTTGTATTTTCTTATTGTTTCCATACATTTTTCAAACACCATCATTAATAATTACCTGTCTTCTGCTATCCTGGCAAGAAAAGGTTCCAGCCAGCCAATAGTAGCCTCGCAATGCGAATTAAGGAACGTCAACACTTGACCTTTAGCTACGAGGGCACCGCGCATGCGTGCTCTTATCAACCCAGATCTGACTCCCATACGTTCTACGTGGACAAGGACGGGTAACCTGAGTACATACGAGTCAAGCTGATGACCAAGATGAGCTGTAAATAAATCAGTTCATTCATAATAAATGCTGAAAAGTTGGTATTCCGACACATTAAAAAGTCAAAAGTAAATATACGCAGACGCAAATATCAGTGTATTAAAGTTATATATATAATAAACTGCTGAACAATCTACATGACGTGTTTTGGATGAATATAACAAATATAGTCAACTGATAGTATGGAATCTCTGTAGAAAGAAAAATACAAGATTCCGTTGTTTTTATCCTTGTACTAGTAATTGATTCATTTATTCCATTTCTTTATCACAATAGAGCATAGAGACTAGGCAAATACCTACGTAAAAAACTAAAATTCATTTTTGAGCAGCCGTTTGCGGATCCTTAATGTTTCATTTTCTCCTTTTGACATAAAAACAAATTTCACCATTTCTCATATTTTTGGCATTGGCCAAAATAATCATATGGCTTTAATATGAACAATAACGCTCTAAAATTCAACACACAGTATAAATCTCATTTTGTATCTTTAATTATCTCTAGGGGATGTTTAAAAGTACACTGCACCTTACCATGAATACTTGCGTCGTCAACCAGGATAATCTCCGTTAGATATTGACGTGGAGTTCGGTTGATGACACTATGGACTGTCCGTAAGAGGGCGCTCCATGCTTCGTTATGGAACACAATGATGACACTTGTATTTGGAAGTGATGTAAAGTACTGTTTATATAGGCACCTGCGAATTAAAAAACCACAAAAAATTGACATACAATGTTGTTTGTATAGGCAAGTGTTAGTATATCAAATCACAACGAATCGTCACATAGATTAGTGTTTACATGTGCACCTGGTAGTCAATGAAATTGATCACACTAAAATGGTACATTTTCTTTTTGCCCCCTTTGTTCTTTACCTCAGTCTAATGATTTATTGACTCATAGATAAAGGCTGAACCGTGGTGAGAAGCGTTGTTTTAATGCCTTTGACAGCGAAATAGTATTATGCAGTTTAGTACACATGAACCAGATGCCTAATGAAGTTTTAACTCGACCGCATTTTGAAGCTCTACTTTCCAAGCATTTAGATCACCAGTGAGGCCAATTGCTTTGTTTGACCTTAATTTATTACAATCCCCTATCGACATGATTGGGTTATTTCCTGTTATGTGAAATATGAGGTTCGCAATAGTACTATGGTATCTTCAAACAGATGATCATTACATAATACTCATTTATTTACACTTCCTATTTTAAAATCTATACATGTAAGCCTGTAGTTGGCACAAGAGTCATGAACATGACACAAAAGGAAGGAATAAAAGCTGGCATGATGCACTTTCAAAGTTATTTATGATTAGCAAGGGCACTAGCTTCAAGACTGCTATCAGACTATGCTAACGCTAAACATGCACTCACAGGACTTGACGCGAATGTTATCCTCATTATTTGGCAAATACTTAACCTAAAAATTCGGTTTAAAATCAAAAACATTTATTTTTTACTCGTCATGTTGTCTTGCGGTTGGATATATTTGTTGAATAATATACTGAGGTATAATGATGTTGCGTAGATCATGGTAGAAAGTGCATGGTAATAGGCTTTTATATCTTAAAGTGATGCGTGCCTCCCCATGAAAAAACAGCACTTGGTTACGCAGCTCCAAAAAGGGCGCTTTGCCTACCATCCTGTCTATACCAAATCGTTGTGACTCCCAGATGCTCCTTAATATGTTTTGTTCGTTTGTTTTCAGTCAATATCAATTCCAACATTTTATGCAAGTTTTATGCAACGGGGCACAGGCTTGGATAAAGTCTCTCCAATTTAGTAAATGACTGGGCTTTTTAAATTGCCTCATCTTCCAACCTCCATCTCGACTGTACCAAAAGCGGCGTACACCATGAATCCCATCTTTAGCTCACATTAAGTCTCATATTTACGACCAAGGATCAATTACCTAGTTAAAATGAAGCAGTCGATAACAAGTCGGAAAAGAGTGGTTGGAAAAACAGCACATATGTTTTTTTAAATACCATTTTCAACTCTGAATATATTTTCATCTATCTTTTGTTCCAACTCTTTAGCCTAGAATTGTGCGTTTTTAAGGGGTTATTTTCATTTCGTCCATTAAGAAATAAAGGAAATAGTCTAGTTTTCTAGAAAATACCATAAAAGTAAAGAGAGAATACCCCCTCAAAAATATAAACAGTGTATTTATATATTTTCCGCATGTGACAATAGTTAAACGACCAGGGCATAGTCGTCGCTCGTCAGAGCATAATGATGCCTTTAATGTCTTTAATTTATAAATAATATCGATATTTCGGGAAATAATTTTACAAATATTGTCCATGTGATTTTTCCATGAAAGCTTTTTGTCAACCGTTATACCTAAAAATGTATTAAATGAAACGCACTCCAATGGGGTATTATCCAAAACTATATTAGCTGGCAATTAATTTATAGATTTACTAAACAACATATACTTCGTTTTCTGGAGATTTAATGATAATTTGTTAGCTCTAATCCACAATGAAATATTACACATTTCAATATTAATTATTTCAACTAATCTATGAGAGTCTTTGTTAGAAAAAAATAAATTTGTGTCATCAGCAAAAAGTACGAAAGACAGAATATCAGAAGATGGACAAAGTCTTTTATATATAAAATAAATAATACTGTCAACAAAGCCATTAACGTCCTTGCCTTTCTAAGACGCAATCTACGCATAAAATCTGCTGACTTCAAAGCCACTGCCTACAAAACGTTGGTCCAACCGATCGTAGAGTATGCTTCCTCTGTTTGGGACCCAGCTTTCAAGAACCTCACTCACAAAGTTGAAAAGGTGTAGAGAAGAGCTGCGAGATTCACTCTGAATCGTTACCATAATACCTCAAGTGTCAACAGTATGTTGGAAGAACTTGATTGGACCACTCTACAACAGCGCAGAGAAAATGACAGACTAACCATGATGTATACAAAATATTTAAAAAACATAATCTCGCTCATCTTCCGGCACAGGACTATATCACACAAGTCACCCAGTCGACGAGAGCTACCCAACTACATTTCTATCAGATGCCATACTCGAGAACTGAATCGCATCGGCATTCATTCTTTCCGAGAACAGTGGAATTCCCTGCCCTCAGAAATTGTTGCAGCGCCATCTGTCGGAGCCTTCCGTAATCGACTGCAGACGGTTGATGACAGTGGCTAGTCTTCCTCCATTCTATACATGAGCTTGTAAATATTTGTGAATAAACTGTATTATAATGTAAAAGCACTCGAATGGACGTAAATTGCGATTAACACACACTCACGCACATAGTTTGCAATAATCTTCAGTCAATTGAAGGAGGCAGACTTAATCTGAAGAAGAAGAAGAAGAAGAAAGCGTCTAGACACACAACCCCAATCATACTTGCATATCCAAACACTAATGAGTAAACTGCCCATCAGGAGGGTTTTGTTATGTGTTCGAAAAACATTTGGGCAATAATTGTAAGCCCAACTTGAGTAATGATTACAAAATCGCGATAACATTTTATTATAAATTGAGGATTAAAAAGAAACATGCCATAGTTGGCTAATATTGCTGGCAAATTGTTCAGACTCGTACCGTAGTCAGACTCATAGTCTAGTGACCCTCATGTTAGGGATTTGTTTACCCAATGTTGTTACAGTGCTCGGTGCATGGTAATATAAGCTAAGTCGTGCAATTCCATTTTTAGACCTAAACTAGAGCATTATTAGAGAAATGGAAAAAAAAACATTAAAATGTTCAGCATTTCTTACATGCATTGGAATCTGTCTTCTGGTTAAAAGCCGTCTTTTTCTAGTCGTGAGAAAATCCCGAATTCCCATTTCGGCGGCCTTTTTTCTCTCCAAACACTGCAATAAAAATCAGCTCATTTTATTAATATTTATAATTTATAATTCATTTATGCTAGCATAGCTGAACGGGTGAATTTGGAGACTGACATTTTTTGCTCGAATATCTTAAGATTCTAAATTTTCCGCCCGCGCAAAAATGTTGACACTAATTGTTTGAAGTTAAAATTACATATTCAAGCACTTCCTGTCAAAATGAGATTATTCGGGTAATTTGCAGCCCGAAAATAAATATTGAAGTAAATCACTGCCCGAAAATGTTGAGATTCGGGCGCTTCGCTGCTCAAATTCGAGGTTGTGGGTGCCCGAGTATCGGAGCGATAAAAAGAGAAAATAAATCCGGGGGTGGTTATGCTGCAGCTAGTAGCCCCGCCTCGTACATCTATACATAATAGGCTAAATTACTGAGGAGGGGGAGGGGGCTACTCTTCCAACTTCCGCACATAGAAAGGAATACGCATTTTCGAAAGGCCTACTCATCACTGCGGTACAGGTCTGTGCAATGAATCCTATGCTCATGTTGAGTGATGTTCTTCTCGCCTGAAAGGAGTCACTGAAGAGGTTCATCTGATTCGTGATGTAACTGGAAAATGAGTTCTTTCTTCACAATCAGTAGAAAAATCACCTGTTACTCTGATTGTAAAGAAAGTCAGAATCGCGTGTCTATATCAGGGGCAGATCAAAGATTTTGTTTTTAAAACCGGGTCCACTATTCGGAGAAAAAAAAATACAAAATTAAAGGAGCTCTTCTTTCTGTTGGTTTGTCCTATATTGCATAGTCATCCAAATAATGCCGTTTCGATTTAACAAATAAATAAATAACCATTTAAATCGATTGACCTAGTCAGTTTGCCTGCTTATGAAAATATGTAAGATAAGACTATGAGTAAAAGAATGTCGGATTTTTAACGTAAAAGGGCCCTCTTTTAGCGTGCCCCTAACATTGAAAATATGTTAATGGTGTATTAAGAGACTGATAAACAGGATGCGTGGGGAGGAATTAGACCTTCTTTCTTTTAAGTTAGAAAAGAAGACCCGCGTTTCGTAGTCTTACTGGAGGTTTTATCAATTATTTTTTTCTGTCCACTCTAATGACGAATTGGGCGCAACGTACCGTGTGCTCCTGCGGTAATAACGCGAGGTTTTGATGTTTAATGAGTATATTTACTTGTTTATAGGCCTACCTAAGAATGTATTTTGAAATTGGGAAATAAGTTACTATTAAGTGAGCTTTCTTTCTTCGTTATAATAGACTTACATGAAGTAAAAAGGGTTCCTTTCATTTCAAATCTCCTTTACTGCTGACCCCTTGGTAAGTCACGTGAACTGTTTTTTTCTTCGTCGTTCTTCAGAAAATTTGACAGATTAGAGGAAGAATGTCGGAAGCCTCGTTCTCTTTTCAGCTTCTTCTTTTCATTCAGTATTCTTGAGCATGCTTTTTCCATTAGCAGAAAAAAAAACCTTTGAAATTGTATTTGAATGATGTTTTTTACCACTCTCGAAGCGAGAAAATAGAGCGGAGGATTATTGTCCTAAAAGTTTATCATTCAAAAGAGCAAACTGGGCCTATTTGAAAGGATGAACGATATAATTCCTAATATTTTCTTTAAATGAATGGATGAAAAGAATTTAATGGGCGATCCAACTTCACAGGTTTTCGCAACCTTTATGGAAAGCCCCGCATATAACCTTTGTAAACATAGTTAAATTTACCGTTACTTTGTATATTTGTATATATTGCGAAATAAAATTGAATTGAATTGAAATTGAATTGAAATATGGCTGCTAGCAATATCATAAAGCACAATTTCGTATACCCTTTTAAATTCTTTAAGTTAAGATTGTGACTGAATAGAAAATAGTATGACGATTTGAAGGTGAGCAGACACATGGCAGGAAAGGCAATTCCCAAATTTTTCCTCATTTACGAAATATAGGCCAATGCACATTTTTACGATTTTGTAAAACATGTATTCTCGATTCTATTTTTCTTGATTATATTGTTGACTTCTTTATTTAAATTTCTCCATTCTCACTACCCCTCGACCCCTTACTTTATAAAAATGATTTTCCACTTCATTCAAGTAATTCGCTAGACCTACTGCAAGCAAAGGCTCGTAGGTATTCAAATCTCTTCGGTGGGAAAAATATTTCTTTATGATAAAATGGAAGACACTCCAGGAGTGAAGGTAAAAGTTTAAAAGTTTACTACTACTACTACTACTACTACTACTACTACTACTACTACAACAACTACTACTACTACTACTACTACTACTACTACTACTACTACTACTACTACTGCTACTACTACTACTACTACTACTTCTACTACTACTACATTACTACTGCTAGTACTATTATTAATGATGACAATAACGATGATAATAATAATAATGATGATTATAATAATAATAATAACAATATTGATTTAATTAATAATAAATTATATCATTTATGACTGAATGATGATGGTAGAGATTGTATACATCTATAATGCGCAATTCATAAACAGATAGACTCAACTATGAATGCAACGTTATTACAAAAAGGAGAAAGTAATGATACTTAATAAGAGCATAAAGATTAGGATATTAAAACAGACCTTAAGATTTGGTAGATATAAACGAATATCAAATCATAATGGGTTATAATAAAATGTGTCTGGTGGAGATTTCGTGAAAAAGGTTACCCGGATAACCACCCCCAATCAACTACCCCCTAGGACAACTATCCCCTAGGACAACTACCCCCTAGGGCAACCACCCTCTAACACGACCACCCCCTGGGACAACTACCCCCGGACAACTACACCCAGACAACTACCCCTAGGACAACTACCCCCTAGGACAACTACCCACCGGACAACTACCTCATAGGACAACTACCCCCTGGACAACTACCCCCCAAACAACTATCCTAGAGGGTAGTTGTCCGGGGGTAGTTGTCCTAGTTGGTAGTTGTCCGGGGGTAGTTGTCCTAGGAGGTAGTTGTCCGGGGGTAGTTGTCCTATAGGGGGTAGTTGTCCTAGGGGGTAGTTGTCATGAAGTATTGCAAACTAGATTATTATGTTTCAATTCACCAGGTATCCTAAGTTCAGGAGGGCTGTCAAAGACAAAGACATGTTCAAGAGGAAAGGAAGTGAGCAGCGCCCTCTATTTGACCAAGACGAAATAGATGCTGGGGCCAAGAGTTCGGCGACACTTTCTTCTGCCGTATCGACTGCTGCAAACACAGTGTGAATTTAACACGTACCTTCTTCCTTGACAAAATTGCAAAATAATCGAAAGTAGTTCAAGAGAGATTTCTTCACAACATTCACTTTTACTTCACTTGGAAATATAGTTTTGTATTTATAAGATAATTGACGATGAATTCACTTTGTTCACTGGAGTGAGAGATTGATTGATTGATTACTTTAATTTTTTAAAGACAATTTTGGTGGTCTAATCTATTTTGTTTCGAGAATTTCGAAATGCTGCTTATTCCTGTGAAATATCCGGCTCACATATTAAAAAAAACAGGTCATGATATTGATTGATTTGTACTGAATTTTTTTTCTCGAGTTATTCAATAATCATTGTACATGTTAGCTGCACAATCTTTACTTTCATTTGTTCAAAAGACATATGCCTCATTTCAGTAATGTAAATTTGTTCTTCAGATATGTGATTTAGGTTTTTTTTAAGAAGATGACTTACGGTGATTGATGTTTCCATTATCATACAGATTTCAGAATGAAATGCAAATGATTTGATTCCATAATAAGCATAATCCATATACGTAATGAGTTGATATTTAGCGCTGTTTTTTGATATACATATTCATTTGAAAATCGATGAAAACAAAATACATAATTCAAACAATTATGAAGGCATTTGACATTTACTCTGATTTGTTTTAAAGGAATGTTACTGCTAAATACACAGTTTTATATAAGTTTCCACAATTTAGACATCAACATGAACTTCAATGCAAAACAGTGTCTAAATCGTAGGCCTATTCAATTTCTAAAAATACATATTTGGTAAATTATAAAAAAAAAAAAAAATATTGCAGAATACTTTCCAAACTCTGGGAAACTGAAATAACAACATAAAATAACCTTATATTATTTTATACTTTTCAATATAACAAAATATTGATCCAAAGTATTTTGTCATATTAGACCTATATACTCTATGCAGAGTGTTTAAAACAGCGAAGTGGTATACTGGTAAAACCTTTGACAGTGAGCGCCAAATATCAGGAAAAATCGGCAAAGAAACACAGTGATATTTAAACCTACGTGCATCATTGTGGTTAAGCTGTAGATGTATTTGTGAACGTGGAAAGTTATGAACTTTTGTAGGATTTAAACAGATTTATAAATAAAAAATTGATTTTTGTAGTTATTAAATGAGGGTGTCCCACTTTAACCTGTCCTATATTATTCTCTTTTTTTCAGAGTGACAGTTGTAAAAATTATGTATTGCTGGTAAGTGGTAACCTTGGTTGTTATTCCACATGAATAAGATGATGGGGTCTTAGTTTTGAAGATTTTTTTTAAATTAAACGGGTCTGGAGTAAAGACTACGCTCTAAATCCATGCTTTATCACAGGGTCTTGTAGTTTGGAAGATGGTGGAGCCTTAGTTTTAAAGTTAATGTTTTGTTTTGTTTTGTTTTATTTTATTTTTGAAATAACCGGGTATGGAGTAAAGACAACGCTCTAAACCCATGCTTTATTACAGGGTCTTAGTTTGGAGGATTGTTGGGTCTTAGATTTGAATTTTTGTTTTGTTTTTATTGTTTTTATTTTTGAAATGACCGGGTCTGGAAGAAAGATTACGCTCGATTCTCATGTTATTCCACAGGAAAAGGATTATGGGGTCTTAGTTTTGAAGATTTTTAAATTTTTGAAATAACCGGGTCTGGAGTAAAGACTGCGCGCTATACCCATGCTTTATTACAGGGTATTAGTTTTGAACAAATTCGACAAAATATCCCTTCAAATTTATTACATTTGTGGGTAAAGTCATTATTACATTTGTGGGTGATTCAAAATTATTACATTTGTGGGTAAAGTGGTTATTACTTTTGTGGGTGATTCAAAATTATTACATTTGTGGGTAAAGTGGTTATTACTTTTGTGGGTGAAATTATTACATTTGTGGGTAAAGTGTTATTACATTTGTGGGTGTTATTACATTTGTGGGTAAAGTTTTATTACATTTGTGGGCGTTATTACATTTGTGGGTGTAACAGTCCCCGTCATCAATCCTTGGTTTTTTCTTGACAGCGGGGCAAATATTGATATGAAATAGTCACAATAAATCCTTAATCGTTTTCTGCAATGTACATTTTTCCCCGGTGTCCCTGGAAAATATTGATTACCATCCTGTTTGTCAAAAACTATTAACTTATTTATTGTAGGCCCTACTAACAAATAAATACACGAAGAGTCGAACGTTGACGCCGCAGTTCTTGCTTTCTAGTGAGATTTTGATCAACAGCAATTCTTTAACGTATTCTAGTCAAAAGGCCTTGTACAAAAAGTTGGCTATATTGCCTCTCAGAATCTTGTCCTGGCACATAACAGCGTCCAGAAGCCGGGTCATGGTTTATGGTAAGGTTCCTCCTTGTTTTTTATTTGATAATTTGTTATAGTTCATGATCATTACGTCCAGTTATATTATGTCTTGTATCATTTTAGTATTTCAATTGGAGTCAACAGCCAAAATGAATATGCGCAGATATATTATTTTCTGTTCATGCTCATAATAATGTTTATATTTACCGTTCATCGTTAATGTTGCATCTGAGAAAAAGAAGAAAAACAAGAAGAAAAAATCCTACTAAATCGTAAGTATGATCATGAGAAAAAAATACATTTTGACTCGTGGTCTTTGAAAATAGCTAAAATTATAAGAGATTCTTAATTGTGTAATGTACAATAATATTACGGAAGAATTTTTATTATATGAAAATGTATTGCTCGCGAAACCACGAAAGCAATTTTGTCAGTGACATGTGTCCCTACTAGGGCATATTGGCTAAACTCAAAGGAGTATTGATTAAATGTATTATAATTTCACTGAGATAATCGCTGACTTGACTAGTGTGGCAATCTTAATTTCCTCTCTACATGTAGGTGTAAATATACTTGTCATGGATGGATTTACATGGCGGACAAAATTAAGTTTTAGGGTGTTTTTTAATAGAGACTAATATATGCTATGCGAGTATCCATCTAATTAGAATTGCCAAGGAAGATTTATTTTACATGGAAAGATTACATGGAAAATAAATGTGGAAAAGCGCAACGATGCACAGCTGTCCAGATGAATTCTTACACACTTCCGATAGCAATTCAGATACCAATGAAAAGATTAGAATGTGTAGGGAAAGGTTTTTATTAATGTTATAATATCTTCTTTAAGGTTGATGTTACTTTTTCACAATTATGATGATTAATTGTAAACTCTACCGTTTATCCAACGTATTTCAGACATGGCGAATGTCATCCCGGTGATTGTCCATGGATGGATGCTCTTGTGTTTAACCTTTCCATTCTTCATCGTTTCACATGGTGATGATCAGATCACCATTACAACTACACCAAATCCGTTTTTCAGCCCAACACAAGTACTGCCCTCAAATAACATCTCTGAAGTTTCCTACTATAGCACAGAAGACACAGAAAAGGATGATTTTACAGCCTATGACTACGACATGACGACACTTGAGACAAGTACAAACACCGATGATGGTGTCTTTAAGTCAAGTGGAACGTGGTCCTGGTACCCAATGTCGTGGCCGTGGACTTCGATTCTCCGACTGAATTCCGCAATCGTCGGCATCATCGGGAATGCCATCGTCATCATCGTCGTTTTCAACCGTCGAGTCTCTAAAAACTCCACCGATATCCTGATCGGGTCCCTGGCTGTGGCTGATCTGTTATCTTCTATAGCCATCATCCCTGTCCCTAGGATCAAGTACGTCCCATCGACATGGCTTGGTGAGGTCTACTGTCGAGTAGTCAACGGGCAGATCTTCATGTGGTTTTTCGTCAATGCATCCATCTTCATTTTAACCGCCATTTCTGTAGAAAGATATGTCGCGGTTATATATCCTTTCACATTTCGACGTATCTTCTCGATGCGTCGTACGACAATCTACATCATTCTCATCTGGACGGCCTGCGTCATCAATCACGCTATCGTGTTCTATTTCTTCATCAAGGTACACCACGCTACTCACACCTGTCAGGTGCCAAAATACCCGCAGACTTTACGGCTTCTTGGTGGATTGTCACAGGTCACATTCCAATTCATCTGTCCTCTTTTCGTCATGGTTATCACCCAAGCAATGATCATCACCACCTTGCATCGTCAGGCGAAGCGCTTCAAGTTCATGAACGGTTCCAAAGAAAGGACAACCCATGCCGTAAAGTCACACGATGCTAAATGGAGAGTCATCAAAATGTTGCTCATGGTAGTCCTGACTTTCATGGTATGTTGGTCTCCTAGTCAAATGTCATTCCTCCTTTACAGCGCACAGATCATTGGTCCTAGGTACCTCTATAGTCCTCTGGATCGTATCTTTGTAGTCATGGGGTTCTACAATTCCTGTGCTAACCCTATTATCTATACCATCAGTAATGCCGGGTTCAGACTTGCCGTCAAGAATGTGTTAACGCGAAAAGGTAACGATAATATATCTGCTTTTGGAGTCAAACCAGAAACAGATAACCCTGATACTGGAATGACATCTGTCCATAGCGCTTGAAACCTGCCGAATACAGTCGAACGTATAAATATGGGCCTGTATTACCCTCATGCCCGTTGCAAACGACACACGAGGCGTCATTTGCTTATTTGCTGACGTTGCTGAAAATTACTTTAGCATGGTATTTCCTATCAAAATAACTGTCATTTCCTTCACAGATAACTGGTGAATGAATTTTAGCGATAGCCGATGAATGCCATTGGGTCGAAATTATTAAATTTGGTTTAATCTTTGTGTATCATAACAGCCTACGCTATTAAACTACCGAAGATTATACAACATCATGTTACTCAACATTTCATCTCCGGCCGTATTTCTAGAGTCGTCGGTAGATATGCAGTGACTAAGTACCTTTTTGTTTGTTTCTTTGTTTTGATTTGTTGTTTTTTAGCTAAGTTTTAATATTCTTAATCGAATTGATGGCATGGCTATCTATCTTTTCATTGAATCTCCATCATCCTTTAAGTCAAGTTATTCCACGAAATGCGGAAATTGATATTATACAAAATTCCGATTCGATTCATTAAAAACGTCTAAATCAATTTTCTGCATCAGTGAGACTCAATATCATTAGTTTCATGCTGGCATGATACTAAACGAGAGGCCTTGATAAAATGATTATGATCATGATGCTGATTATATGACCGGACCCCGCAGGCATCGTTGTTATTCATAATTATTCCTTTATATATATATATTTATATCCTGTATCAAAAATTGATTGGTTTTTGATTGGTTGAGAGCTCTTCACGTGACCACAAAATTTCAACCATTTTAAGGTTGCTCTGTAAAATTACTATTTGGGAGTACTATTTGGGAGTTGAAAATTATGTATGATAATTTTTTTTATTTTTTTTTATTTTATTAAAATTGTTATTTTTTTTTTTTTTTTAATGGATATTTTTTTTTAATAATTTTTTTAAATCTAATAAATTTAGAAATGTTTAAAATGTTTTAAAATCATTTTTGGGGTGATGCAGGATGCAGGATATAACAAAAATATACCCTGCCTTCTTTTCGAGATACTGGTGAAAACTATGGGCCTCGGTGACTCCAATAGTACCATTTACTGCAAATAGTACTATTGTAGTCACCTCTTGCCCATAGTTCCAACCAGAACCTCTCAAGACAGTCGATTGTGGTGCAGTCATTATATGGATATGTTTAATTATGTACAGAGTACGGTGCAGGATATAACTAGTGCTTTATTTTGATGTAAATATGGTTATCTCTCCTGAGGAGGTAAAAGAAGCTACATGTATTAGAAAATTAGACGACAATAAGTCAAGTGGTCTTAATACTATTACAGCTGAACATTTAAAGTTTGCAAGTCTGAAACTCATGCCCTTGCTTGCAATGTGCATTTCTGGCTTTTTGATTCATGGTATCTTACCAGATAGTATGATTTCCGTTGTTTTGATGCCAGTCATTAAAAATAAAGCTGGTCGCATTACTGGTAAGGACAACTATAGACCTATAGCATTGGCTAGTGTCCTGTCCAAAGTGCTGGAAAAGATATTGCTTGGTAGGTTGGAGATGTATATTCCTACTAAAGATAACCAGTTCAGTTTTAAAGCCAAACATGGCACTGACATGTGTATATTTGCTCTGAAGGAAATTATTGCAAGTTATCGTAGCAGAAATTCTTCCTTGTTTCTTTGTTTTCTTGATGCTTTGATCGGATAAATCATGAAAACCTGTTTACTGGCTGATAGAGGTATTCCTAAGTACCTGATTAGGATACTCGTGTTTTGGTATAGATGGGGAAGTAGTGTCTCTGAACTGTTTTATATCAGTAAGGGAGAAAGATAGGGTGGTATTCTTTCTTCTTTTCTCTTTAACCTGTACATGGATGGTCTATTGAATGCTTGTTAATGGTATGGTATGGTAGTCAATCATTTAATGTATATGATCTGGTTATTATTAGCCCGTCAACTGCTGGGTTGCAGAGTTTGCTCAAGATTTTGCTCTGATTATGGAAATGATAATGATGTGAAATATAATGCAAGAAAGAGTCATGTTATGATAATTAGATGTAAGGATCACCATAGATTGGTATTCCCGGATTTTTATTTATGTGGAGCTAAACTCAATGTCTGTACAGAGGTCATGTATCTTGGTCATTTCTTTACTGAGGCCCTCAATGATGATAAAGATATTAGTAGACAGTGTCGTAAATTATATGCTCAAGGTAATATGCTTGCTAGGAAATTTCATATGTGTTCTCCGGATGTGAAGGTGGCATTATTTAGGGCTTACTGTACATCTCTATACACTGCGTATATGTGGTGTAATTTTAAGAAGAGTAGTCTGCACAGGCTTACTGTGGCCTATAATGATGCCATGAGAATGTTTCTTAGGGGACCTAAAGATTTGTGCTCGTCAAAATATGTTTGCTGAGTTGAATGTTCCAGCCTGTCCGGCTGTATTACGAAATCTCATGTATAAGTTCATCCAGAGAATTGTATTATAAAGGTATTTGGCTTAATAGCCTGCTGACACATGGGAATTGATCATATTGTGGTGTTACAAAGGACTATCCAGTTTCTCATGGTTGCAGTATAGTCTGTTCTTGTTGTTTGTTATATCTATTATTAGTATATTGTTCGGGTTAGTTGAGCCGAGATTGTTACAAGTTACAACTTCAATAGATTGTTATACATGTACTTATTTTAATCTTACAGTTACAGTTACAGTTTAGAGTTAGATTGCTATACTTTTATCAAACAGATACAGATTATATGTTGCAGTTTAGATTGTATATACGTAGTATAGTTTAGTTGTTATACTCTTTGTAAGATTTGTTGTTATTATACTCATCATGTTTATACTCCGCTCCTTTCCCTATACATGTATATCTAATATGTAACATATGTTTTATGGACCTCTGCCTTGTGCAGCTGAGTCTGAAATAAAGTTCTGAATTGAATTGAATATATTTGTATAATATATATACATAGTCTTTAAAGGGAAATCCAACCTTAACTGTACTATGTCCCATTTGCAGGCCCAAAAAATGAAAAGGTTAAACTCCAACGGCATTTGAAAGACAATACTAATTTAGAACTTCTCTAAAAAAAGGGGGGTTGAAAATGTCTTTAAGTGGGAAAATAACGACTATTAGTCGTCGAATCGACTTAGGAGATATAGAGCCAGTAAGTAATAGTCTGATTTTTCAGACCATTGTACCGAATGGTCGTACTTTTATGCTGCGCAAAGATTCAATCAGTTTAATTTTGGCCATTACAAGAAGTGGGTTATTGATGTAGACAAATGCTCATGTACCCTTTACAGCTCATTTTATGTATGTTATTACCAAAGATGAAAAAGCCAGTCAGTCACTCAATAGTGTCTGACAGTGAAGTCTAGCAAGTAAACGGGTTTCCTTGCATAATTTGAATATTAGGACACTGCTAACGTTTAAATTTCACAGATAGGACATACATGACATATTCATAATTCCTGCAAAGTTCTACAGAATTTGATGTTGGCTGCAAAAGGGACATAGTATCTTTAATAGCAAACTAATTTAACAACTTTCCCATTTATTCCCCCTCAAAAAAAAAAAATACAATGCCATTTGTTTTTAAAATTGATAAATCAGGGGGGCCTTTTCATTTTAGAGAACCTGTAACGATATGCTCTCCATTATATACGTTGAGTAGTGCCTGAAGAGAGAAAATGCTTTTTTTTCAAATCAGAAATTAATCATATTTTTGTACATGACAAATGGGAGAGTAGTCCATGCATACGTCATAATCCACTGAACAAATTACCAATATGAGATTTGCATAGATATAGTGATCTCATATTTCAAACTATTATGACTTCCTCATTATTGGTCGGATATATTACAGACCTCCGTCAATTTGGTTCTCCTATTTTCCTGCTTTCAGACAAATTAACAGTTTTACAAATCTGAGATGCATGGCCCTACGTGTTATCAGTGTCTATGATATGGTGTAATATAGAAGCCAAAATAAAAATTGCGCTTCAAAATGATCATGAAGTGTATAAAAAAACTAAAAATCTTTGAGTGACCAATTTTACCATACTCATTTTCCCCAATAGACTGTAGTGTTATAAAAGCTGTTCAAAACCGTTGGGAAAACGGTTTCTGAAATTTCGAATTCCAATCATAAATATCTTGATAATCAAACATGCGTTTGGCTTGTAAAAGTCAGGGGATTCATTTCTGACCTAAAGGTTTATAATTATGATTGCAGCATGAGCTAAATCCACGATTTTGTTTAGAATCAGAGGCAGAGTTACCTAATACCTTTAAGTTGTTTCGTTTACAATAGAGCAGGGCCCCGTCTTATGAATAGTTCCGATTGATCCAAATCAATCGCAAGTTTGCAGTCTTTCATCCTTTATGTACATAGTTGAGATTGCTATCGATCGCAAATACGCTGCGATTAATCGCAACTGTTTATAAGACGGGGCCCTGATATATATTATTTTGATATGCTTTACCTATGTTCCAACTAGTTTGTATAATGTTTTGCCTATATACTCTATAAATGTAGGCCTACGTGATATGCGATCTAAATCTTGAAATATACCTTTAAAGAACAATTAAAAACACTATTTCATCGTGAATTCTACTATGTAAAAACAAGTTTACCTATTCCCTAATACGACTTCTAAACGAGTGGAAGTCAAGTCCTCTGAAGCAACAGAGTATGCTTATCATATTATCTGCCTGCGTTTTTTGTTTGCTTTGTTATGATTGCTTTGTGTTTGTTTGATATTTGTTCTTTTTATAACAATATTTCATTCATGTTTGCATCATGTCAGAACTTTTCATTTAGAGAATTTAATTGAATCACTAAAAAAACGAATCTGGCTTGCCGCTCCTGAATCAAAAGTGATAGGACTTGAAAAAAATATTTTGTATTACCCCTCCGCAGCCGTCTCTTTAAAAATGAGTTTAAATGTATGTTACCTGGAGTTTAAGACCAATTATAACCAGACCTGTACAAACTAGGGGTTCGGGGGTTCGCGCGAACCTCCCCCCCTAAAAAAATTCTCACGAATTGGGCAAAAAATTAATGCTCTTACCCCCACCCCCGCTTATTCAGCGGCTGGCTGAGTCGCCGCTAAATATTTTCTCAAAAATTGGAGAAAAAATATATAGTTCACTACACCCCACTTATACAGACGCTGGCTGAGTCTCCGTTAAATATTTTTTTCACGAATTGGGGAAAGAAAAAAAAATAGTGCCCAATAGTGCTCTTACTCATAGAATTACGGTTGTCAATATGTCATTAATGAACTAGAAAGAGTATTAAATTATTAAATTTAGCGTATACCACAGGTATATTTTGCTCTTTATCTCTCATTCTCTCTCTCTCTCTCTCTCTCTTCCTCTCTCTCTCTTTATTGTTTGTCTGTTTGTTTGTTTGTTTTTAAATCAGATTCATCCTGCATGCAATTGTTTTCCAGAGAGGGAGAGAGAAGACAGGGGAGGAGAGGAGAAGAAGGGGAAGTAGAAGAAGAAGAAATAGAAGAAGCAGAAGATTTTTCTACCAAAAATGACAATACTATTGTGGCCGGTAGTTCGATGCCATCATCTACCTGACTTTTGTATTAAAATTTGCCAATTTAGATTATATCATACAGAAACAATGATTAATGCCCTTTTCGACAAACAGTCGGAAAACAATTTTTACTGAACTGATAGCGCCATACAAGGAAACTAAAATTGTGAATTTAACCCCACAAGGCCACAACTATAATTTATAACTGCGAGACACATAAGTAACACAAAAAGGCTCACTTACGTTTTAGCATTTGTATTTTTTCTGTTTTATTTACTTTTATTCAAAAAATACTTTGAATACACATACAACCAAGACCTTCCACATTTAAACAACAATAGCATATTTTTCATCTGAATCAAAGGCTGTTTAATACTTTCACGTACATCAGACAACCCTTTCGCCACATAAAGTAACTTCAGCTGCGAAGTCGGTTTTCATATTTTTCACGTTTGGAATTCCATGGAAATCATATGGTGATCATTCGTGACGGCTTTATCAAATGTAATCATTCTCAATGTATTTTGACTTTTGCAATAAAACACATCTTCGTCTATTATATTTGGTTCATAATAAATCAATGCTTTTCAAATGTATCATGTATTATGCATTATGATTTTTGCTATTTGATTGGGTTTCCTTTTTCAAGAATAATTAAAAAGTTCAACTTTTATTGACGGCGCACGAAACCGATGACCCACAAGACCGAGAGCCCACGAAACCGACAAGCATACTATCGGTCCCTTGGGCCTTAATTCAGACAATGTTTCTGTCTCGTGGGCCATCGGTCTCGTACCTAGACTAGTTAACACTGAAATAATTCATATAAAACTCACAGCGATGATAACTTTATATCCCTGAAACCATGGTGTCATACTTCAGCATCATGTCTTAGCCATTGAATTAAATAAATTGTGAATTAGTTGATTACATTTCATTTTCATTATATATATTATATATATATATATACATACATATCATAAGGAATGTCACTTTTTGTCAAAATGGACATGAATAAATGATAACATTATATACGAGCATGAATGCCACATGCAAGGTTTTATTAATTTCTTTTAATTTCTTTAATACAGTACTAAGGTTTAAATTTAGCCAATCACTAAAACATCGGGTTAAATTGTACAACACGAAGGGATTTCTGCATCAATCTAACTTTAGAAGTGTTTTGCATAGTCACAACCACTTTTTACTACAAAGTGATCAAACAATATTCAAGTTGGATACAAAATTACCCCCTTATTGTGCATTTTCAGATAGAATGTTGATGGTCAAATTGGTTGAAGCCATAAGGGCGTTAACATCGTTCTGGCTCTGAACAGAACTAAATGTTCTTTTCCATTGATGGCTCCAATCGATATTGTAGGCTAAATAACGCCCTGCGCCACCCTCCTCCCCGAAAATATATATCAATTTTTTAAATGTCATCATCGTGCTCATCGTCAGTGTTTCTTAAAGTCCCATTCTTTCATATTAAGCTGCCATGATCGTTGACTAGTTCGTCCATCGCATTCCTGTACAGTTAGCATGGAAGAGTTGTCATCATCATCGACCACCAGATCCAAGCAATCTCGAGCCTTGTTCTTGATTTCACCCGTCTGGTTAGGTGTGGCAAGGAGAAAGGTAGATTCAGTGAAGCAAAATTTATTACTGGTTGATTTCTTCTCGGAGTAAATAAATATCATGATGACATTGTGAAACAAAATTGTTTAAGAAGAAATTTGAAGATAGATTTTTGTTATTTTCAAGGGAGTTGACATTAAAATAGTATTCTTCAGAAAGTAGACAATGTTTGTCAAACTATTGTTTTTGGTGGCATAAAACAGGATCACAAAGATTTGATCAAGATTTTAACTCAGTGGATATCAGTCAGAGGCAATTCCAAAACAAATTGTATACCTGCAGAAATTTTCGATTCCTTACTCAGATGCAAGAAAGTAGTATTCATATCATAATGTTCTTACAGTAACTTGTCTTTATCTATAATGGGTCTTTTCAACCCAAGTTTAGGTTTCAAGATTTTCGCCCTCTATTTTGTTTTAATTCTTCACTGTTTTGATCTCTTTGTTAGTCATCTTTTTACCGATAATGAGACATAAATAAATGAGAATGTTAAGTTAAAATATCATGTCCTGGTAAAGTAATTTGTTCAAATTTGATGACGTTAAAGGCTATTGTAATTGAGTTAGGTTGACTTGTTGAAACTCTTTGCATTCCTGTTAATTATACAAAGAATATATAAATTTACCTCATTGACGTAGTCCCATAGCTGGTTGCCTTCCATCTGATGACATCCCATCAAGGTCAAGGTCATTGATGTCGCGTCATAATCCAAACAGAGCGAACTATGTTTGATCTCTTGCTCTTCGGTGTACATCCAGATCTAAGTAACATGGTTGGAGCGAAAGCAATAATTTTTTTAATTCATGTCATTATTACTTTGTTTTTATTCCATGACCCGGATGTAGTACACAGGTACCGTGACAGTTTCTCCGGAGGTCAATTGCTTTTATATTTACAGGATTCTTCACTTCAATCCTTGACCAAATACTATACTTAACCCAAACCCTTACCCTAAACCTAGCATAAAAACTCGATTGAAACACTACACCTAAACCAATGTTAAACGTTCACATGCCGGAACATGCAAATTTTGTATCATGCATCATTTGAATTATAACTAGCTTGATAATGTAAGCCGAGTGGCATTTCTCTACCAGCTATCGATCAGACGCGCTATTATAATCGCAATCGCTGGTTCCTCATTTTTGTTTTACAAATGGCACGGGCATGAAGTAAAATGGAGGTTAATATCGTTAAAGAGGCGTTTCAAAAAGGGTATTTTAATTCTCAAAAATTGATATAGACTATTCAGTTGGAGTAAAATCGGTGTCAGTGAATATTCTTAATAGCGCCACCTCTAGATTTGGTAGGTAAATTGTCAGTACTATCAACCTCTGAAAATAGTGTTGATCTCATGTCCGCAAACTAAAAAGAAGTGTACGGAAGGCCACCTCCTCATAGATATTAATCAATACCACTGCCCCAACCCCTCTGCCTCCTTTCTTATTTTTTGTTCTTTATTACGGTAATGTTTATAGTCTTTCAATTCAATTCAAGTCAATTTAATCAAGGTTTATCGAAACATGAGTGGCAGTCAAAGACTGAACTATACATGTTTTTACATTGCAAGTAAAGTACTATATTTATAAAAATTGTAACAATACCTGATTAGTACCGTTGTCACAAAGATGTGCGACCATGGGTTCGGTGTCAGGCGTTGTCCTACCCCCTGTATCAAGGCACCAATTGGTGGCTGTGTGCCGTACCTAGTAATCACGGTAAGAGCAAATTTAAGAAATATCGTGTAAACCTGGCTTGTTTTTGGATTACTTTTAGGTAGGTAAGTTGCAAATTCATTGGTTAAAGTCATCAGATTCAGGCTGTCCATCCTTCCTTTTGATTTTGCATTTATTTGAAAGGAGAGAGTTATGACCTCACCCCTTTTCTCCCATTTTTTTGCGCAAAGGTTAGGCCTTTGCATAATGTTAGCGATGAGGCATTGAGTCACTTCCTCTTCTCTTAGTGGTAAAATGATAATGGAACGAAAACGTGATGCAATGATTTTATTCGCAATACCCCCGGTGTAGAAGTGACTACTTTTTTCCGAAATAGGCAGCTACATCTCTTATGTGTTTCTTAGGTATTAAATTATGCAACAACTCTGGTCGATGTCGTGTTATTATGAGAACAGTTTTAATGGTGAGCGTAATTTTTATCGAAAGAAAAATCATGTCAGCATAGTTTACATTAAAATTGCACTCATACCTCGCCATATATTTTATTCCTCCCTGGCCAAGATCCTTCCGGGAACACATTCTCAAGATACCATTGAAACGACCGGCATCCAAGTCTACCTCTCAGTTCGATGCGGTCCGTATAGTTCCCAGCATTCACCTTGAGCGCACTGGGAGACATGAAATAAAAGATCTCCTTGTACTCGTCTAGCCAGACTTCTGCCAGTCGTTTGTTGTTGTAACTGATGAAGTCCGTAAGGGTGTTGGAGTATGGAGCATGCTTGCGGAAAATATGCCCGACGTGCGAGCATGGGAGGATTTCAACTCGGCCACCGCACATCCATGTCTGAAAAAAAATCGAAATGTGATCAAAATATCTCTTAAAGTGACTCGGTAAAATTGCCTCAGATTCGGAAACAAAATCCTGGATTTAGCTCAAGCTGCAATCACAATTATAAACCTTCAGGTCAGGAATGCCATGACTTTTACAAGCCGATCGCCTGATTGATTATCAAGATATTTATGATTGGAAATCAAAATTTCATTTTTCGTTTTCCTAACGGTTTTTATAACACTAGATCTACAGTCTATTGGGGAAAATGAGTATGGTAAAACCGGTCACTCAAAGATTTTTACTTTTTTGAGGCACTTTATGATCATTTTGAAGCGCAATTTGTTTAGGGCTTCAATATTACACCATATCACAGATACTGATAACACGTAGGGCCATGCATCTCAGATTTAACATTGTTAAACGATGCCTTTAACGCCTTTTAATGGTAATCAAAACAAGTATAGACTAGGCTATATTGAAAGTTAACTAATTCAAAGTATCGACTATCATAAACTGTCAAACTCAAGTCCCGTGATTAGATAACGATGTGATAATATAAAGCAATAATTCTTTTGGGGGGCATCGAGAAAATGAGTTGTTCTTTTTCATTACTTTATACATGATACCTTTTCCTTAGAATGACCATTTCTGATTAATCAGAAATTAAGCTACGGCCTATTAGACAGAATTCCCTAAATCACATTGGCCCCACCCCATCCCCTTGATGTATACACCAACCTTTATAACCATCTTGAACAAAGATAATACCAAACAAACTTTAACATTCCTGGAACAGATCGTGTTTAAATTCATTCTTACCTTGAATGAAATCTCCAGGTTTTCAGCTCCCCATATCTCAAAGCCCGAATCATACATCCCAGTTTCGATGAAGTAACTCCGATCGATAGCAAATAGCCCGCCCGCCATCGTCGGTGAAGGGACAGGGTGCGTGGGGTCACTTTTGAGCAGCGGGAGGTCACGTCTTTGAATACTCTGCCATCTGAATGTAAGTGACCAATCAAAAACGCCGATAGCTGGAGTTTGGTTGTCAGCCTCGTAACCCAAGTTTTGAGCGTTGATGACGTCAATAACGGGCGTTACAACGTTGCTCCTAAAAATAGACAAGGATAGTGAATTAAAAAAAAAAAAGATTTTAGGTCAACTGCAATAACATAATAGTTTGTTACACGAAAAAATACAAATAAATGATTTTCCGTAATATTTATTCCTGAATACGCCTACCACTATGCAATTTCATCGTGGTACTTCATGATGATTCCGTTTTCACTTTTTATTTTGACTTAAACAATAACCAACTTTTTCATGTCGGACTCACCATGTGATTTACTGTTAGGATATATACAAAAAATTGTGTGGTGTAAAATGAAAGCTAAGAGTACTGTTCATAATAATTCGGCCTTTCATTGAGTGATTTGTGATCTATGTGCGCGTTTGTGGGTGCGTGCGTGTATGTGGGTGTGCGTGGGTGTATGTGGGTGTGAATGTAGGCTTCTAGTAAATCGTTGGGTCTTCTGTTCTATTGTTTCCATACATTTTTCAAACCATCATCATCAATAATCACCTGTCTTCTGCTATCCTGGCAAGAAGAGGTTCCATCCAGCCAATAGTAGCCTCGCAATGGGAATCAAGGAACGTCAACACTTGACCTTTAGCTACGAGGGCACCGCGCATGCGTGCTCTTATCAACCCAGATCTGACTCCCATACGTTCTACGTGGACAGGGACGGGTAACCTGGCTACATACGAGTCAAGCTGATGACCAAGGTGAGCTGTAAATAAATCAGTTCATTCATGGTAAATGCTCATCAATGTGTAAGCCGACACAATCAAATATTTAAAATACCTACGTGAAGCTGACTTATATATTTTTGAACAGCCATATGCAAATCCTGAATGTTTCATTTTCTCCTTTTAAACAAAAAACTAATTTCATCATCTTTTATATTTTTGACATATTTCAAACAATCATATGGTTTTAATTTGCGGAAAAGCTCTATAATATAACACGCAACATTTATCTTATTTTTAAATCTTTAATTTTCTATAGGGGAGTTTTAAAAGTACACTCCACATTACCATGAATACTTGCGTCGTCAACCAGGATAATCTCCGTTAGATATTGACGTGGAGTTCGGTTGATGACACTATGGACTGTCCGTAAGAGGGCGCTCCATGCTTCGTTATGGAACACAATGATGACACTTGTATTTGGAAGTGATGTAAAGTACTGTTTATATAGGCACCTGCGAATTAAAAAAAAAGAAAAACACAAATTTTGACATACAATTTTGAAATGAAATTGATCACACTAAAATTTTACATTTTCTTTTTGCCCCCTTGGTATGTTTACCTCTAATGATTTATTGACTCTTAGATAAAGGCTGAACCGTGAAAATGAAGTTTAAACTCGACCGCTTTTTAAAGCTCTACTTTCCAAGCATTTAGATCACCAGTGAGGCCAATTGCTTTGTTTGACCTTAATTTATTACAATCCCCTATCGACATGATTGGGTTATTTCCTGTTATGTGAAATATGAGGTTCGCCATAGTACTATGGTATCTTCAAACAGATGACCATTACATAATACTCATTTATTTACACTTCCTTTTTTTAATCTATCCATGTAAGCCTGTAGTTGGCACAAGAGTCATGAACATAACACAAAAGTAAGGAGTACTAGCTTCAGAACTACTGTCAGACTATGTGAACGCTGAACATGCACTACACAGGACCTGACGCGAATGTTATCCTCATTTAAAATCAATAACATTTATTTCTTACTCGTTACTTTGTCTTGCATTTTGTATATTTATGTCGAATAATATACTGAGGTATAATGATGTGTTTGCAGATCAGGGTAGAAAGTGCATGGTAATAGGCTTTTTTATCTCTTACAGTGATGCGTGCCCCCACCCCCTGAAGGAAAGAAAAACATATCCTGGTTACGCAGCTCCAAAAAGGTCGTTTTGCCTTCCATCCTGTCTATACCCAATGGCTGTGATTTCCAGATGCTCCTTAAAGTCCAAGTCCACTCCAAAATAACTTACTTTCAATAGAAGCAGAAAAATCAGACAAACCAATCAAAAAAAAGTTTGAGCAAAATCGGATAGGCCTAACTAATATTAAAGAAAGTTATGAATTTTTGAAAAAGAATGTAAAACTATGGAACAATGGAAATCACTACACAAATTGCCAATTTGGTTATCAGTTTGTGACGTCATGTCCTCACTATTTATCAATTGCTTTATATAGTTTAATCCCATTAATTTTCCTTTTTATCCCTAAAACTTGATTTTCCCATGCCTTTGCCCAGGATATATGATTTGGATCATATTGCGTGCATGACATTTCACAACATTTTTCATGAACTTTGAAGATTTGATACTATTTTCTGAATATTGTATATTCATAATTATTGATTTTTATATAAATAGTATCAAAATTCAAATTTTTCATGATTTAACTGGAAAAAAGGTTACTCTATATTAGTGCATCCACACAAAAAGATATATCTATCAATCTAACTTGGATGCTGGTGTGAAGAATAAAGATTCTTAGGGAGAAAATAGGAAATTTATATTATCAATATAAAGAAAATAATTAGTGGATAGTTAGGGCATGACGTCACAGACTCATGAGTGAGTTGCCAATTTGTCTAGTGATTTTCAAACTTTTTCATGTCATTAAAAATTCATAACTTTCTTATTTGTTATCCGATTTTGCTCAAACTTTTTTTGATTGGTTTGTCTGATTTTTCTGCTTCTATTGAAAGTAAGTGGACTTGCCCTTTAATGTGTTATGTTCGTTTGTTTTCAGTCAATATCAATGCCAACATTGTGAACCATGTGAACTTACAAACTACAAACAGAACCATCATACTGTAAAAACCAGGGTGTAGACATTCTTACACCAGTATGGTATTGAATTTTTTTGACACCATTGGTGTTGATTATAAAGGTGTGTTGTCTCAGTGGTGTTATTTTTAACACTGGTCAGATTTAAGCATGCATTAATAATTACTGGGTGTTAAGTAACGTGGTGTAGTTTTATGTATCATCACGTGATTTCGTTTAAGGCGGTTGATTGGTCGAATAAGTTTTCACAAAGTGTACGCGCGCTTAATGATTACTTTACACGTGTTCACAGAAAAATACATTTATCATGATTTGTTAAGCAAATTATGAAAATGCACATCAATTTTGTGATTTGTACTTTCCTTTGGCAATTATTGACCAATAGATTATTTGTCCGATCTTGTTACAATTACATTAACGTTTTAGCAATAGATATATTGATTATATGATTACTAACCAAGAAACAACATGCATGTTTATTTTATATTCGTGTACCAGCCTCTATCACTTAATGTTAATCTTGAATTTACTTCAAATGATCCATGTGTTGGAGTTAATGCAAGGTAGATTAGAATATACCTATTGGTGGACAGTTACCAACATCGATTATGAATTATCAGTTTACCACTGATTCTTCTACCCTGGTCGATAATGGTCGATAATAGGGAATATGGAATGTGGGACCATTAGAAACCCATAGAAAAATCTCTAATGGATCAACAAGAATATAAACACCAAAAGTGGAATTGAATTTGTTATGATTCCAGATATTGGTGTTAATCTACACCAGTAGGAGTTGTCAAATATTAACACCAAGAGTGGAATTGAATTGTTTAATTCCAAACCCTGATGTTAAATAACACCAGCTGGTGTTTTCCGATATAGATACCGGGAAAGTGTTAAAATTAACACCCATGGTGTTCAATTTAACACCCTTGTTTTTGCAGTGCAGTTATATTCAAAATGCCGGTTATTCGTACTTACTATGCATCTCAGTCGCTAATCTTCTTTATTAACCAATCTCTTGTTTTTATTCTGATGATGTCACGTCAACGTTCATCTGCAATTTATATCCTTATTGTTTATCATTAGACGGGAGATTAAAGAGAGGAAACATGACCAGTTTGTGTCAGGGCCCATTTTCCTGTGTCGAGAAAATTTGACTTAAAAAGCCTTGCAAACAAAAGCAAATCCAAAATTGCGTAGGGAATTATGAGTGTACACGCTAATGTCATGGTTGAATATATATTTCAATTTGTCGAGAAGTGTGGTGAAATCTGCCTGGCTTCCTCTTATTTCCGCCTGTCTTACCCTCCACATTACATGCTCACACCCCTCCCTCTTCCTCCCCTATCTCTCCTCTCTGTCCCTCAAAGTCTACAATTAAAATCGGACTACATGTGAGATAAATAATAACCTAAAAAAGACACTTCACCTCACAATAATCACTCAGTCAAAACGATAAGTTAATCACTCATGAACATCACTCTAGATCCTACAAGGGTGTTTCCGGGGCGAGAGGTGGTTATGAGGGGTGCAAGCCGGTGATAGAGAGGGGCGATAGCAAAGTACCCTTTGGTCTTGGTTTGGTTTCAATCTAGAATGATATTCCGTAGCTATCCATAAAAATATAGACGAATCGTAGAATATTTTTGTGATGTATACCTGAAAGTTTTAACCAGTAACCCATGTATAAAATGATGATTTCGTTTCGTTTTGATAAATAATTTTTCAGGTTATACCATTTCGTTTATCTGTAAATCTTGTCAGATCATAACCCTTCACCTCCTTTCGATTTGTCCATGAAACTCGAATATTGATTCATATCCCCTCAATATAAAATAAGAAATGTGACTAATGGTTGATAATAACTTCCTTTATGGAAATTAAATCTAAAGGACTAGATTTCGAGAGGTGCCTCGTAGAGACCCTGTCCAAATATATACTAACAATGCATGTCAAAAAGACAATCTCAGTCGATAGGGGAGATTATTACGTAATTGTAGCTGGGGGTGTTTCACAAGGACTAAGATCGACTTTAAATCGGACTTAACTATGGCAGGCCATTCATGCCACTGTTTGCTCTCACCATTTACTGGCATTGGTCTCTCAATGGAGGTACAAATCATGGTTACAAATCTACAGAATTTACATTTTTTGATCATTCATTAGGGAAGGAAAAAATATTATTTAAAATCATAATGGTGAGAGCAAACAGTGGCATGAACGGCCTGCCATAGTTAAGTCCAACTTAAAGTCGATCTTAGTCTTTGTGAAACACTCCCCTGGTGTGATGTTTCCCGGTGCACAGTTAACCCGTGAATGTGTGTTTATGTTTAATATATCATAGCCTTGCACATGAGTCACATAGTGTTGCTACCTAAACGTTCTTCTCAATTAGTGTAATAGGAAAATTATGAATCCATAGCCCTAAATCTTGACGTCGCCTAAATATTTGCTCGCACGCAATCTGTGCTTAAAGCCTCTCTAAAGTGTTGGAAGCCCAACAAATTTGATGGCAAACATTCACTTCAATTGTATAATGAAGTGAAAGAGGATGTCATTTAACGCTGACTTCTGCAAGGATTTTCATAATAAATGTATTTGAAGACGAATATTGATGAAAGAATACAAAATTTAGGTTTTCTGCGTACAACAGAACCCAAGTTTGTATTCTTTCATCAATATTCGTCTTCAAACACATTTATTTTGAAAATCCTTGCAGAGTTGAGTGTTACATGACATCCTCCTTCACATCATTACACAATTTAAGTGAAATTTTGCCATCATTTTTTAAAACGAATTTGGGGCTCCCAACACTTTAGAGGGGTTTTAAAATAAATCTGATATAAAACCCTACATAGTTGGAGTAGTTCAGTAATATCTTGGGGTCACTTTCATCCAGTACATATTATAGAAATCATACAGACATTAATAAGAGTAGAATGCTATTTCATTGATATTTATGTGCCATATTCATACTATTAGTGACATTCTAATCTTTCATGTTCAACATCCGGTATTGCATTTAAACTAATCCTCATCATTAAAATGTAGAGTAAAGTAAAAGAACGTTTATAGCTATTCTGGCGTATATGCACCTCATATATTCACCGCAAATTTGAATTCTTGGCCGCATTTCAAGTTAACATTCTAAATGTGTTTCTCGTTTGACAAGTTTTATTCGATAAGAGGCCTGAAATTATCTGCTGCCATTAGGAAATTATCCATGCCACGATCAATTCCAGGTTCAAAGGTCAATGATGTGTCATTGACTTGCAGTATGATGATAACCAATGGGAAACCGATAATGATAATTAAAAAAAACAATCACCCATTTTTTTTTTATAAATAATGTTCATACTACATGTAATAATATCAATAATAAGAATAATAATAAGAAGAAGAAGAATACAAAATATTTATACTAACAATGATAATGATAAGAATTATTTATTTATTAATGATAATCAAAACAATAACAATAATACAGTTGGTAATATCAATGATCATATAAATGATAGTAATAATAACAAGGATAATAATGAAACATATTTTATTGATTTACATCCATAGGTTTTTCTTGATTTGTTACCTTCCGCTCTTCCTCTCAGACCCCTCTCTCACCCCTCTCTTACCCCCTCCCCATCATGAAGAAGAATCATTGCCTCAGGTCTCTCATGGTCATGATGATTTAATTCAGTTTTTTGATGAATTAACATGACTTTTGAACCACTGCCAATACACTTCTTACAACACTCATTACATCACATCATCTATCATCTTATGATGCATGCATCACTTTGAAACCTTACTCAACAATTATCCAGGGATTACGAGGATCAAATCATAATCGTTCTCTTTCTTCTTTGAAGAGATTTGAATTGTAATCGGAGGTTACCGGGCTCAAGGCAAGGGACATGTGTTTTTGTTTTTGTAGCCAAGGTTACTTTTACTAGTGTTCGTAAAGGGATTTCTTTAATCTGTTGGTTGTGTGATGTGTTTCGTATACTGAGTTCATCTTTGTTGCTCCTGTGTTCATGGTATCATTGTAGACAAATTGATATATTTGAATAAAAAAGCGAATATTGCAATAAAACTCTTATTTCCGCTTAAACTAAATGACCTTCTCACATTGGCCATAGCCCTTTATAAATACCCATGACAAGTCATTTAGTAGACCTTAAAAGATTAGACACAAATTGTGTTTTCTTTTGGGTGGGGAGGGAGTAAAGTGTGGTCCATAAACACTTCAGAAATGTTTAGAGAAAAGTGAGTTGGAGAATTTAGATATAAAATATAATACCGAAATAATAGCGCAAACATTGAAATTTAAACAAATTAATTTTATTAGTGCTTGGATAGAACCTCACTAATTGCAGAACTGATTGAACATTTCATGTTGATTCATGAAACCGGATTATTTAAAACCAAAGGATTTTTGGAGATCAATAATAACCCACAATCTAATTCAATTACAGATTACAGAACATTAAATGGCAGGTGGAACTTACTGTTTAGGTCTGACATCTGGAAGTGATCGATTAATACCGATCATATCGCTAGCCATTAGATTGAATGAATTTATAATGAAAAGATCGTCTGCTTCTGACTGAAGGTCTGGCGTGATTTGAACGGGTTTCCCGTTTGCCCCTGGGAGCTCCTCATCGGCTTGGAACTTCATTGGCTGAACTGTAATTTGTAGAAAGCAGAGAGATAGAAAGTTAGTGAAAGAGAGGACGATAGAAATGTATTTTATTGATATTGTTTTCATTTACATCACTGTTGAGTGAAAGATGGGGGTTGGAGGTGGGGGTGAGTTTATGACAGAAATCAATATTGAGTTTTTCCATCGATAGGTAAATTCGGTTATTATTTTCTGATAATGATTTGATAATCGCTATCTCTAGAATTATCAATTTTTATTATCATCCATCATTCATCACATGTCGCATTAGAAGTATAATTATCATTTTCATTATAGCAACGGTAACAAATGTTGAAGCAGAAGTAGTAGTAGTAGTAGGAGGAGTAGTAGTAGTAGTAGTAGTAGTAGTAGTAGTAGTAGTAGTAGTAGTAGTAGTAGTAGTAACAGCAGCAGCAGCAGTAGTAATAATAGTAATAGTAGTGGCGGTGGTAGTGGTAGGATGAAGTAGTGGTGGTAGTGGTAGTGGTAGTGGTGGTAGTAGTAGTAGTGGAACATGTGGTAGCGGTATAATGGTATATAGTGAAGTGGTAGCAATGGTAGCGGTGGCGGCGGTGGCAGTGGTGGTGGTAGTGTTTGCAGTGGTGGTGGTGTGGTGGTGGTAGGGTGGTGGTAGTAGTAGTGGTGGTAGTAGTGGTAGTAGTAGTGGTAGTGGTAGCAGTAGTAGTGGTAGTAGCAGTAGTAGTGTAGTAGTAGTGGTAGTGTAGCAGTAGTAGTAATAGTATATAGTAGACTAGTGGTAGTAGTAGTAGTAGTAGTAGTAATAGTAAAGTAGTAGTAGTAGTAGTAGTAGTAGTAGTAGTAGTAGTTGTAGTAGTAGTAGTAGTAGTAGTAGTGAAAGTAGCAAAAATAATTTCATATTATTAGTTTAAAGATGTACATAATTATATCAAATAAGTTATTTTGTCCAACACCTTTTTTTGTTCAAAACAAAACTCTGTAAGAAAACTACTCTCTTGTCTGCACTTTAACAAATTATTACAAATTGATATCGTGAAATGTACAAATCTACAAACTCATTTAGTAGATGGGATAGCATGTGTTCGGAGTCTGTCAATTAGATCATTGAACTGTTAGACAAGCGGACATTGCCATTAAAATATTGCCGCCTTCATGCATGGTAGTTTAGAAGTCAATAACATTCTGCTGGCGTACTGTGACATTGTTTCCTTTTTACATCACCATTAAGATCGAGTGACTTGTGGTCGGAGAGAGAAAGGGGGTTGTAACATTTTAAATAACGATTGTAAGGGTAGGGCAGGGGGCAATGACCATTTGAAATGTCTCCACAAAATCTGTATGTTTGGATTGCATTATTTCTTCGTTTTCCACTCATATACTTCTGTTCTTGATTCTTCTTCTTTTTTCTTTTTTTATTATTTTTTTTCTTATTTTCCCTCAACTTCAACGTTAACCACTCCTTTATAGTACTCTTCTTTTCCCTTTTCTTCTTATGATTCTCTGACAGGTCTGCCTCCTTGTTTTTTCTTTCTCTTTCTCACATTCTTTTTCTTTTTCTTCTTCTTCTTCTTCTTCTTCTTCTTCTTCTTCTTCTTCTTCTTCTTCTTCTTCTTCTTCTTCTTCTCGCTCCTCCTCTTATTCTTCTTTATATATATATATATATATATATATATATATATATATATATTAAACAACTGCATACTACGAAGAGAAATATCGAGTAGGAATGTGGCACCACGCCCACTCCCATCCTACCCCCTAATTAGAGTATCGCCCTTGTCAAAACCCTGCTGTCGAATCCCACCTGAAATATGAAAAGTCTCGGGAAAGAGAGGAAACTCGACTGTAAGAACCGCTTCAAGATGTTAATCTAAAGTGTTTCATACCTACATAGCTGTATATATAAATAGGGTAATTGAGTAATCAATGAATGTAGGTCATGTCAGAACCAATTAGATTTACCCCCTTAATACCTAGTCCCCATCTGTGCTATGCAGTGACTTAATCATCGGTACTTAAGTGAGAAGTAGCCTACGTCACTTTTAACTAAAAGTTGTGACTTCCTTTATCATGTTTTTTAAAACTTTTTAGTAAAGATTTGTGACTTTCCCAAATGAGATAACGATAAGTTTGTACACTAGATACATTTTAAAAGCATATCCCCCGTAGCAAACTGAAAGGTAGTGTATCCCTTTTGCAGGAATTATAAATATGTCACGTATGTCCTATCTGTGAAATTTAGCCGTTAGCAGTGTCCTAATATTCAAATTATGCAAGGAAACCCGTTTACTTTCTAGATTTCACTGTCAGACACTATTGAGTGACTGACTGACTTCTTTTTTTATTTGGAAATAACATACATAAAATGAGCTGTAAAGCGTTCATGAGCATTTTGTCTACATCAATAACCCACTTCTTGTAATGGCCAAAATTACTAATTGAATCTTTGCGCAGCACAAATCGTACGACCATTCGGTACAAGGGTCTGAAAATCAGACTATTTAATTAAACGACCGCGATCGCTAAATTCGATTCGACAACTAACGGTCGTTATTTTCAAGCCCTTTTGTTTTGAGAGAAGTTCTATATTAGTATTTTTTCAAATGCCGTTGGAATGTAACCTTTTCAATTTTGTTTGGCCTGCAAATGGGACATAGCACCTTAAGCATGTAAACCTATGAAGGTGCAAAATGTAACAGTAGGTTATGTACTAATAGCTGTACCTCTTATTATGTTCCACACTTTGTACCTTCGACGCTGCAAATTTGAACAGCATAGTGCAGTTACAGGCCGACAATGAACAGGATAAGCATCAGTAGCTTAATTAACATAACAAAAAGACTTTAATCCAAGAACTTGTTAAACATGGTCGATGAAGACTTGAAATAATGGTGCCAGACGTAACTAATCATTTTGATTTATACACATCGGATTTTTGTTTAGACATAACCGAACATTTTCTTACCATTACAATTTCCCCTAGAACTTGGAGATGTATGTCTACTCTAAATTTATTTGATACTCCAGGCGATGTGGTATCGTTACCATAGTTTTTCATCATCAACGTGTTTGTCATTAGTTTGCCAGGGTCTCAGTAAGCCATGGATCCAGACGAGGTCTTGTGTTCCATGATCACGTACATAAAACTCCTAAGTCTGTCCATGTCATTATATTTGGGGTTGATTGGAACATGAGTGGAACAACTGTAAGATAATGACACAGCTGAATATATTACTGACGTGCCTGTTGTTTGTAAGATCGATTAGAATTCGTCAGCAGAAGAAAGTAAGTCTGTGTCTGCAAGCTAGAGCTCACATGTCATGTCTAGAAAGGAAAGAAAAGGTGGGAGTTCTGATTCATTGTAAGCTTCTAAGCCTAGTTATTCTCATTAACTTGTATATTTTGGTATCTTAAGAAATGAGGCAATTGGACTTGGCGATCACTAATGTATTTGAATCTTAAGGCATAAAATTGGAATAAATGGAATATAGATTTATTTCTTTAAAATAGGACAGTACACTTGAAAGAGTACAATATCAGACGGTGTGAAATGAGTGTAAATATAATAATGGCATCAGCACGCTGTTGCTCATAATTATGTTCTCTCTGTAGCAACACTGTAATGGACACTCACACTGTGCTTCACAGTGCTCACAGTGTGTCACAACGCACAATGTGAATTAATTGTAAACTCAGATTGTTCACACATCTTCACATTCACGTGATCAAAGAACATACGTAAAAATATGGTTATATGCACCCCCCCCACACACACACACACGCACGCACCCACCCCCAACACACACACACACACGCGCGCGCGCACTAACAGACAGTCACACTCACACGAACCCATCCACTCTGCAGGAAAGCACACCCACTCAAATAGGAATGAAAACAGATCATTCCAAAAAATGTATGTTCTGTCTACACCCCCCTCCTCTCCCTCCCTCCGACAGTGTCTCTGTCTTGTTTCTTTCTTCATATTTTACCTAATGAATATTTAATGCCCCTTTCTCCAGCTTCTTTCTCTCTCGCTCTCTCTCTCTCTCTCTCTCTCTCTCTTTCCAAAAAAGAAATACTCAACGGCAGACTTTTAGGGGAATATAATTCCAAACTGTCTACAGACAACAAAGGAGCAAATGTCTTAAAATCCCATAAACCCTATTGTTTTAGTGACATGAGGTCCTGCCTACTGTGTGACAATATGTTTCCAGAGACAGTACTCCTTCAAATCCCTTAAATCCTATTGTTTTGATGAGACACGCTATTGTATGTTGTTTAACTTTAGGTAATTCACGAGACAACGTCGTGTCTTCTGAAGTTCATACGTGGCTGCCCTATCCCCGGTAGCCCTGCCAGCCCCCAGCCCCCATCAACCAAATCCCGCTCCCTCATGCAATCATTGTCTGACACCTAACTAAGCACACTTAATTACTCATTCATAAATATAGACTCCTTCTTAATTAAATAATCCCCTTCAAGATCCTAGGACGACCGGGTATGTGCTTGAAGTTCGTTATAAATTGATGAGTCAAAAAGAGAATGTCATAATTATGTTATCCTGATTGTGTTAGATTCAAAACAAAAGGATGATACAATCAACATTCTCATTAACATCATTAACGCATGCAAAGATGGCCTTTGTATATGAAACAGCCTCTTGAAGACAATATGAAGACATGGTGTCACATGGTATGGCCCTCCCTTTAATATCAAGTAAGAGAGAGATAGTAAGCTATCCACCAATCAGACGTGTCGTAAGATTTGAGAGGTGCGCTTGCGATACACCCACCCACAGAATGGAGTCATCCTAGTACACCGAGAGCCCACGAGACAGACAAAAGAAAGAAATGCATGAGAAAATATTGAAAAGCAAAAGTTCCAGAAGGTCCACGAGACCAACTACCCACGAGACCGACAAAACAAAGAAGTACTTGGGGCAATGTATTAAAGTCGGTCTCGTGGGCTGTCGGTCTCTATGGTTTTCGGTGTAGTGAACCCTCTGAAAATTGGCTAGGAAGCACTCGAAACCGACAATATCGGTCTCAAGGGCCGTGGGTCTAGGGGCTGTCCTTCTCGAGAGCTGTAGCCAAATTAGGCCTGTACGTGTATGTAGCATCCGTCGCAAATCCGTAATTAATGTTGCTGCTGTTGTCGGCAAAATGAAGAGAATGTATCAACCTTGTCGGCAAATTGTCATGCTACCTGTTTTGTATCAATATAACTGGGTTTTTGTTGGGATTTTACAACCAATATTGCTATATCCTAAATTCTTATTCTTTCGCCGTTCTTTCATTATTTTTGTTTGTTCTTAAGTATTTGAGGTTTCCTTGGAAGAGGAATACGAATAATATAGGGTCATACCGTCTAAAGGGAGGCAGCAATGAACATGTGACCCAAAATGCTTGTGTGTCAAGGAGGAAATTCAGACAGCACAAGACAGACCCTAAACCAGTGGTCAGTGAAGGGTCAGCCGAAGATTAGTCAATGATTAGTCATCCGACGAGTTTTTCTCTCTCAATCAGTCTAATCAATCGTCTAACACCATCTGATTTGATTTCTTAGTCCGATGCTAGACTAATTCTCTCGATTGTTTATTCAGGAAAGATATTATTAAATGACGGTTGTCTCACTCAGATCGTTTCCTTAGCATCGCCAACCCTAATGAAATATAGGACGAGCGACACGTCAATACGTCTGCCAATAACCTTCCTGCGAAGATGGACACCATATTATCTCAATCTGTAAACCACATTCAAAGATTATATTTTAGACTATTTAAACAGATACTCATAACCGTAACGTTCTTTATCATTTGTCTTTGTGTGCATCCTCTATATATACGTGTGCTATGATGCAAGCAAATCCACATTACACCATGCTTTTGTTCACGTATGCGGCCCATTATAACATTGATGTAGTGAATTAGGCAAAGCATCACGCATGAGCCTATTGTGTTTTAATATTCGCTTTGTCTTTTGCAACTGTCTTTGTCTCAAGTCTCTTTGAAACCCTTCCACCATCTGCCTCTGCTCTTTACGATGTCTACCTCGTGTCAAAGCATATCAAGTTAACTTGACAAGATGATTGAGTATACAGCAACTGTTGTCTGAGCCATCATGTATAATGGACCTAATTTCCCGCGTTCTTACACAGGTATTCCAGACAAAAAAGGTTTCAAGATCTTTTAACATCCGTCACAATACGGTTACACATTTGTGTGTTCATGAAATGAATCTAATAACTGGATGATGTATGGGTCATCACTGAGTGTAGGTCAGCTTATGAAAAATGGCTTTAACTGGTAATCCATGAGGCCCTATGGTGAAAATTATCATTGTCGATGTGTCAAATTTAATTTGTAATGAACTGATTCAATAGGATCGTTTGATTTTGACATGGGAAGATACTTTAATTTTCTTTCCTGATTTGATTATGGCAAACAACAGGTTTGGACTAATGCTAAAATGGCTTTTGTATGGATGGTGATAAAGCTCCCTCTCGCTCTCTCTATCTCTCTCCTTCTCTCTCTCTCTCTCTTTCTCCCCCACATTCTATATATATTTCGAGATCCATGGATTTGAGGAGATTAAGCTGCTCTTTGTAGAGTTTTGATTTTGATTTGATTTCCTTTTATGCATTTTTCCAAATCAGTAACTCAATAAAAAAAGAACATGTAAACGTAAGTTATAATATAAATATGTAAACGTAAGGTATAATACAAATTTGCAAACAATAACAACTTCATGACAGTATGTACATATAATAACGAACTTAATATTTCTATAATATAGTATTATGCATTAAAAGTATTATCCTAACTATCTGTGGAAAATTATTGTAGGGCACCGCCATCATAAGCGACGCTTGACTAGGATGGCGGGCAGTCCCTCATGTCAAGGTCAAAGTTCAGTTAATTTGCAAATTAAAGTGTTGAATTAAAATGAAACTTACAAAATAATTTCTCAATATCATAAGGTTTGCTTTAACGCTACGTGTTAAAATCTAACGACTTCATATGTTTTGCAAACAAAGATTTAGTTTATGTGAGCAAATCCAAGGCTGAAATTTCAGGCGAAGGCAGCACTGTTAGCGAAGTGGCATGGGCTCGAACCTCGCACCTTAGGATACACAGTTTCATAATTTATCCACTAGACCACGTCACCTCTACATTATGCCCGAAGGGTCAGTACGGTCGGAGAGCCAAGCGCCAGTAGAAACGATGGAACTCAAGCCTAAAAGAGCAACAGTGCGCCTCGTTTAATACATGACATAATATTGAGTTATCACCTTCATGGTTGCATCCTATGAAGACGTCTGGATTCGTTTTTCTTCAAAACGTGGAATAAATGTCTAGCAGATATAGTTGTTATGACAAAGCATGAATAGACGAATAGGCCAAAGAACATTGACATATTTCAGTATCACCATAATTCCCTTGCGGAAAGACACATCTTAGCCCATGAAGTCCTGCTTGAAAACATACGTAGCTCGGATTACGTTGCAAAGAAGGTTCATGACTAGTAATGGGTTAATGATCTAGAATATTGACAGATCAAAGTGTTGCCAAAGCAAATAGGAAGGGGGAGGACATATGAATCAAGAGACTTATCAACCCCCGGAATCGTTGAATTCGGGATTTCTTTAGTTTGCTTTCTGTATTTGATATCTGGGGCATGCGAGGTTATGGTGGCTTCTGAAATCAAGCCAAGATTCGAAACAAAAATTGACACTTAAAGAGAAAAACGGAGAGAATACTCTTATTTATCATCCTGTGTTTTGTATAAGATGTGCAGTATATAATAATGATATGGAAGAATCAATATCCAGACTTAAAGAGAAGGTTGAGTTCTGGGAAGAGGTGAAAAATAATTTGTGAGCGTTATCATTGTTATTATGCAAGTGTGGAAGAACATCAGATAAAAAATGTTCCCTGAAAAGCATGGCTCTTCAAGTGCCTTAATATTCTAAATATTACATGTAACAGCATAAAAATCGGGACGGATTTTTATGCCACATGTTTTTGTAGTCCCATATACATCTTTCTGTGTACAGTGCTTGTAACTTTACCAAGACTGGGCCAAATCTCATATCATTTTGATGATTCTAGAACCTTGCAGTACACACCAATACTTATATGCTAAATGATCAACCTCTTCTGATCGATTCCACACTGTTTCTTTCACAATGCAGTCGCATGACCAGAACTCAACCTTATCTTTAAGAAGACCTTCCATGAGTGTAAACAAACAGAAAACTCTTTCATGGGTAATAACAAGCTGGAAAATTCTGGCATTTTTAAAAGAAAATGAAAATAATTATTTTCACTTTCCAGATTGTCAACTCTGTCCTATTCCTGCAACCGTGATGACTATTGATCATGCCTTTTATCGTTTATATTATATTTCATATAATGTATTCCTCTTGCTGTATTTTCACAACCAATAGACCAAAAAGTAAAAGGAAATGCATTGTGTTTTTTCTCCAGGCAGGCAGGCGCAGGATGTTGAAGGATACAATTACGACTGGGATGTGGATCATTAATGTTCTATTAATCATAAATCATTGTATATCAGGGGGTAGAACGAACAGGAAATACGGCTTAGTCGATCACCCCATCGTATCTCTCTGCACCCCTCTGTTCTTGTTTTTATCTCAAATACTTGCTTCCCTCGGATTTCAGTAGACCATGAACAAAGAAGTTTGAAGAACTTAAAATGGAACATGATCTTCGTGCCTTCCTGGTATATTAAGAAGGGTTGATGGGTGATGCTAGAGAAGGGGCTACGCCACCCTCCCATTTTACTTCAAAAGAATGTTTAAACAAAACATTAAATTGTTTAATTTTTAAGCCGTAATCACATAGTTGATAAATTTTCGGTTACCCATGTATCGTGAGCAATTTGACCTCTCCCTTTTCTTTCTACCCCTTTCTCTCCCCCCTCTATTCTTCCTACCTATCCCCTCCCTAGCTACACCAATGATTCTTTGTGGTGTTGATAATCCCATTACTATGACCTATTGCTCACATCGATTTCAGAAAGCCCCTTGTCATGTAAGACTCAAGGTGAGATTTAAATTGTTAGGGACATCGTAACTATGGTCAGTTGATTAATACCGTCGCAATCTCTGTAACCCTACTTCGTAGCTACCGGAGCGGGGGTGTGACATAAATGAATTATTTTGTTTCAAAGTCACTTCGTTTCAGTAGAGAAAGAATAACGATTTGTCATCAGAACAGAAATTCGTAAACTTCACATGAATTGAATAGAAAAATGCGTGCTCATTGCGGTTATGGTAGACGAAGAAATGTCAGACAGGACGCGGTTTCATATCAACTTTGTTGGCCTACATAGTTACAGTTACGCTTGTAACACCTGGGGCCCGTCTTATAAAGAGTTACGATTGATCCAAATCAATCACAAGTCCTCTAATCAATCGCAAGTTTGCAGTCTCCTATCCCTTATGTACATAGTTGCAATTAATATGAACTCTTTATAAGATCTAACCAGGAAAGGAAGAAACAATCGTCGATATGAATGTTTATTGGTACGGGCCAGGTTACATTTTGGCTGGAAAAAAATTCTAACGCATGATAGAAACATTCGGACTAATAATCATACTAATTATCTGGATTTATATAGCGCTTAAAACGAAATACCGTCTCTGAGCGCTTTACAGATATTGTCACCATAGTCATCGGATTCATTCACACACAATGTGCACCATCTCCATTCCCTAGGGGGTATTCCTACCATATGGTCACCGTGAGGGTATATGGCATTTATTAACACAAAGGCTTTCGTCATTCTACCATGTCCCCATTTCTCTCCCGGGTATGTAGTGGCAAATGTAGATTAATGCCTTACGAAAGTTACGTGTCAGAGAAGAAAATATCCATTATACTTTTTTTAACATTCAACTTAGTTAAGCATGTTAAGCATCATTATGCACTTAGATAAAAGGAAACCATTGACTCTCCCCAATCAAGATCAATCACAAAGAAAGATTGGTGAGTCAAATACTAACATAGTATAACGAAGACTGAAAGGTTAAGGCCACTTAGACTCGGTGATCACAAACAAAACAAAAACAGTGTTCTAGGACATTTTCTTTTCGTTATAGGAAACATGGTGAGCTTTTGCATTCAATTTGACATTAACCATAATGTCATCTTACACGAACATGCCTGATATGCTTGATTCATACAGAATGATTAAAGGAAGGATCCAATCTTAGTAGACAACTACTTTAAAAGAAAGCAGAAAAATCAAAGAAGCAGATTGGCGATTTTTTGTTGTTGAAAGTTTTAATCACTAAACGTGCATGACGTATGGGCACTTCATATTGGCTGAATCGGTAATGCCACTCCGACGTAATGCCGAACAACTTTTCCATTCGTTTAAAAACAATTAAAAAACGACCCAAATCTCATGTCGTGTATGATCCAGGGGGTCTTTGCTATCCGTATTATATTTTGTCTAGTGCCCAAAGGAGAAGGCATTGACTATAAAATAGAAATTAATGATATTTTTGAACACGATGAACGGGAGAGTTGTCCGTGACTACATCATAATCCAATGACCGAATTGCCAATTAGAGATTCGCATAGATTTAGTGACCTCATGTTTCAAAGATTCGTAACCGTCTTATTATCGGTCCGATTCATTCCAGACCTAATCCATTCTGTTTTTGTTATCTTTATGCTTTCATAAAACTGAACTTATTACAAAGGTTGGATCGCACTTTAAGTCTAGATCTGAGGACTCATGGTAGATTTACTGAAGGAAATACTACCAGTAGCTGTCTCGCCTACGTACGTGGTATTAACGTTCTTAATACCGATTCAAAACTATTGCGTGAATTGGATAACAAGCGTGTTTAGTTTTAAATTCCAGTTGAATCTTTACCTTTTCGGGGGAGGCAGTGATGGTGGTTTGGAAAAAAATGGAGGGTAGCTGACACCAGTCGTGAGCTAGCTGCAGTATACATCATTTGTACTTGTTCATATACCAGTGAGATGCATTACGATCTCCACAGTAGTCAATTAGAAAATAATAAGTTATGCTAAATTTTACTTTTCTCTATCATGTCTATGAAAGGCAAGGATGAAAATAATTATTTTATTTTATTTTAGCGAAAAGATAGCTACTTTTAAAGTGGGTTAGATGAAATTTAGGAATTGTTGAAGAGATACTCTGTTTGCTGACAATAGTTGCAAGAGGGTTGTTCTACAGGAAAGAAAGAGACTCGAAAATGGAAGCTTACATGATTACACTGTAAAAGTAAAATAGGATATCCAGAAAATGATTGAACGGGGGTGGGGTCCGAACTGATGGGGATGGACAGACGCACGTGTTGTAAGCCCAAGCAAATTATATTTTAATGGGCTTCAAGACGTCTGTGCGTGAAGGTGGGGGGGGGGGGCTACGTCAGTCCCATCCCTTGCTGGATACGCCATTTCACTGATGGTAAATGTAACAATGGCAAGGACTTAGACAGAATTTGCGTTCATCTTTTTGAGAAAACAATTTATATTCGTCAACTATCTACAGTCCAAGGTATGCTAAAAATTAAAGGGAATTACATAATATTTTATAAAGATTTGGAAAGCAAAAGATATAATTTGGAAAACATCTAATATTTGCTGCTTATCATTTGACCTCAAATCAGAAATCATGTGAGTTCAAATACACATAATTAAGTCTGGACAAGAAAAATTATCGTGAAATATGAAAAATAGTTCGAATTATCATGACTCACACATAATTTTATTGGATGCGACCAGCTCAAGGTATTTCATACAAAAAAGGAAAACTAGCATACGTTTATGTTACCATTTCCTAACGAAAATATGTTTATTCACATTAATATAAATATTATTTATCACGAATGTCAGGTAGCACATAATTAAGCTTGATGTCGCCCAACCTAATTCCAGTTTTAGCTGGGATTAATATATATTTAGTCAACTGATTACACTTACTGTTGGTGAAATAAATAATCACTTCCCAGTGACGTATCCCCAAACCTAGACTTCATTTTTCATCTTGGCCACCTTTCACTCAGACATGTCAAGATTATTAGTATTAATCCATCTCGACTTAAGATCCGACTCAACATCAAATGGAAAGAGGTTAATCATAGCGGTTTAAGCTGCACCCTTCATTAATCCTAATCTGCCTTACACCCCGCCTCGTGCTCCCCCAGGGATTGGGGAGAGATTAATAGGAATGTATTTCGGTTCATCGTTCATGCGGTCGGTTAACGTCAAGACTTGTTCTTAAGATTATTCGTTTATTTTTATCCAGCACTTGTCAAATATTTCTTGTTTTTATATATTTTTAATTATTCATTTAAATCGGAATAACTATTCTGGTGGGCTCCTGTGATTTTTCTGTAGAGGGAATGAGGATCTATTTCATAAATTAAACAGCCATTCCAATTCGATTTATATTAATCAAACAACAATTGGAACTCCAATTAATAATATATAAATGATAATAAGAAAACGGGAAAGAAGGTAGTGAGGAGAGAGAGGAAGAAGAAAAGGAACAACAACAACAACAACAACAACAACAACAAGATAAGAAGATAATGATACGAAGAAGAAGAAGGAGAAGAAAAGGAGAAGAAGAAAAAGAAAAAGAAAAAAAGGAGAAAAAGAAGAAGAAAAGGAAGAAAAGAAGAATAAGAAGAAGAGAAAGAAGAAGAAGAAGAAGAAGAGGGAGAAGAAAAACAAGAAGAACAATAATAATAAGATGATGATGATGAAGAAGAAGAAGGAGACCAAGGAGGAGGAGGAGGAAAAAGAATTATTCATGTAGCGCATTTCCTTACCCATGTTGTAACCATGGTAACCATAATCATAACGAAAGAGCTAATAACGGCTTTGCTTTGGTTTCATTCAACTGAAATATCATGACATTTGATAGACGTGTATACATACTGATATATATCAGGCTAACGTCTACAGGGTCTTTGCGACACACTGACTGTCAATAAATTATACTTTCTTGAAGATACACCAAAGATGAGGGGCCTATTTGTTATTACCATGATTCAGTTTCCTGAAAGGATATCATTAAGAATGAGTATAATTGGGACAATACGGTATATTTTGCTTGGATTAAATTGGGTTAGTGTGACACATCTATCTATATCAGAGAACAGGGGGCACTGTAATCAATAGAGACAAAAAGAAAAATAGGTTTTTAAAAGGCAGGGTATGATGTCATAACACTCTTTTTCTATATGCGTAAGTCTGAATTTTGGCTTCCTTATGTACAAATAATATTGGACAATGAATGCATTTACACTCATTTTCACCAAGTAAATGGGATGTCAAATTCTTTGTTTTGACGAAATTGTTTCCCTTAAGACAGTGAATTTCACATGTAAAACTCCAAGTCGAAAAATCGCTATAGGTTCAAATGAGGCAAAGCTAAGAAATATTGATATGCAAGTAGCATTTGTGATAATAAATGAAGCCGCCTACCCTCCAAACAACTGTAAACAAGCGTCATATCACAACATGAAAATTAAAAGATAATTTATGTTACTAATCTACATGTGTGTTTAAACATTTAAAAACAAAATCGTTCTTTGTCAATCAAATGTGTCTACTAAATCGACTGAGTTAATCAAGGAGTTACCACAGCAAACTCCTTGAATTAAGTGAATGGATATGCAATAGCTGTATCTGTGTATTATTACGTCCTCCTAGGAGTGGTTGTTGTAAACAGACTTCAAGAAACTAACTAAGTCTGTTTGGAGCAGGAAGGGCGTTAGTTTCAAAACACAGAGCAAAGGCCTTTCTGGCTTTAAACCCCTTTAAACAGACTAGTTTATGGTAACTGAAATAAGATGCATACAGTAAGGTATAACGATATTAATGTAGAATAGTAGGGGGCATCTTACCTCCTTCGTTCTTCTTTGGTCTTATTTCCTCTCGCTTCATTTGTTTTACATCATCACCATGATCCTGTGGTACTATGTTTCCAACTTGTTTCTTTCTCTTTCTTACTCTCTCCCTCTTCTTCTCCATTCTCTCCTCCAGCTCTCTCCTCTCCATCAAATCATAGTAACCAGGATAACCATCATCGTCATCATCTTCCTGACTTCTTAACGCGAGCATCCTCTCTGCATCATCATCCACAATTCTCCTTCTTTCCTCTGAGTTAGAGTAATCCACACCCTTTTGAGGGGTTTGTTCCTCCCCTCTCTCCCCGGCATCACCACCCACAGAGTACGCTGGACTCTCCTGCTGCTCTAGCTTTCGTTGCATCCCCATTACAACACCACCACCACCACCACCACCCCTACTCCTACCCCTGCCACCGACTCGACTCCTCCGCCTTGGGACCCTATGATGCCCAAAATCGACATCGTTCCCGGGAGCATCCTCCAGTCCATCATTCTCCCTCACACCTGTTTTTAGTGTCATCCTACCACCGACTCCACCCTCATCATCAGTCCTGCCTCCTAAACCATGAGAGTGCAGAAGGCTCACAATCATGACGGTGGTTAACATCGTCAAAACAACTCCACTCCTCAGAAACTTTCTTCTCGAAATCCAGCTTCCCATCATCCCCATTTTCATCATATTTGGTAAAATCCTCACTCTTTCCAAGCTGACAAAATGTCACAGATGGAAAGACAGGTTGCAGCAGATTATGACTTTGGAGGAACACTGTGAACACGCGCGAACAATTCAAATGTAAATCCACCTGCATTAGATTGTAGTACTGTTGTGGTGGATATAAGTTCATCTGTGATAGATCACTAATTCATTCCGACAAGCCGAGTTGGATCTTCGTCAGCTCAACATTTCCTCTCGCATCTCGAATTAAAGTCAAGCTGATGCTCGCTTCACAACATTATTCCCTCACAAGATCATTGATCAAGGGAGGATGCGAGTCAGGTCTTTAAATCTGACCTGAAAAGCAATAGAGCTTCCCGGTGTGTTTACTGGCAAACGCCTTAATATCCGAGATCACAGCTTAGGTCGATTGAGGTTGTCACGTGAGGAACATGCTTTCGAGGCAGACGACTCGACTCTTGTAAAGAAATTAGCTTCAGTTTTGGCGCAAAGCCATGGTATAGAAATCCGCTGGAGAGGCAGAGAGTGTGACAACTGCTTTTGATTCCACGCTTGACATATGCCCCTTTCATGACTCTGAGCAAGAGCGAGAAACAAAATGTTTTTGCAAACCCTAGCGGTAAGTTAGTCAAGTTTCTGCACGCGACACCAATCAGTAGCGAGCGTTGGCATCTCAGAAGCTTTCAACCAATGCCGTATTATCTCACGCGCATGCTCCGTTGAACGGCCACCTGTGCGAGTTGTTAGCGTCAAAACAATGTCTCGAATGCACACTGAGTGAACAGTATGCGCAGATAAAGCGTTTAAGTGAATGAATTAAGTTAATAAATAACTGTGATATTTCAAAGAAAAAAGGTAAGGATGGTGCTTGCCTATCAATATATCCCAGTCTTGTCCATGAAAAAGCATAGTTCGCTAATAAACACGCTTGTATGCCCCTATGAGGGAATAAGACGCGCTGAAACATACATTATTTCAAAAGTTTTTTAGTAGAAAATAATTTGCAAAATAACGTATTTTGTATATTGCGAACGTACTATCAAAAGGGTTAATCTATTTTATTTCAGTCAAATGAAACCATTTTGTGAAGATATGAGTCACAATGCAGCCAAATTGCCAATTTCATCAAAATTAATTTTCATATTGTGTCCGATGATTTACATTGTTTCACATAACAATTGAATTATTCATCCTAAAGGCTATCCACTAGAGTTTGATCAATTATTGTACCTTTTAAAAGTATTTTTATTGGATGCTCGATGGATAAGTGAGTTTAGTTTCGTTTCGTTGCCTCACTTTGTCGTATGATGCTAGTTTGTTCATTGGTTTTGCGTTTTCGACCTATTATAATGCAGGCTTTGGACCTATTGAGCATATCTCGTTATACTCATGAACTATAATAAACGGGGGAAATATTACAATTAGTTTATTGAGCAGAGCCATCGAACGAAGATGTTAACAATTCAATGTGCTGATGAATCTTGTTTTTACAAGATTTTTTTTTCTTTTCTAGAACTGTTACATTGGTTTATTGCGTATTCCAGTGAGGTATGCTTTGTCTTTAAACTTAACGTTAAATTCAATAATAATCTATAAAGCTAGAAGGAACAGTTTCCATCGTGCCAGGCCTAAACATGTATCTCTGTATTTTGGAGTTAGGAAGTTTAGGGATTATTATCAAATTAGAAATGATCCGCTATGTTTCAGCGCAGATTTAAGCGGATATGACTTTCAAACATGACTCGAAACTTTTTCCTTGAAAAGAGCACAAATTGTTGAGCTAAGTTTTAAGACATTTCCAAATCCACGCTAAAGGAACGGAACGAGGAAGATTGGGCGAGCAAGATGGAATAGGGATGGGAGATAGCGGGAGATAGGGGAACTTAGACAGAGACGGAGGGAGAGAGAGAGAGAGAGAGAGAGAGATGGAGAGAGAGAGGGGGAGAGACAGACAGACAGAGACGGAGACGGAGGGAGAGGGAGAGACAGACAGACAGACAGAGAAAGACGGAGGGAGAGAGAAGGAGTGAGAGAGAGGGAGGGAGAGACAGAGAGACAGACATATAAACAGAGACAGAGAGATAGAGACGGAGGGAAAGAGAGAGAGAGAGAGAGAGAGACAGAGAGACAGAGAGAGACAGAGAGACACATCATGACAGTGCAAAGATGAAGCGAGTGCCAGGAGGCGTGAGTATTTTGGTTGCCTTTCAAATAGGTACTTCCTCCTCTCGCGTATGGAGTAATCAAATAACCTGCATTATTCAATTTACTGGATTATTCTTATAACACTTTTAGAAAAGGAAAATGGCAATCTGTTGATAAGTAGGCCTTGATCTTTACATGAGCTTCACATGGAGTGCCTTTCTTCGTGCCACCATACCAGTTTTATGAGTGTGTTAATTTGAAGTTAATATGCAGAACTGTTCTATACTGCAGGGTATTTGGGCTTGTCGTACAGGGAAGCCTCGTTATAGTGAAATCCAACAGATTATAATTTGTATGAGTTTTTGCCAAATGAAAAGGATTCCAGACAATATATCTGTTTCCTTGACTACCACCATCATATGGTAGACCATCCCAATGGCAACTTCCTCCTCGATTATATCCCATCTACTCGCCGAAACAGAACATCTTTGCATAGGCCTAAATGACACTTGCCCTGTAAAAATAAAAAATAAAAACCCTGGGACGATAATGTACCCTTTACAACCAGCTAGAATAGGGTGGCATTTACAAGGGGGTATTTATCATAAATGGAGAAGGAGTATGGGTAGTGGTCTGGTCTGGACTCCGGACCTTGCTTACATCGTCCAAATAATTACTCAACTGTTGTGCTCTTCACGCGGCTCAGGATTTCCCGAACTTATTCCGACATAGCAACCAATATCATTTACATACAGCATGGTTCAAACTTAGTGTGAATAACACCGGGTATTACGGTTTGCTTGAAACGACAATTCGATTAGAAGGAATGCAGAGGTCTTCATTTACACCAACAATGATACCGATCCGTATCGAGTTAGCAGCTCTCTATCCAAAGGCGTAGCGTGGGGTCAGACATTGAGGGGCACTGGCATCATGGAGGTGGGGGGCGGTGCGGCACCGGTCTTGTTCTGTAGATGTAGAAATGCGCATTACTAAGGCCCTCGGTAGGGACTGAAGGGTGCTATCATCTTCTTTTCGCGTTTCCTCCCCCTCCTCTCCCTTTCTTCTTCTTCTTCATCTTCAGCGTCTCCTTCTTTTTCTTCTTCTTCTTCTTCTTCTTCTTCTTCTTCTTCTTCTTCTTCTTCTTCTTCTTCTTCTTCTTCTTCTTCTGTTATCTTGTTTCCCACATTAATTTTTTGATGGACGCACGTGCCCCATGCCCCCCATTTTGTAGCTAGGTCACTGTCTCTATTTACATGTCATGTGTCAAACAGTGAGGCAAGTTCGTTCTTTTTAATTATTTGTTAACGTTAATAAATAATAATCTTGCACGTGAACATTTACACCTACACTTCATCTAATCCTAGAGCTAATTAGTGTCAACGAGACATCTTTCCGTTCACCAATCATCACATGTGGACTGTGAGATCTAACTCTAAGCGAGGTTTGACACATTGTGTTCTAACATAATCAATAATATCCTTCACAATATACAATGACTTTGTAAAATCTTCATTGATCAAGCATAACCATAAGGACATTATAATGAATTGAATTATCATAACTTGTCAGAACTGTCCTTAATGTTTATGTATATTATCATCATGGTGAATTTTGGAACCAGTTTGGAAGCTCATAAGATTCATAGAGAATTAGAGATAGTTATAAATAATGCACTTTCGGAATACTTTTTTTTTCCAGCAAACCCAACGTGATCAATACAATAATTAATTTTCATATGGACAGGAATTCATTACAACAGAGTATTTGATTTCTAGCTTTGTACATAGGCCTATACATTTTTACATTACTACTCAGGTCCGTAACCTTTTAGAACCTTTATTGAGGCTTCCACAGTGGAGCATGGCACACTGGTTTCCAGCTCTGCTCAAAAGTACGATAATACCAGGAAGCTGTTATGAATTCTACACAGAGGATTGTACTAGCACTGGAAGAAGAAGTAGAAGAAGAAGAAAGAAGAAGAAAGAAGAAAAAGAAGAAGAAGGAGAAGAAGGAGAAGAAGAAAAAGAAGAAGAAGAAGAAGAAGAAGAAGAAGAAGAAGAAGAAGAAGAAGAAGAAGAAGAAGAAGAAGAAGAAGAAGAAGTAGTAGAAGAAGAAGAAGAAGAATTTATAGAGTAAAAAGAGAGTGTATGAAATAAACTGAATGACATGTGAGCTCTCAAAACCGGATAGACAGTTAGCATGGATTTGACCTGGATGGGTGTGATCGTGGGTAAACTGTCATACTCTATCCTGTATGGTCTGTTTGGAGCCAAAAGAGCATTAACTCATATACTTTAACACAGAGTTAGAGTTAACGCCCTTCTGGCTCTGTACAGACTATATCAACATGCTTAACTGCTTAATGTAGCAACACCATGCTTCGCGATATGAAAACCTTGTCAACATTTCAGTGTAAGAATAAAATTAATGTATTGACAAGTGAAAATGAACATCTTGGTTATCATTTTAAATGTGTGCATGGATTGGGGATTTAAATAAATGTATGACAATGGACGTATACCCCCCTCCTCTTTCATTCTGCACTGCAAAACTCCTTCCTTTTTCTGCCAGTGGAAAAATTGAGGTTCAAAATCGACCCAACCGACCCGATATTATTTCATTTATCCAGGCATAAAATGGGGATCTGTTCGTACAGGGGGCTCCCGCGTAATCTAGTAACAGTTTTGTCATTACCAAGAAATTATGGATGAGATTAATTTCATGATTCAGTAATGTGAACTCTTTTATTTCTCGTTGTTTATAGAGATAATTGTGCCTCTTTATTCAACACTGGTACAAGTGGAACAGTCACATTAGGGGTATATGGGGATCAAGTTGGTTCAGCTGCCTTTCAAGAGTGATTCACTACTGGTTGTCATAGGAACAAAAAAACAAAAATGAAAAAAAAATAACTGCATACATGTTTCTTTTTTTAATGATCAAATGTGATTTGTTAACATATTGGATTGTATTGATTATAATGTATATCCATCTTTATCCCTTTGATGAAATGTCTGTTACAAATTAGACCCTGGAGCCTGGATGATTCATTGGTTCATTATATCCAGGCATAAAATATGGACCTGTTCGTACGAAGGGGGCTCCCACATAATCTAATTTGTTATTGGCCAAAATGTATCCGAGATGAACTTAATTCAACCAATTACTCTTAGTAATGATATTTTACATTTCTGTTGGCTTTCTGATTTATCCGTCATATGGAAAACATATTTCTGTGATCCTTCATAACGCGGTATAGCACTTCGGTGCTGACGTCATCACTTATGATTCGGGTCTTACGTCGCTTTTCCTCATAGTTATACTGATTTAAAGGTTTTTTTTATCTTTCAGATTTCAAACTGTTATGGAGATTCAACCAAGATCTATGAAATTAAGGAGCGAGTGTTTACTCTCTCCTATAATGAGCATTCAAGAATATCCGATACCAGATTAATATCTTTCACTTTTCATTTGTACAAAATGTATTGGCTCAATTTATTCACTAGGATTTCATTTTACATGTAGATAAATGAAGTGTTCTATCGGATTTTTTGTTCAAAAGTTATTTTGCGTAAACTTCACGAACATTTTGACAAGTATCTTTTTCGTAGGACGGCAAGCCCCTAAAAGAGAACTACAAAACGGGGCTACTGGTTATGTAACTCTGACCCCGAGTGCACCAGGCAGCAAACCACAAAGTCTGTTTTAAACGTAGTCGTCGGGCTCTGGCGAGGGAATCTACATCCCGGCCAGAATTATGAATTATTTTTCACTTTTCATTCATTTCGGATTTCACTTTAAGAGAAGCTTCACCAGTTACTTTTATTAAAATATTCATTCTACTCAGCAATGCCACGTAAGATCAGTAACCTGTGTAAGCTGTATACCCCGGCGTATACTATCTTGTCAAATCAAATTAGTATATGAGTATGATCGGGCGAGACAGCTTCATAGACTAAACAATTAAGAGGAGTAAATGATGAGTAATATATGAGCTTGATCTCAGCGGTGATCAACGATCACGATGAGGTGATTGCGTCACGGTGTAGTGACAAGGCAGGCGCCTGGATGGAGATCATTAATCAGTCTTGTGATATGAGGATGACGATGAGAGAGGCGGGAAAGGATTAATTCTAGATTAAAAATGGTTAAATTAAAGTCATCAGCTACTCGTCTTGTGGAGATTGTGTATTTGTTCTTGTTTATGTTCTTCTATATGTCATCTTTATAGAGTTTAGTGCTCGTTAATGTTTTGTTTTCGTCAAATTTCTTTAATTTTAATCGCTGAAAAGCCCGATTCTAACGACACATAAGCTGTTGTTAAGTTTCTCTTAAAGTGGAGTGGAGTAATATTGATCCAGCCATTAAGGGGGCATTGGACGTTATTGCAGTGCTGGGCGATGAACATACGATCTTCGCATTCATAGTCAACTGATCAAACCACACGACCGCACTCCATCAAAATATAAATATGTAATTAGGTTCATATCTCAATTTGCTTTCCGGCTACAATTGAGATGAAAATTGTTCTTCCGAATATCCAGAAATTGATAAAATAGTGGGGAGAAACCTCCCCCTAGATGAGGGCGAAATATATGTCTCGGTAGCCCCGTATTCATAATAAAAGACCATCTGCAATTTGAATTTAGCATATCATTTTAGGGGGAGGGCTTTCTCTCTCTCTCTCTCTCTCTGACCTGTCTGGCGAGTATTATGATTGATACATCATTCGACCATCACTGTAGCGGGATGCGGATCGCCTCACCTCGCCTAACAACCGTCTCCATTTACCACGCCTACTAGGATACCTTCAATTATTGCAAGGTCATGACCAAGGTCATAATTACGACCAGTCCGGTTACAGAGAGAGAAAGGGAGAGAGAGAGAGAGAGAGAGAGAGGGGGGTGAGACGGGAAAAAACGGGGCTGCCGTTAGACCCCAAAGGCGCGTGGAAAATGAAATGTGCTATGATTTTATTTATTTTTCTGATTAAAAAAAAAAAATGCCAGCACGGTCAGGGAGATTTCGAAACTGTGCCCACACCCTTTCCGAAATCCAGGATCCAGAGACGAGACAGAAGGCCATAATAATATTATTTCTTGTGGGGCAAATTGCGAAGTTAAGAAGTGGGATACATGTACAGGAAGTGAAATGTATAACACCCCTTATATTCAATGAATTATACTTATACTATAATTATACTAAATTAAAATATAGTAAAAGTACTTACGACTTGGTATAGACAGATTATCTTGACAAGATATGAAAAACTTCGTTTTCACTTCATAGAGGAGCACACCTGACAGAAACCGTCAGAACAACCGAGGAAAGGCGGGAAAAGAAAGAGGATGAGAAGATTTCCTTAGAAAAGCAGAGAAGGGGAACAGGAGGAGGGGCGCGAATGAGAACAGAGGAAGGTAGAAAATAAACTGTAAAGCCGATGAAATCCTCAAATCTCTACGGAATTGCTAGACATCAAGTTTCACGTTGAAAATAGAAAATGTGGGGCAAAACCCATGTTATAGCGAGTTTGTAATATGAGGGAGCAGAAGTGGGCTGGGCGATAATATTTCCTATTTCTTTATTTCTTCTTATTTTCTTCTTCTTCTTCTTCTTCTTCTCCTTCATCATCATCATCTTCTTCTTCTTCTTCTTAATCATCTTCTTTTCTTCTTCTTCTTCTTCTTCATCTTCTTCTTCTTCTTCTTCTTCTTCATCTTCTTCTTCTTCTTCTTCTTCTTCTTCTTCTTCTTCTTCTTCATCTTCTTCTTCTTCTTCTTCATCTTCTTCTTCTTCTTCTTCTTCTTCTTCTTCTTCTTCTTCTTCTTCTTCTTCTTCTTCTTCTTCTTCATCTTCTTCTTCTTCTTCTTCTTCTTCTTCTTCTTCTTCTTCTTCTTCTTCTTCTTCTTCTTCTTCTTCTTCTTCTTCTTCTTCTTCTTCTTCTTCTTGCTTTCTCCTTATCTGTTTTCAAAGCAATATTAAACACAAGAAAATGGCACTTATTCGGACTCTTCTTTCTTATCCATTTTTCCTTGTGGGCCTTGGAAAAGAAGTTGTAAATAGATGGCGTAATACGAATGCCTATTATTATTATTATGATTATTTCCTTCATCATCATCATCATCATCATCATCATCATCATCATCCTAATCATGATAATAATCCTTTTCTTCTTCATTTTTCCTTATTTCCTTTCCTATCATCCTTTATATCTATTTTATTTTCCTTATTTATGTTGCTCTTTCTTTTTCTTCTCCGTCTCTGTTTTCCCCCTTCTTCTCTTAACTGAGTTTTAGGCTACTACACTATTGAACATCATGTGAACATCCATCCCCTTCCACCCCTTCCTACCCTTCCATCCCTCCCCTCCCTCTGTGCAGATTCCATCCCGGAAAAAGCTAAATATACCTAGAATTCATAAGGGTATATACGTTTTCCTTTGACGAAATCTTGAGGGTGTTACCATAGTTACTGTCAGTTACAATTCTTATTACTTATTATGATATCTAAGATCAAATACTCATTGGTTTAACAGACACGTCCATAGGGATATGTCTTGTAAATTGACTTTCGTATGAACCAGCCAATATCTTGATTATATAAACACTTTCAATTGATTGAGGGTGTATCTCACTGTGCGACGAATGCTTGCGAACGTAGCGAATTTAGGGTTTCGCCAGGGTTCATAAAAGGTTGCAAAAGGTTCGTAAATGATTGCAAGAAAGTTCGCAAACAGTTTTCATTGTCGCAAACAGTTTTTTCTTTGCGAATTTATTTATCGCTGAAGTTCTTTTTGATTCGCCAATGCGGCGACCACGTTACCATATGGTTCCTATATAAAATCGACCCATTGAGTACCAGGAGTTAGCAAAAGGTCCCAAACATTCACAAATAGTGGCAAAGGATTGGCAAATAGCTGCTAATCTTCGCAAAAACTGTCGCTAACATTTGCTTACAGTCGCTAATAGTCGCCAACTGCCTTTCGCAAACATTCACTCGAATGTTGCTAATTGTCGCTAAACATCGCTGAATGTCGCTAAATGTCACAGAGGCGAACCCTAATTTTCGCCAACATTCGTCAGAAAAATTGGCGAATCCAAATTCAGAACGTTCGTAAGCATTCGCCGCTCAGTGAGATACACCGATTTGCAGGGGTGTCGCTATCAACATAAATTATGATGGATCATATGATAAAATATAAATGACGTGAAATGTACCCTTGTCTAACATACATAAAACAACAACAATCAAATGACTAGTTGTCGATTGCTGGTATTAAGAGATTACAAGAGACAACCAGAGATAAACAATGCTCATCAGAAAGGAACAATAATACAAAGAGCAGGCACCTGGCCAAATGAAAGAAAAAAATAACAAACGCAACCTCTCATTCCTACTGATCCTTTATAATATTCAAAATGCTTGCCCACTTTGCAGCATGGATGATGGGCGGGGAGGAGGATAGTGTTGAACCAAGTTGTTGAAGTTTAGCGGAAAATATTCCAAGAAGCAAAAAAGATAAGGGAAATATTTCGGCCTAACATTCACTTTGCGTACTCACACTTCCTATGTACAAAACACAATATTTCATTTTTGTTTAACTAAATTAATATAAAACATGATTGAAACATAATGTGAATCATTAAAACCTTACTCTTTACGGCCAATCCAAGATGCATCGCCGTGTAAATATGACTCCTTGCATATATGCAAAACACATGTATAACTCATATACAGATACTACTTCTTAGGAGCCCCAAATTCGCCAAAAATTTGATGGCAAAATGTCACTTAAAGTGTATCATAATGTGAAAGAGGATGTCACTTAAGACACACTTCTGCAAAGATTTTCCCCCAAAAAATGTGTTTGAAGACAAATATTGATAAAAGAATACATAATTTAGGATTTCTGTTGTATGCAGAAAACCTGAGTTTTGTATTCTTTCATCAATATTCGACTTAAATCAAACACATTTGTTTTGAAAATCCTTGCAGAAAGTTGTCTGAAATGACACCCTCTTTCACATTATAATACAATTTAAGTGAAATTTGCCATCAAATTTGTGGGGCTCCCATCACTTTTGAGGGCTTTAAATCTATATGGGCATGCCATTTAACCAGACTGAAGTTCAGCTAGGTAGTTTACAGCTCGGCTTGCCTTCTATTTTTGTTTAACCTTCATCACCCCCGTAGAGAAATCAAGGTATATTTGGGCTGAATTTAGCAGACGAATTTGGTGATAATCAGTGACTGCTTGCCAAGTTGCCAACCGTAAGCCCTTCAAGCCGTCCAAAATTCTTGAAGTTGTAGTCAATTACTATAATACCTGTTTAACATTTAATGTATTAAGTTATATCGCGGCTTTGGAAAATAATTTTTACTACCTTCGATATATTATGTTCAAAGAAAAGTAAAAGTGGCCTTTTTTAAAAATTGTGTCTAAATCCGGGTACCCTAAAATGACTTTGAAAAAATGGAAAGTTCTCTCTCTCTGTCTTCCTCTCTATCCTCCTCTCTAACTCTCTCTTTACCATCTTTCTTCACCGCTCCTCGATATATCCCTATTAAGCATTCTCCTATTTAGTACCTTATTTTCCTTTAACCGGAAGTAATCAATTAGTACTTGGACAATATAATAATTTATTAATATTCCGTTTTGATCATACCATATACTTTATAAGTTACAATTTTACAATTTGATGATCATATTTATTTCTATGTCTATGTTATTATGTCTGCAATTTGTTACGTGTCTGTAAATATGCTATATGCATTGTGTTGTTTTTGGTTTTTCGCAGGGCCCTCAGGGATAAAATGCAATTTGTTACCTGAAGAGGCAATCCCGCTTAAATAAAAACCGAAATTAAATGGATACAATTCATAAATATTCTACTATTGATATAACATTAGGAATTCAATTCAATGTCGTTCATGATATTACTATTGATTCTCATAAAACAAATGCGAAATATAAAACGGGCAGTTTGTGTTCAATTTCATATTTTAGCATTACATTGATTGAGGTTGCGCGTGACTAATGCATGGATGTTTGTATCGACGATCATAATCTTTAAAGGTTGATTTAATTGTGCTAAATTGGTATATACTTCGCCACTCATCGCTACCTCACCAACTCTTTGCATACATTTTGCTCTTTTCCTTTAATGTTCTATTCTACCTTTATTTTGTTCACATTTGGTCTTCGTCTGTGTCATAAGTTCTTAAAGTACTCTGTTTGCAAATAAATTCACATTTTGCTCATCCCAAATATATTTTCGAAACACATTTTCCAGATAATCCGAGAAATTGGGTGCATATCAAGTTACAAAATTAACTCAGAGTCACGAGTCATGATCGAGCTGGTAACGTAAATTCAAATTTTCTCGCTGAAAGTCAGATCATAAATCGAATTTAATAAGAGAACAGAACGTCCCTGTGTGGCTCTTGTTCCGGTCGTTTTGAGGTAGCACGTAGATCGATGAGTTCCTTTGTGTTTGAGTGTATTTTTAGCTAAGAGATAGTCATCTAGATATGTTGTCATTGCAATCAAAGCTATTACAGGAGCTATAGGTCTGAGACAAACCAATTGCCACAATATCAATTTGTCGAATTATCTTGCTTCCTTTCTCCGAGACCGAGCACATTCATGACCTAATGGCAATGTGGTACATGTATGTGCTTAATGTCAACAGATGTCAAATGTATTGTTGGCAGTGGAATAGATAGCCTCCGGTCACCGAGGGGGCACGTTTGTCAAGGGGGCACGGGTCTTGCTGAGTGGATGAAATGTGAATGAACAGGGGATGGGGAGTGGAATGGATTAAGTTCTATTCTCCTCTCACTTTCTTTCTGTCTCTCCTTATTTTCTCTTCTGTTGTCGTCATTCGATATGAGATGGGGGCACCTGCCTCTGTGCCGCCCCGTATTTATTGCGGGGTTATGAATCAGTCACTGAGAGAGAAAAAAAATCTGATGGAAGCAGTTGATTATAAAATGGGTGGATATACAAGGGATCCATCTGCAATGACCATGTGGTATGGGATAGAGATAATTACCCACGAAGATCAGAGAGAAGTAAACCCTCCTCCTATATCAAAGCAAATCAAATCAAATTAGGTTTTATTCAATCTCGTCAAAAAGTCCAAACACTAAAAAAACGTATATATATATATATATATATATATATATAATAAAGAAAAACATAGAAAATGGGAGAAAATATATCGAAATAAATAAACGTTTACATCAAAACATCAAAAGCATTACATTGTAACAAAAAAAAATACAAAAACAGTATATTGCCAGCATGAAAAAGATCATGTGAAAAATAAGTGTAAGCACTTTCATAATATAAATAATGATGATAATAATATCGATTAATTCGGAGCGCTTCAAACAAAAACGTACCACAGCACTTACAACATTACAGAATGTGAAGATAAACATAAACCTCATAAAATAGATTAGTCATAATTCCCGAAGAAAGAAGTATAAAGGGTCTTTTGAAATTGACAATTAAGACGGGTTGATTCTAATGGAGAGTGAGATATTGTTCCACGTTTTTTAATCAGCCACTGTAAAATATTGCTGGCAAATGCGACATTCACTTTAAGTATCTCAGCATGAAAAAAAACATGTTAATGTTACCCCTTCCTTCCGTGATAAGAAACGTTGTTTTCTCTCCTGCACTCAGTCACGCCATTTTCAAGTTGAGAAACCAACAGTTCATCATTCTTGTTTGCAACAGGGAATGAACATTTACAGGGTGACCTGTTCCCTTAACTAGGGGAACGCCGCCCTTGGGTCATAATAGCGGAATGAATATTCTATTTTACTGCAAATTTACTGAAATTGAAGACGTACAATGATGAATCCCAGATGTGGCTGTCACTCAAACGATAAAGCTAACATACTCTAATCTATGACACGTCATTTATGTGATAGATTTCCTTTGATTGAATAACAAAATCTATTATGTTCCAAAAATAATACACTGCTGTATGGATTATCGAGAGAAACGATCACGAACCAATAGGTGTATCAAACATCAAACAGTCATTGTCAGACAGCAACCTCCCCGTCCCCCCACTTGCCTCCTTCTCCCGCCTCTCTTCTCTCTCTCTCTCTCTCTCTCTCTCTTCCTATCTTTCTCTCCCTCTCTCCCTTCCCTCTTCATTGCCACCACTCCAATTCAATAATCAATATTCGCTTGTTACAAAACTTTCAGCAAACGTTTTTGCTTGTTATTTCCCCTAGCAGCGCCCTTACGGTCTATTGGTAATATCTTGACCTTGCCAACAGTGACCTTACAAATAACACGCTTAATTTAGAACTCAAATCATCAACAACCCTGCTATGCAATTAGGACGATACTTGTTGACATTTGGCACGTCACTTTCTAATTATTGACAAATATACATGTACGTTCACCATTCAAACTGGCCACCTCATGATGGTCGGTGACTTCAGCATCAAATGTGCGCATCGGCGATAACAAACCAGTGATTGAAGTGATCCAACACTACCTATTAAACCTGACTTCACACTAAGTTGCCGAATTGAAGATCCCCTGTGATCTACGTCAAGATGGACGGAAGGGGGAGCGGAAGGGGGAGCAAATGGGGGATTTAATTGGTGTACCTTTCCAACTTCCCTATAGGCAAAACGCCTTCAAGTCGAGTTTAAACAGCAGCAATGTACACTTTTAATAAAGCAGCTTGGAAAATTGCTGACAAACTTTCACACTCGACTCTAACCCCTCCCCCCTCCTTCTCGCTCTCGCTCTCTCTCTGTCTGTCTCTCTCTCACTCTCTCTCTGTCTCTACTTTGGCATATCTTGCATCAAATACATGTACATGTATATTCAATCCAAATTCTGATTACTTCAAATTTATATGTATCTGTCAGACTTCCTTTTACTGTTCTTAAGGAGAAAAGAGAGAAATGTATAACAAGAAAACAGAAAGTAGGAAAATCTACTCTGTTAATCTGCAATGGATATTCTACACACAAAATCACTGGAATAAAGCACACAAGTCCGTCACAGGAATAAGTTTATCTTAAAAATATCAGAACATTTTATTCTGTACAGAAAAATAACACAAAACATATGAATGAAATTTGATTACAGATGTTTTTAAGTTATCAGGGTACCCCAGTACAGAACTTTTAATTTCTTTCTTGGCTGGTTGCCAAATGGTTGCCAAATATGGAGATATTCTGAAGAGGAAATTATGAAAGTTTTCCATAATTCTAATCATGTTTGCCATTCAATACAATGTAATTTCATTTTAACACCAACATGTGTGAATCTTTAGTCTTAGTTTTCTCGTGGGTATTAAAAAAATGTCAGAAAATAAGACAAATGAGTATTTCACAGACAGACATGTAATGCACATGAACAAACGCTTCCATTGGAAAACACATTATATTCCTGTAAGCTAAGGCAAGAAATCTGTAAGTACATGTAGAAAATAAATCATTTACCTATCCATTCAATCATGGACAAACCTTATCAAAATATGGAAATGAAATTCAGTAGATTTTAGAGACAAATGAAAGCAATTATTGATTACGTAGATTTGGATTTTTAGAACTAAGGCAAAATATCCATGGTGATCCATTTGAAAGTAAAACTTTGAACAAAGCTCCATTCATTCAAATTTACCATATAATGAAAGGGTCCAGATTACTATTTATCAGATTACTATTTATTAGATTACATAATAGAATCATTTCAGTTGAATTTTGAAGCTGAAGTCCCCTAAGCCCCTTCTCTCATGTATTGAGTGTACTGTTGGCATCATCTCAAACTATTATACCCCCTCCCCAGTGTAATCTCCAGATAAACAAAAAGGCATGAACTTGTCTTGTCATCCAACATGTAACTATTCTTCTGCCTCTCAACAGATAATATTCAAAGAAAAATATAAAAATTTGAGAGAAGTAGAATTATAAAGGGAGGTGATGTTGATGAAAGAGACCAAGGCCCTGTTTCATCAAACCTCTTATTAGTAACAAATGCTGAAATTCTATAACAAATTTGCTCTCAAGCCAATCAAATTCAATGATTTCAGTAGCTTACAACAATTATCATATCTTGTTTTTGATAACAAGTTTTATGAAACAGGGCCACGACAAGTCCATGCAGGCTGTTAAGGAAATTAAAAGTCCGATAGATGGAAATGATTCTGATGAGCCACTGCACAACATTGGTCCACAATAATAAATGCACATCTCTCAAATTTTGAACTGTATGAACAAGGGTGACAGACACATCACATCATAGTGGGGACATTTGGCTCAATAGTGTTTGTTTAAAAAGTAAACTGTATGAGCAGGTGACAGACACATCACATCAGAGTGGGGACATTTGGCTCAATGGTGTTTGAATGGCAAGGGGAAATAAAAGTAAGGAAATTGTAAAGAGTAATGTAAAAATTGTAAGAGTAAAGAATAGCACAAATGGCTTCAGCAACTTGAATATCAATGTTGTGTTTGAACAGTAATGCTATAATAAGGATGACACTCTTAATAAGAAATTAATAGTACCGGTAAATGTATTCATTGAACAACATTGTCTTTGTTCAAGCATATTTGTGGCTTACACCCAATAAATAAGATCGATGGATCGATCTGTATTTGAAAAAAGTCAGAAAAAATCTTGGAACAAGTGGGACTTGAACCTTGACATTGTCATTGAGGAGAAATTGCCCCCCTGAACAGAAGTCCTATTATTGTAATGGTTTTTAGTAATGATTCAAACACGGTGAAACATCAGTCAGCTCATTCCTATAAAAATCTTAAAATGATGTGGTTTCTTTGTAACTTAATTAAAGATTGCAAACTATTCATCACTTGAATATTATCCACTAAAGAGTCATAAAAGTGCGTAGAAGCAGAAGAGAATATTTTGAAGAGACATGTGTTTGGTCAATATCATGGGTGAAGAGTGCTACACACCTGCCTCTTATATAATTGAGATGTCAGTAAAGTGAATATTATGCATTCGAGGTCATTTATATACATGTTCATGAAAAGGAGAAATTTCTTTTGTTTTATTGGTGACTGTTCTACTGGTATATAGATTGGATGTTGATTTCATAAGGCACAACAAACCATGATACCCTGTGAATAATTCTCACATTAAAGGGTTCATGCAGCTGATAAGAATTTCAAAGGGAAACAAAATTGTCAGCCATAACAACTTAACACAACAAAAATGCATTGGTATTACATCATGTATTTCAATAACTTGGGGGCATAGCAAACCTTGTCTTTTTCATCTTTAAAAAAAATGCAACATTACTTATGATCATTGAAAAAGACATGAGCTTTTAACACGCTTCATAAAACTATCAGCTACACTCTGATTTGTTAGGTCAGAAAGTCTACTACAAATTCAGAATCAATCCTAAACACTGGTGTCAAATGCTGTTTCCTGCTTGAGAATTCATTTCATATTTCAAAGTAATGAAATCATCATCGTTGCTATTGTCTCAATTTTCATCATAAAAATGGCATAAACGAAAGGCTGGAATGTAGAGCACTTAAAAAAGTTCTACTTTGATAAAACAAAACAAAAAACTTAGTTCTGTGTGTTAGGTTAAGAGTTATATACTGGAGATTAAAAAAAAGGCAAGTTGACATTTCAGTAGATTGTCAAATTGACAATTTTTTTAAAAAGTTGGGCAAAGTAACAATCAAAAAAGTTTACAGTGGAATTTTTTCATCTTGCACAATCAAAAATCATACAAAAAAAATGATGTTATCCTACTTAAAAGAGTAATCATAAAAAGGGAATATAATTGTACATGAACAAGGCAAAATGTAACGTCATGGATGTGTATATAAAACCTGATTCCATTATAGATTATTAAAACATTGTACCTTTCTTAAACAGTTTTTAACTGTGCAGTCATACATTATTGATTTCTAAAGATTGTGCTGTGCTCTGTTTTTAATAAATCCTAACATACTAGCACAGCTACAGGTACAAACCAAATGATTGTCGAACTGTTTTCATCGTAAGGTGCTGGAACTGTGTCATTTTTGCATTATAATACTACAACATGATTCTAATTCAATTTGGTCTATAGCTTTGCTTATACAGTATTACAAAGGCATCTTCATAGCACTTCATAATGGTTACATACTGGTAAATGTCAAAGGTACTAAAAGAAATCAAGAAATTTCAGTTCATCTGCAATTTCTGTAAGTCACAGACATGTATAGGATAATACATGTACCAAGTATTTGTTTCTGCCTATAGATACAATAGAGCTCTGAGTAGAAAGTGATCAATAGCTTTGTCATATATTCGTGCTGGGAACAAAAACAAAAAACAATAAACTGAAGACACTTTTTTCTCCAAATTACAAATTATGAAATTCGGCAATACCTTGTATTCACTATTATGGTATTTTAGTTGTAAAGGTAAATAGCTTACATGGATACAGATAATGTGTTTTAAATGAAGATTAATTGCAATGGATAGTCACGGGTGATGCAATGAGCATTTAGAAACATCAACTCAGTTGTCAAAGCTACCAACATATCATATACAGTCAAAGATAGATATAAATAATTACAAAAAGAAACTTTTAATACAATAATAGATAAACTTAGGATGGTATATTGCCCAATGTTTTTACATGTAAAACACAAAACACCTCGGAGCATTTAAGCTTCCACTCTGAGTTGCATAACATAGAAAGCAGCACTTTGCTGCATATACATATATATATAAAGTATAAAAATTAAACATCAAGACACAAAAATAATGTCTTATAGAATGCTTGCATTCAGCGAGCAGATAATCATAAATAGAAAAATTTCTTAACAATTTCATCCTTTCTATATACATTTGTGTTGTTCATATATACTTTTTCAATTTTCATATATAAAAATTATTTCTAACTATAAAAAGAATAATACCTTTTATCATCTCTTCCCGAAAGGAAGCAATCGTGCGTTCTAAAAGTTGTCGCTTGGGGACCATAAGGATACCACTGTACAAGGTCTGTAGATTTCTGAGGCCTTTTGGTTCTAAAGCAAGAACTTTATCATAACAAAACATCGTAATTTAACATAAACATATATATATTTGGTTTTCAAATCAAATGTATTATGTAATGATAGCAGTGGTACTCACGACTCTAACAAATGGGTCTGATATTAATCACCCTTTTAGAATGTCCATTGGATAGATACCATACAAGCATATCGTCTGTACAGAGCCAGAGGGGCATTAACTCTGTGTTCATGTATATAAGTAATACGTAACGCCCTTCTGGCTCTAAACAGACGATATGACAAGATCATGTGATCAATATCCTGATGTACTGGGACTGCTATACATGTACATACGTGACTCCTCCATTCCACAGAGGAGTGATACAGAGATGTTTGTCTGCTCAGAGCTAAAAGACCATAACTTGTATGATTAGACTTTACTGCCTTCTGGGTATCAAGAGACCAATTCTGACTGTATTTTATACATGGTGATCTTGACTCGGTAGGAAAACAGAGAAGATGTGACGAAATAAATGTCTCATCACACGGCTATAATGATACATGTAACAAGCTTGGATGTGGAAACGTTCCATCCGTTGGTATAAGCATTTTGTAAGAATAGCATCATATCATTTACATTTAAGAAAGTATAAATGACCGTCTCTCTCTCTCTCTCTCTCTCTTCATACTTTTCTGAGCTTCATCATGATAACGATTTAATCACTGTCCACTCACGTCTAATCAACTGACCATAACTGACCATCACAAAGCACCATGGACCTAATACAGAGGTCATGTGGATGTGATATGGGATGCAGTCCCCATCTCAATTCAAGAAAATTGTCTCCAAATTGTTGGTGTAGATGCTGCCCTCTACCATCAGGGAGGCATTGTGAAAGATTACGCAATCAGCAAACGATCTAGAAGAATTGCTTGTAGTCTTGCTTTATGCATTGTATCTACACATCTACCATTATACTAAACTATTTCTCTTCATTCCTTCCAAAGTTGGTGCAAGATAGGAGTCTCGGTTATTCTTACATGAAATGTGGTTGATAAACTTAATACATTGATTTTGTATGTTAATGTGGTGTACCTATGTGCTTATCACTACATAATACAAGGTTATATCATCAATCCAGATTGTTTACTCTCGAAACGTGAAGTGTGTATTATCTGTTCCATACGGAAAATACTCGGTATAGCTCCATTAGCCAAGAGTCTCAAACTGGTTGGAACCCCATTTGATCTGTCAAATATAGAGCCTGACAAACCTGAAGAAACAAGGGTGGCAGAGTCTAGTAATATCCGGTTAAAGCCTGTAACTGCATTCCTGTATTGATGTGCTCTTTCTAATGTTCTATAAGACTGCTGTCCATGCTGTTAACCCAATCACTCCTGAAATCTCTCTTTCCCATAGGTTTACTACAGGAACAAATGATTCCCATAGCCAACAGTTAATATATTCCTTGTGGTCACTGCTCTGTGCTGGTCAATATCTCCATCCATCGGTTACCTAGATGACCATCTCGTCTGCTAGGATGGTCGGTCGTTCAACCTGTCTGCGCCGGAGACTCCGCCGTATGCCATCTGCACGTCGGTATGGCTCGTTTTTCAGATCTAAGAGTTTACAAAAGGGAGGAAAATAGAGATGTTGAATTGCTAACCACTGATGTATTTGTAGGAGAGGGTAGTAATTGCCCATGTAATGCAGAAAAAAGGGTTTCACTTGGAATTAAAATTGCATGGGCACAGTGGCCTCTCCCATCTGCTAACATTTCTTTCTGCAAAGAATGCCTTTAATTTCAGAAAAAAAATTGAAAGGCAAAATAAGAAAGAATTTAAACAGAAAGTATACATGAGTGAATGTGTACTACATGTACAATATTGTCTGATAAGAGTCAGAATGATATTTACTAGAATTGTTATAAATACACTAGTCACATGTACCATCATTCTGCCTCAAAGCAAACAAACAAAATGGCTGCACAAAGATATTAATTATTACAAAAGAAAATTCATTAACCCAGTAAGATTATGTTTTCTTTTTATTGAATAGTTGTGAGCATTTGCAATACTGAAATCATTTCAAATCATATATACATTTGTTTTTCTCTCAGCAGTTTGAATGATAGTTGTTCCATTCATTCAAGAGAGATCCTAATATCTAAATTTTTTGTCTAACATTTCAGTGCACTCATTGGGTATTTGTATCAACTCATAAAATGCAAAGAAAACCCAGGAACTGAATTAATTTGAAGTTACATGTACATGTATGTCTTCCAATTTTCATGATTTTTAAAGAATTGTTGATGCCTTCGAAAAATAACAAGGGTCTCATTTTAATTTTGCTGCATGTGTTTGAGCACCTTTAGCAAATTAATATAGGCTTGAAGGTGAATAATGGGTATTCTCCTTTATAAGAAAGCTTTCTCTATCTTTTTTTAAAGGCAAACTGAAAAGAAAATGATTTGTAAAATACAAAAGTAAGACATCACTCTTTAATCTATACATGGGTAGATTTTGTGAAAGCTCACAGCTAGTCTGTACATGTAGAGCTAACATGGATGAATGATGAATTTCTTGTATTTGTGCAACAAAAAAAATAGTGCTGAATTAGATTTCATTCTACTCAAAACTACATGGTTTAAAAAAAATGAGGTACATGTAAAATACCATTCATATAAATCTAAACATACATGATGTATGATGATGTACAGGACTACAAAGGAATGAAATTTTAATGTGTTTACCACTAGTGTGTATTCATTGTACGATAAAAAGGTAATGTTTAATCATATACAGTCAAACCTGTCTTAGTGGCAACCTCTATATAAAGGCCACCTGTCTATAGTGGCCATGTATTTTGTGTCCATCGAGAGAGAAATGTGTGTTGGCAACCTCTATATAAAGGCCACCTGTCTATAGTGGCCATGTATTTTGTGTCCATCGAGAGAAAAATGTGTGTTGGCCACCTCTATATAAAGACAACCTGTCTATAGTGGCCATGTATTTTGTCTCCCTCGAGAGAGCAATGTGTGTTGGCCACCTCTGTATAAAGACAACCTGTCTATAGTGGCCATGTATTTTGTCTCCCTCGAGAGAGCAATGTGTGTTGGCCACCTCTATATAAAGACAACCTGTCTATAGTGGCCATGTATTTTGTGTCCATCGAGAGAGCAATGTGTGTTGGCCACCTCTATATAAAGACAACCTGTCTATAGTGGCCATGTATTTTGTGTCCATCGAGAGAGAAATGTGTGTTGGCCACCTCTATATAAAGACAACCTGTCTATAGTGGCCATGTATTTTGTGTCCATCGAGAGAGAAATGTGTGTTGGCCACCTCTATATAAAGACAACCTGTCTATAGTGGCCATGTATTTTGTGTCCATCGAGAGAGAAATATGTGATGTAGAACCTGTATAGTAAGGGCACCTGTCTACAATGGCCACCTTTTCTGTGTCCCTTGGGTGGGCTTAAAGCCTGTCTGCGCTAGTTTGGCCACGAGGGACTAGACCTCCCAGCGTGGTCACTGACAGGTGGTTATCTCATCAAATCAGCTGTCATTTAACATAAGAAAAGGGGGACCATGGGGGACCAACTGTCACCGCTTAGGCATTGTTCGCTATATAGAGGGCGCAAGTATCTACAAGTAGTGCAGTGGGGCTTTAAAAGATAGGTTTGACTGTACATGCAAATGACAGAGTTTCCTTATTATAATGTCCTGTTATTAATCTGGTGATAGTGTACCTGATAGTTCAAGAATTTGGCAGGAGATACACTTAAAATATTACATTAAGAACAGTAAACAATAAACAAAATACAGAAACCTTCATTTATGCTACTTGAATACATTTACAGGTATAGATACATCATTTTGGAGGAAAAACATACATGTATGAAAAAACTCTTTGAGTAAAACGCTAATGACACCTGAATATATTTAGGAATTTCAAAAAATATAAAATTGGGAAAAATGGCAGTTTACAGGTATGATAAAAAATCAAGAGAGAATCTATTACAGTCTTTACACTAGAATAATGCCCACATATAGCTTAATAATTAAAGTAAGGATTGTAAATATACTTTTTTTGCTGTAGCTCAAAGCTTCAGATTAATTGAATTCTATGTGATGAAAATATGTTCAGTAATGTTATACATAGATATAGCAGTGTAAATCTAAATCTGTGATACTCAATACATGTATGTCAAAATCTAAGTTCTATATTAAAGCTGCAAGCAAAAGTGTGTTGGGGAAAGTGCAAAGCAAATTTCTGCCAAAAGCTGTTTCTACCTGTGACAGAAGCAAATATGATTAATATCAAAAGCAAGCAACTAAAGCTCATAATTTAAACTCAAACATTACAAAAGTTGAAGTCTCGTGCTGCTTGATGTTTGGGATAACTAGGTGGTGCACTAGTAGTGGTTGAGTGATCAATGATTTGAAATGATTTCAATTTCCTTCTTTTTTTGTTGCTCAAGGAAAAAAGAATTTTCTCATAGAAATTCATAAAAATACATATTACTTGATATATTTATAACAAAGCTTTATTTCAACTATTACTTGATGAAAATGAAATACAAGTGTGAACAAAATTAGTGAAAAGGTCAATTTTGAGAACAACGATCTGATTTGTTTCAAATTCTACTAAGGAACAAAACATTTATCATGGAAATGCCACATTTTGTGCAAATTTCATTTTCTTAAAAAAATATAATATGGTACAATGAAGTTGTTTAGTAAGGTGTAAGGGATTAAAATGGGATTAAAATGGGATTAAAATGGGATTAAAGGGATTAGAAGCTTACCGAGCTTGTCTTAAAGCTGATCATTTGAGCAAGCGGGAGAAACAAAAATCAATGGAGAGCAGTAGAAGTAGTAGGGGCAGAGATTAAAACCATCAACAAAATAAAATAAAACAAAGAAACATGCAATATGTTAGGCCATGTATATAGATATAAGTTAATTGTATAACGATATGTCCATTTGGAGCCAGAAGGGCGTTAACTAATATCATTTAACACAGAGTTAACACCCTTCTGGCTCTGTACAGATGTAATGATGGTTTCATCAGGGGAATGTTAAATCATAGTCATGAAAATATATACCACAAATGAAAGAAAATCATATTAAAATCCATTGGAAAATAAGAGGAAAAGAGGAATCCCAAAATTAAGAACTGAAACTCTCTAAGCTTTTCTTTGATAAAGGTAACAGAAATTATTTCATATATGAATCAATGAGAAAGTGTATATTGGCAGTGTCCCTTCTGGATATCTGAAATGTCAAATAACAAGGCACTTCACTAAACCTCTATAAAAAATGTGGATTGATTAAACGCAGAAAAGGGTGTACTTAAGTACAAACACTTCTTGCAAATGAAATAACATGTTACCCTAACATTGGACAAGCTAGGACCCCCTTTTCTATTTCTAGGTGAAGCATGGTGCTCTTTTGAAGCATTTCTCTCTTTTGAGTGAGGTCAAAGGGTATAGATCATAACCATTTAGCTTTTGTGCCCTTCTCTCACATTCATCAAAAGAAAGAATTTACAACATTTTTCTTTTGATTTTCAGTTCAAAACCCAACACTTCATAGAAAAATGTTGACTCTTGAAATTGTTATCATGGTTTATACAAATGCTTCATTTCAAACTCCAATCTGTTTCTATACTCTAGGTTACAAGAAGTGCTTTTGGTATTATAAGTTTCCATGCAAGTGCTTTTGGGTCCACAAAGACTAACTTTGGGTTCTAGTCACAAACTCATTCCAGAGGGTCTATTTCTACATAATGTGAAAAGCATATTGGTGAAAAGGATCAACTCCAAATTTAAAAAAATTAAATAACTGATATAAATCATAATATAATAAACAACTATTCATGCAGTTAACTAGTAACTATAACCCATTCCATCTAATGAACCACATATACAAAAAGCTTTTAACAGCTGCTTAGTAAGTGATGTATTCCTCAATTTTAACTTAGTGAAGTACTGATTGCCATTATGACATGAAATTCTGCTACTATAAAACTAACCATTGTTCAATTGTAATTAATTGTCTGATTTTATTCTTCCTCTCTTTAGACCTATGAATACGATGTACATTTATTTATAATTACTGTAGAAATATGCTTAAAGATGTTTATATCTTCTTATCAGTGTCTTGTTTGTATAGTTGTCAAACATGTACAGTTTATATATAGTTTGAATATGTAAATCCCTATTTTTCAATCTACTAAATAATTTATTTAAAATCACTTTTATTCAGATTCATATTCTTTCTTCTCAATCCTGTCACCATTTTAGAAATTGTTTAGAATTTTACTCATGAACTTATGACCAAATGATTTTTCATTGACACTGTTTTACAGTTATACTGTACATGTAGACCAAGTGGGGTTTGCCAAGGGAGGGGGTGCCTACATTTTAGGATAGAGGAGAAATCTATGGATGGGATATTAATAAGATATATCCTGATAAATACCTTACATTTAAATATATATATATATATATATATATATATATATATATATATATATGGAGGTTCTTTATAAAACTACAGATTTAGTATTGAGCTCTGAACTTGCATACATATTCAATTTATAGGTTTGCTATTGACAGGTTTGGGGAATGGGGCTAAAAAAACAAGCCGAAGGTGGGATCACAACAAAACGAAATAAAATTCTTAAAGACCTGTTACTTTCCAAGTGTCCCAGTTCAGTAGGTAAGGGATTAAAGAGCAAATAAACTACAATTCTTTAATATTAGGAAGATCATTGCAGAGATTTTCAAGATATCAACATAAGGTAAATTCAATAGCATTGTACATTGTTTTATAAATGCATAACGGTACAGTTCCATATATTTCTGATCATGATTTCTATGGAATATACATGTACATGTACTTAGGGTATTGAAATTGTCCTTGAGTTGATTTTTAGAAAGTCTTTACCATCATCATTATACAAGTAAATTACATTCCTGTCTATTGTTTTAATATCATACATGTTCTTCTACTGAATATCCCCTAAAATGGCATCCAATATTCTAACCTCCACATTAAACAAAAATAGAATATCTTTTATGATTTAACTACAGATGTTTTACCCCTACATGTAAATGTCTTATCTAGTTTCTGTTTCACCAAAGTTCACCAAACTTTAATAGAAATCTTTTAATTACGAAACTATTCTTTCAAGAATCAGAAGGTTTACCACTCCAATGAATGACCAGGGACCCATTTCACAAAGCCTTTTTTCAATGACAAATGACAAAAATCAGTGACAAATCTGCTGATAACCAATCAGAAGCAAGGATTTCACTAGCTTAAAACAAAAACTGTCATTTGTCACTGATGACAAGTTTTGAGAAATGGGGCCCAGGGATTTATGATCATATATGATTAATTCCAATGTGATCAAATGAGTCTCTCCATGTAAGGGTTTGGGACAAAAGAAATAAACTGTGTATGAACCTATTGAGAGCATGGAAGCTCGTTTCAAATGAAAATTCCCGTCACCACTTAAATATTGAGTGGAGAGATAGGGTGTGGAAAGAAGAAGATACATTCTGGTTAAAATATAATATACATGTAATACAAATAACTACAAAGTTTTGAGAACAGTATTAACATGAGAAGACTGATTATATCAAGTAGTTATAAACCAATCATAACAACAATATATCCATTACCCAGAAATACAAGAGTATTGGGTGTCTTTAGTCAGAAAATTTACATTTTCTAATTGTTATTAATGAATACACCACCAAAAAAATTCCAACAGGATTAAACAACAATTTCATTAAAATCACACACAAAATCACCCAAAGGGTTAATTAAATAGTGTAAGGACTACAATCAACAAATTTTGTCAATGACATAATAAGTTCCTTCGATAGACAAACATATCTGTTGTTAATCAATAGGCCTAGTAGAGCATCTAACCCCCATAGTATTGAATAGAACCAAACAGACCATTACAAGTACACATAACTCTTTGTGCTGGGTAGTGACAGGCAAGCTTTTGATCAGATTTTTGAGTGATTTGTTACGAGGAGATTGAGAGATGCGGTATTAAGTTACTCACCTGAGATGATGTTTTCGATGGCTCCGTCCGAGACTTCTTTGGGTCCTTTCTCTTTGCTGCCCCTGTACCGTGTCTCAAGTTCAGCTACTACTGCAGCCTGCAAGCGATAGTAATCATTGGATAGGAAACAAGGAGTCAAAAGGATATTATCATTCTAATTTTTAAACTATAGAAGTGTAGGAGTGGAAGTCTTTATTGGATAATTTGTTTAGCATAAGACTCATCTGCCACAAGGTCTATTCAGCTAACAAGTTAAATTTCCCTATTCTGTTTTGTCTTGTGATGTTGGTAAAGAGATTTATTAGAGATTGCATACATGTAAATTCAATTTAGAACAGAAACCAGTCTGAATAATCAAACAGGGTTTTGAACCTGGTAGCTACATGTAAATCATGGCATACACGCTGCTGTACAGCTACCAATACTCCATTTCAAAAAGAGTTGCAATTAATCTGAATCGATTGCAAGTTGCTCTATCAATTCCAAACTTACATCTCATAACTCTTACCTACAGAGCTGCATATTATATGAATCTCAAGTTGAGTTGCATTTGACATTGATCAGTTACATTTTTGAATATGTATAGACAGGGCCCTGGGAAGTTATGTAATCAACTGGCTACACATGTTAACGAATCAGAGTCACTGAAATACATGTACCTTCAAAAACAACAACAACAAACAAGGCCACCATGGGATTTTCCTTTGTTCTCCTATTTCATTTGAATTTATTTTGTATAAACTGAACATTCTCTGCCTTAGTATGTATATATACTTGTACGTTTATTTGCTTTTGCTGTGTTTTTTATGAAAATGAAATGAATAAACGAAATGAACTGAACTGAATTTTTATTTTTCTTCTTTTATCAAAAGAAATCAAATCTTCTTACATGATCCCCCTTACCTTATTCTGTTTGTCTTTCCTAACTTTCTGAGCTGCTGTAATGTTAGCTGCTGTGTCCTTCTGGGCTTGCTGTAAGGTCAAAGGTCAAACAGATCGATCATCGATTAGAAAATGAAACTGCTTGTTTCCACTTATATGTCTCAAGGAGCATGTGATTGAACTTTCCAGGAATGCATGATGAGAAACTAATCACGGAAGATTGGTTAGAGCTGAAGTACAATACTGGTAGTACTCAGAGCTTCATATATTCAGGAAAAGTCCCAGGTACTCTGTAAGTGGAAATTATCATGGATGACAGGGACACACACTGACACACAACAACAACAACAACAGAGATAGAAAGAAAAAAAAACACTCACCTGGAGTTTTATCCTTTGTGCATTCTCAACTTCTGCTTTCTGTATCATGGAAGGAAATTATACGAAAATGTGAGTAGTATCCATAATAGTACATATGTATATATAAAAATAGACATCTATAAATGCTCTATTTGAAGCAAAGGTTGGACCAATACAGTACTGCCTTCTTACAACAGTTGTAACTACATATCACAGGACTTATCTAGGGTCTGACACTAACAGAGGTCCAATGTATATCAGCCCCAAATTACATGTTTTCAAAACTTTGACAGGCACACAGATCATAATTCCAAAAGACACTAGTTTACTACAGACTCCCAGTGGAAAATTGTTATGACAAGTTACAAGTTTCTGTCTTTTTTTGCCCTTCTATGTCACTCTAGGACCAAGATCCCTGGAAAAGGAGGGGGCAGTTGGTAACTGCTCCTCTTGAGCTGTGAGACCACAAAATAAAATGCTTTTTTTGGGGGGGAGGGGGGTTTAGGGTTAAGGGTTAGAGAGGTACCTTGAAAGCAACTGAGAATCTGTGGAAGAGAGCGAAGAAGGCACTGGGTGGTAACGTCTTGGGATTCTCACCAAAATATCCAACTACCTCATTGAATGCATCCTGAATAAAATAGAATCAGATAAATTACATGTTGAAAGCATTGCGAAGGCTGGATACAAGTTACAGGATTCATATCTGTCATCAGCAATATCTTATCATCATCATCATAATCACCATCACCACCACTATCATCATTATTATCATTATTATCATCATTGTTATCATCATAACCATCACCACCACCACCATCATCATCATAATCACCACCACTATCATCATTATCACCATCATAACCATTACCACCACCACCACCACCATTTTAAGATTACAAACCTTGGCATTCTTGAGATCCAATTCTAGTCTGCGGACCTTCTCCTCGTTGTTGAGTAGGAAGTCTCTAAGGATTGTATTATCACTCTGCTGGGCATACTCTCTCTTACACAACGTGATACCATGGCCTAGACTCGTGATGTCAGATATCAGATTCTCCAGTGAGACTAGGGAGAAGAAATTGAAGAATAAGAATAGTTATATGAGGTGGGTAAGGAAAATGCATTCGAAGATGAGCTGTCTTAAAGTCATGCTGATTAGTCATGTATTTGTAGTTGATTGGACAAGGTCAAGCAGAATGTACTGCCAACATCCTATGGCTAGTTGAGTGGACAAGCAGAATGTACAGCCAACGTCCTATGGCTAGTTGAGTGGACAAGCAGAAGGTACTGCCAATGTCCTATGGCTAGTTAAGTGGACAAGCAGAATGTACTGCAAACGTCCTATGACAAGACATTAGGGAGCTTTCTATTTGCACAAACGACTTGATCTACGACCTGAAATTTACTGACCGTGTAACGTCTCCACACAAGTCCCTGTCTTACAAAAAAGCAGTTTCGATGTCACGACTTGACAGCACAGGCCTGTTCATAAGACCGTTTTGATCACGTAACCCACTCTTGGAGATCAATATGCAGCTGAAGTTCTTGTCAGAATGCAGTCCTAGGATCCAGCCGACAACACAATCATCATCTTGACATATGCGAAGATCTCAGTGCCAGTTTCATGTCGGTTGTGCAAATCAAAGCTCTCTATTAATTAACATTTGCCGCACGCAACCAAGGTGTAGTAAAATAGGTACCAGTAGGAAGTACATGTAATCGCTTACATCGAAATGCACTGACAAAGGTTGCCAAAGCTAAAGATGGAGTAATACATGTAATTTCCAAAGACATCATTTGGAAGTGCACAGAGACACTGTTTTACACATGTAATGTGATAAAACACTATATTTGTACCAGAACTGAACATCATCATCACTAAACTGTATAAAAAAGAGAAATGTTTATGGTCTATGAAGAATGAATCACAGAATCGTTCTAACCTGCTGCTGCCTTCTCTATGTACTGAAGATCGTCATGGAAACTAGCGACATCAGGGAATTTTTGGTGGATGGTTCCTACGATGTAATGGAGTAGTGTGATCTTACGGTCTGCTGATTTGGTATCAAGGACCTGTGAGGGTTGAGGGAAAAATAACAAAGATATTAGGAAATAAATAGGAGACGTCATTACACATGTAGCAATGAGAAGAAAAGTTAAGAAAAATAAGCAGTTACTGTAAGAAATAAACTTGTGATTTGATCTCGATACCCCACAGGATAAGGACAATATTTTGCAAAATCCAGTTTCTTCAAAATGATGCAATGTACATGTACATGTAAAACCACTATCAATAGAACTCAATCAAACCATACCAGAATTATGTTATAATTATGTGTTTGCAATTGAAGAAAAAAAAAGGGTATTTTTTTGTTGTTGCAACTAGGAAAGTATTGACTAACAAGTTGCATACGTATTATAAAATTCATACTTTGGAATGCGAAATTTTGATTGATTTTAATGTGAATATAGTAAATATAACAATGAAATGAAATGAAGGTACTTTGTAAGCTTCAGAAAACAATGAGAACACTGTTAACCATGTTATGGAAAGCTTACCGTGTCTAGAGTTTGGAGTTTGAAACCATAGGCTGCTCCTCTCTTTGAGCTGTTCAGGTAGTTACCGAAAGCTAGGATAACCTGTATATAGAAACAAAGATGGGAGACAATGTATGACAAAAGGTGTTAATTATGTACAGAGTACATGTGTCATATATACATGTATACCTGTACATTCTAAAGGGTCGTTAAGACATGACGCGGTAAAACAGCAGCGGTTTTTATATGATGACGTAAAGTGTAATACGCTTCACATTCCTGTGTTTTATAACACATAGCTCAGTGAATACGTGCTGCCGCAGTTGCCATTCATTTACACATTAAAAACCTGCGACGACTTTTTTGCGGTTTACGGAATTACCCGCCATATCTGAACAATGCTTGTAATTTGAACCTAAATGTTGTCCCTTCATTTTGTCTCTAAAACCTCAGTCACACCGCCACACTGACTCTACAACGACTCCAAACTGACTGATCTTAGGCCATTGTGTGTGTGTGTAATGTATCTTTACTGTTCGATCTGTAGTCTGGTGTCGGTCCCATAGGTGGGACTGGTGTATCACACTCATATTTTCACAAACCAAAAATGCAATAAACTTGAACTTGTAATAATTACCTCCAGTAACTTCTTAATCCTGCCAGAGTTCTTGATGGATAATGACGCAGATGTGATTGCATTCAGTTGCTGAAAGAAAAGAAAAAGGAAGCATTGGATGTGTTAATTTGTAGAAAAATGAGACATTAATATGTTGGATATTCTACTTGATCATTTAACATTAATATATGGTACGTATAAGCTAAAAGCGCATTGCAAGAACAGGAAACATACACAGAAATAGAATTTTAAAATTATATAAGACTCATAAAATAACACCCGGGGGCGAATTCTTCCATTTATGAACTACATGTACTAGTGTCTAAAGAGAAACTGGTATCCTACTCTACAGGGTAGGTGACATAAGATAATCTTGAGAAATTTTGAAAGTGACCTTGACAGGTAATGAAGGTGACCTTGAGAGGTATTGAAGGTGACCTTGTAATAAAGAATGTACTTACCGGTGTGAAAGAGAGGATGGTATCTGTGAAGTTACCCATGAAGATCATACAACCAAGACGTTGACTAAGTCTATCAACCTTACACAGCTGAAAAAGAATGCCGGAAGGGGAAAGAAACGTAAGTAAACTGCAAGATAACTGAACATTGTATTCTGTACATTGGATCCCAGGTTGTAATTTCATCAAAATCAATATATCAACATTTTCATCCACAACTTATCTATTGATTGAATAACTATGTCGCATTCTATTCATTGATTAATTAATCAACATTCATCTGTCTCTGCTAGTATCTGTTCCTTCCTATCTGAACGATAAATACATCCATCCATCTTCCATTTATCACCCTCTCCCTCCAACCATCCATGTGGCCCTCAAATCATCCACTTATCCATCTATCCATCCATCCATCTATCCATCTACCAATCCATCAATCCGTCAATCTATCCATTCATCTATCTATCTATCTATCTATCAAACTATCTGTCTGTCTATCCATCCATCCATCCATCCATCCATCTATCAAACTATCTGTCTGTCTGTCTATCTATCTATCTATCTATCTATCTATCTATCTATCCATCCATCCATCTATCCATCTACCAATCCATCAATCCGTCAATCTATCCATTCATCTATCTATCTATCTATCTATCAAACTATCTGTCCATCCATCCATCCATCCATCCATCCATCCATCCATCTATCAAACTATCTATCTGTCTGTCTGTCTGTCTGTCTGTCTGTCTGTCTATCTATCTATCTATCTATCTATCTATCTATCTATCTATCTATCTATCTATCTATCTATCTATCCATCCATCCCTTCTCCCTTACCTGAATCATGAGTCTATCCTCAGGTGTTAGAATGTTGATGGGCTTCTTATCTTTCTCATATTGCTGGAATACTTTCTTCTCTTCATCTTTTGGACAGCATCTATGAAGCTGCTCCACGGCATCAATTCGAAGAGCGGCAAGATTGGTCCTGCAATACAAAATCAACAATGTCAACGGTAGGCAAAAATAATCTGACTTTACACCATAGCACTAATCACTATCTCTCCAAGATCTGCACATCTAGAAAGACTTACAAATTTAGGCATGATGATAGAGCATCTTAAAATGTATAAGCATATGTATCTCTTCTAGCTTGGAATAATCATGTATATAAATGAATGACAATTATGCATTGTGTACAATGCATATGGCAAAATTTTGATTTAGCCTGCAATTTTGAAGGCTGTGTGTTAGCCAAGAGCATATTCTCTAAGCTCACAAGAGTGAAAAAAATGAAATTCCATACTACATGTACGTTGTTTGAACATGTAAATCATGTTTATTTTCTTTATTCAACAATTATTCAACTCTTGAATTTTAGAAATCTGACAACTACATCCATGTAATACATTCATGTAATATATCCAAAGTAGAAAGGTATGACTAGTTCTAAAGTAGCCACTAGGGGGCGGTAGACTGACCTTCTGATAGCCTCAACGATCTGCTCCGTTGTGAGTTCAATCTTTCTCCTGATGATAGAGATGTTTTGTAACCTATTAGAGTCCATCAGGGTTGTGGTCTTTTCCTTCTTTAGCGTAGATTTGGCTTTACCGTCGGTCACCGTCAGACTACCGCCTTGCGTCTGAGTCTTGAATGTCTCCTCGAAGCTATCAAAGTCAATATCCTGATTGAGGCATGATCAAGAGGAAAGGGTTAATAAGCATCTTTGGTATTCAGAATGGTGCTATACAAGAGGCTAATTATACTATTACCATACATGTAAACCGTTTCTGTAAATTGTAAGATTAAATTTTGAACTGATCTGTATAATTCCTGTCCAATTTCTTTTTCCCATCAAGGCTATCTGAACAGCTTGTTTCTGCACTCAAATACAAATTAAGATATTTTGTAATGCCAACTTACATAGTAACAGCAGGTATTATACCTTTCCAATGCAGTAGGTAGGTAGTGTGAACCAGCCAAATATACATGTAACATTTACTATTTGGAGACAAACAAAGGCTTTTCATTCCTCTCAAACTCAACATGGGTTTATGCAGTTTAAATTTCTATTGTACATGTACATGCATGAACCAGTTTTCATACTAACATTAAAAGGGAAGTCCACCCAGATATTAAGTTGGTTTTAATAGAAGCAGAAAAATGAGAAAAACAGATCAGTGAAAGTTTGAGCAAAAAATCCGATGAAAAATAAGAAAGGGATGAATTTTTGATGTTGTCATCACTCATCAGTGAAACACAAATTGGCAACTCTGTGATGTATTTTGCGAGCTCCTCACCAATTTGCTCTGTACAGAACATTTCATAAACTTTTATTTTATTATTCTTAGTTATTGATGACGGAATAGATTTTGTTCCATACAGGGGTTGTATAGAAACATATTTGCAATAATTTTATTGAGGGAAAATAGAAATTTCTTATTTTTGTTAGTGATTCTATTAAAACCAAACTTAATATCAGGGTTGACTTCCCCTTTAAAGAAGAGCTTATGAGTGGATGACTTACCCCCATGACCCTTTCATCATCAAGCTCACTAAAGACGGTTCCTCCGATCTGATTTGGTTTGAAAGCAACCCAGTTGAGCGCTGGAAGACGATACTTGGTACTGATCTTCTTCTTGATAGACACAGCTGAAGATATGAGCAAAAGTAACAAAGAATATTACATGTACTTGTATATACATAGAAAGGAATGAGCACAGATGTCAATTATAGATAGTTAAAACATGAAAGACAGCCTTTGGGGCATATTTTATCAAATACTACTTATACTCCTGTGATATTACGCAATTTCAAAAACAAAATATAGATTTAGATTTTTAAAAAAAATTATGGGTAAAATATGTCCCACATACTGTACTTCAAAAAGGCCTTCACCTAGTAGTCAAAGTAGTTATTGTGTTCTTCATACATACATGTACGTAAATAAATCTACTATTGACAATTCTGCATTCAACCTCTTGGCAATTTCATTATCTGGAAATATACCAGAGACTAATCCTTCTGTAACAAAAGTACAAGTAGCCATGAGTTTTACCCCAAAAAAGAGAGATAAAGAGTAGGCACTGAGCCACTCCCTACTTACTTTCTTATAAATTGTTAAAGATTAAATTACAATTGGCTACGACTGGTATCCTCTCACGCACACATGTATAAACATTGTACAGTCAAACTTGCTTTAGTGACCACCTGTCTACAGAGACCACATTTTTTGTTTCCCTTGAAAATGGTTTCTCATTGAATCATGTACTAAAGGAACCTGTCTACAAAGACCACTTTTTTGTGTTTCCCTTGGGCGGTCGCTATAGACAGGTTAGACTGTACATGCAAACATGGGACTTTGATAATGAAATCTAAATATTTGAAATGTGTTACTTACATCCTTGTGGCGCTCCACCGATCATACCAGGAGGAGGGGTGGAATGGGTACTCCTGGTGCTCCTGGGAATGGTGGAGGGGGTGGTGGACCACCACCCATGGTTGGTGGTGGTGGAGGGGGAGGAGGGGGAGCACCTTGGCCTGGTGGAGGGGGTGGGGGAGGAGGAGGAGGGGAAGGTGCTGTTGGTAGAAAGACAAGAGAAAATAAATGATGGATACAGTTAATACATGTAATGTCAAAGAAATGTTTTTCAAGAAAAACTCCTTACCAAGAATCTAACACTGGGCTTTATTTCATTAGACTTGTGATCAACAACGAGTTACAATAATTGATATTCTGGTAAGCTCCTATGGTGAGTATGCATGTACATGTACTAGATTGGCTTCATGTACAATTATTAGGAATTATGGGCCGTTAGCAGAAAGACAAATAAAGATAGAGCAAGTGACTCAGTTAATCTAAAATGGCATAATTCTTATAATATAAGAAATCAAACCATTTAACAATACCACATTTCAAAATGTTATCTTTCTTCAACTTGGGAATATCAAAACAATTTTCAAAATCTTAGAACAGCTGAAGTGGTTTACTTCATTCAGTGAACTTACCTGCTCCATTGCTGATTGCAGAAGGAGGAGGTGGAGGAGGAGGGAAGTCATCATCAGGTCCTATCGTCAGAGTACCATTACCGCCTCCAAGACCACCACTACCACCACCGCCGCTACCGCTGCCGCCGCCACCACCGCCGCCGGTACCAGTACCGGTACCATCACCTCCACCACCACCACCACCTGTTCCTGTACCGGTGCCTGTACCGGTGCCTGTACCAGTGCCTGTACCCGTTCCTGTACCCCTCGGGATACTCTGTAAGACCTTTATTGTCTTGTCTGCTTCTAGCTTCTCATTCTGTAGATAAGATAAACACAAAGATATTGAATGGAAAATGGGGATAATTCAAAGCATCTGCATGTACATTTGGATTAAAGCTCTTGATATAAGAATAGATTATTCCCCTAAATGATCTTTTTAACACATTCACCATTTGTCAAACTCTTCTCACTTTGTGCGTACCTGTACCTGTTGGTTGATTTGTCAGCTGTTGGAACAGGTTTCTAAACTTTTTTTATTCCCAGCAGAAAATTACACTATTTATCACTATATTCAACAATATACATGTACATGTATTACTTCTAAACTGTTAATGCTAAGGAAAGGAGTGAAAAGGAGAGCCCGGGAAGTTGGGTTCTTGTGATATACAGAGATGCCAACCTTCACCAACAAAAAAAAGTATTCTTAAAAGGAAAAAACAATATTTTTTGACAAAAAACAGTATTTTTGTAAAAAATCTCTCATCTCTTAACATATCGCCCAATCGAGCAGCTTCGAAAAAATAGGCGACGACATTACCACGTATACGTATATCGGAGCGCAACGTGCATACAGTATACGGTTTTTTTTTTCGCAACGTTCGCAGTTTGGGGGCCCGTATCACTGTCCTGCGTGCATCGTTGGAAGACATAGGTGCATAATACACATATGACACAAAGCTCATGATCGGAAATTAAGACCGCCGTATTCATAGGAAAAAAAAACAGAACAAATACGGCAAAAACGGAACAGTTGGCATCTCTGGATATACAAGACAGTTTATACTTTGTAACAAGTTTGGTAGTAGCAATGAACTCCTAAATACATAAATCTGAAGATGAAGATATGTTTGCACTTTGTTATGTATCCCCCCTCCCCTTCCCTTCTCCTTCCCTTTGTTTTTCTTTTGTAATGGGGTTCACGTTTTCTCTGCTTTTTTTTCTTTCCGTTTTTTCTTTTCTCAATCAATACAGTGTATACCTTTTTAAGGGGTTGACGTTCATAAGGCTAATTGCCCTTTTTGTTAACCCCACATTCCCATAAAATTTTGTTTGCTCCTTCCTTTTGTATTTTTCTTGTAATCGATCTTTTATCTGTATATCATGTATATCATGTATGTTTCAATATTTTTTAAGGAGAATGAAATAAATGAATTGAATGTTTACCTTGACTATATCCAGTTCTCTACTGATTTCAGCGACACCTAGCTGGAGCTCTGCGATCTTAGCTAGAGATGCATCCTCCATCACCCGTAACCTGTCAGTCGTCTGTAATAAGAAGGAAACAAAAAGGACAGTTGATTAACTCTGACTGAGCTTCGGTCAACGTACAGGACATGCAGCATGGGTCTTTGATTGGCTTTTCTCTCACATACAGTATATCTGGAACATTATACAGACGCACACCGATAGGAAGAAATGAGAGAAGGCATGGTAGCTCAATGGTTGAGCATGGTCTTGTAACCAAGAGGTACCAAGGGAGACAGTTAAGATTTCCTCATAAACAGATGATCTGTATGCACAAGTTTTAACGAGAAATGATGTAATCTGGGGAAACGGGTAATTGCATTTTTTATAGACAGGTGGTCACAAAGGCAGATTTCATTGTACAAGTACAAGCACATGTAAATATGACATGTACATATATCTAATAAATTTTTAATATGTAATCAATGAATACTGACCTGATATAACACTTCTTCAAGGTTACCCACTCTCTCCAATGCAGCCGTCTTGGTATCAGAGTCTTCCATCAGCTGACCAACATCAAAGACATTGTCAAGATAGGCCTGGATCTGTACCTGGAGACGGTCGCTCTCTGTCGACTTGAGCTTCTGCTGTACTTGGCCAATGTGTAAGGGCAAATCATTGCGGATGGAGGGAGGGAGGGAAGGATGGAGGGTAGTACATGTATGAGGGAGGGAAGGTTGGAAGAGGAATAGACAATTGTGCATGGGAAGCCAAAGTATGAAGGAAGAAAATGCAGATAGGTGGATGGATGATGGATGGATGGAAGGATGGATGGATGGATGAATGGAAGGAGGGTGAGAGGGATGGAGGAATGGATAAAGGATATGATGGTACAGGAAGAGAAAGTTGTGCATGGGAGGCAAAAGAGTGGAGGATGAGCATCGTGGACGGAGAGAAGGATGGATGGAAAGAGGGATGGATGGATTAATGAATGAAAAGATGGAAGAGAAAGAGAGAGATGGGGAAGGGAGGCCAAAGTGTGAAGAATGAGCATTGTTGGGTGATGAATGAAGAGAAGGATAGATGGGGGGGGGGGATTAGGTTGGGTGGAGAGAATGGAGGGAAAGATTGAGAGGAAGGATGGAGGGAAGAATGCAAAGAACAATGGTGGCAGCACAGTGAAAGACAGGTCAGCAGATTTTGGATGTGGTAACAAGGATGAAGATAGAAGCAGAAGGAAGGTGAGGGAGGAAGGGAAAATGGAAAGATATGAAACATTTGATGAAGGGAGGGGCAGAAAGAGATTTACGGAACAAAGAAATTTTGGAGCACAAAAGGGTTTTAAAGTTGACTAACCAAAGAGAAAATTTAATTTATAAAAAAAAAAACAGATGAGGGGTGCGCAAACAACATTGGGAAATGAATTCAGAAGAAAGGGTTGGAATGAAGGAGAAGAGTGAATAGAATGGATTTTTGTGAGTGTGCAGAAAGATTGCCATAAGTGAATGAGAACACAAAAATTAAAAAAGAAGGCACAAATCAAAAAATGAAAAAGAGAGGTTTACAAATGAAAGAGGAAGACGAATAAAACAGTCAAACATGACAAATAGACAAGAGATAGAGATACATCAATAAAGGTTGGATGTCAGTGGGAAAAAATAGAGAGAGGGAGATAATGAAAAAGGATTGACATTCAATGTGGAAGAAACACACAAATACAGGTGGTAGATGGTAGAAACATATGGAGAGGGGGTTAGGAGGGGGAGATAAGAAGCAGATACAAAGTCATTTACCAGGTACAGTCGCAATTGAATGAAAAATGCAGAGAATTATACATGACAAAGGCAAGGCATTCAGTACACATTCACATGCGGTTACAAAGAAGAAGCATTCAACAAACGAACGGACATGCGTTGGTGACGGAGGATTATTAGGCATGGATGACAATACCATACACAGTCGTTTAGAGAGAGAGAGAGAGCAAAAGTCATTAGACAAAGAGCATTATCAGACAGGCATACAGCCAGGGGAGATAGGTTGAGAGCAGAATCGATTTCACACAAGCAGGCCAAAAAGTAATGAGGGAAAGAAACAAAAAAGGGCCGAAAGTTAGAACACGGAATGAAGACTGTTTGAATATATTAAATCATAGTTTAGAAATAGTTTCTGGAACAAGATAAAATGCTGTTAAACAGAAGTATCTAGTCACAAACTTGGTCAGGTGACCAAACCACAATTATGGCATTCTCGTTATATATCCAAATTCATGTAGATTCCATGCTTCAGGCATTGCTTAACTTTGACAGATAACACATTGGATGCACTAAACACTACCACAAATACAGATGAAAAAACCCATTCCTAATTACAAGACAATATTGAATCTATTGTTTAATCAAGTGTTCTGGAAAATATTTATTATATCAAAAACTTTTCTTGATGATATATATGATATATATAATGATGCATTTGGCCTCAAAGTGGGCGTTATGTCCATGGCAATATATCTCTCACCAGTGCAAACCAATTCACAAGCATCTCTCTTCAAATAGTTTAGAAAGAAGTCAAAAACAGATTGGTAGACATGCTATTCCATGCCGTTTCACCAATGAATATACTTCAAGATAAATCAATGACCATGGCACACAAACGTATCTTGTAGAGAGTAAGAAGTTGATCAAGATTAATCCCAAATCATATGTAAGTCTGATATCAATAGCAATGTAACTCTTGTTATGACCCAAACATGATAACATGTGCCTATGGAATAAGTTGGAAGTCAAACTAGACTTCACAATAAAACTGTAACATTATTAAAAATGAAATAAGTAGTATCTGATCTACTTTTATCTCCCCCAACCCCATACACTGTGCAGGTACATGCCTATACTTGCCTCTAAATAGTTATCCAGTCCAAGACATGTGAACTCATATTGGAGATGTGCTCTGAAGTTCATGTTCTCTACAGAATGGACAACAATGTTGATGAACTGCATACATGCCACCTGGGTGAGAGGATGAAAAGTATCAAAAGAAAATGAAGAAGAAGAAGACAAGACTAGAGGCTTGAATGGAAACTTAATGGGGAAAAGTATATTGTAATAAAATATGTACAACTTACACTGTATGAGTCTGAAGTTGCAAACATTTTTGTGATAGATTTCTTAACCTGGGCCCTGTTTCATAAAAGTTGTTATCAATAACAAATGCTAAATATCTATGACAAATTTGCTCTCAGCCAATCAAATACCACAATTTCAGTAGCTTTAACAGTTATTGGAACTTGTTATTGATAACAAGTTTTATGAAACAGGGCCCAGGTCTAAACCAGTTAATGATCTACAGGATGATATAAAGCAAGTTCAGTGTCAATTCTTAAAACTTTCTATAGTACTGTATTTGATTTAGAAATGTGAGTTATCAAAACCAATTTCTGTTTATTTTCTTGGAACTCAATTTTTTAACTTATTTACCAATAACAAGATTGAGAATGACAGAAAGACATCTATAGGCAGATCATGGACCTACTACATAGGCAGATGGAGAAAAGAGAAAAACTAGAAGGCAGAGAGGGATGGAAGGCAGAGAGGGATGGAAGGCACAGATGGGAAGACAGCAAGATAAAGAGAGGAGGGAAAATGGAGAGGAGACACAGAGAGGGAGATAGAGAGACAGAGAGAGAGAAAGAAAGACAGAGAGGGAGGGAGAGAGGGAGGGAGAGAGAGAGAAAGAGAGGGATAGAGAGAGAAAGAGAGAGAGAGAGAGAGAGAGAGAGAAAGAGAGGGAGAGAAAGAGGGAATCATAAGAAGGTTATATACTTACCATGAAGTCTATACTAGCTTCTTCATATCTTGTGAAGTACTCGAACATCTTAAAAAACCTACACGCCTCTACACATTCCTAAAGATATAAACAAAATTATAACATTAAAAATTACACAGGGATGAAAAAGAAGGCTAAAGATAGAGAAGGATGGAGAAAGAGAGAGATGGAGAAAGAGAAAGAGAGAGAGATGGAGAGAGATGGATGGATAATTACAAACTGATATTGTCTTTAGAAGTGTTTCTCCCCAAACTTGTATTATTCTACATGTATATATGTACATTTAGTGGGGAACCATTTCTTAATTTCTCTGCATTAACATTACCAATATCTAAAACTGTTACTGATGACAATTACAAAAGAAAATATCAAATTCAAAGTTTAGTACAGTTCAGAAATATCTACATGCTTCATTACATAGCAAAGAATACTTTAATTAATAAAACTTTTCCTTCCTCTAGTCTGGAGTATCAAATGAAAGTGTCACTACGTTTATTGCATCAGCCACTTACACAATTACCCCTCACCTCAATAATAATAACAATAATACATGCATTAACAAGATAAGATTTAAATCTTTCATAAAATTGGTTCCAGGTACATTTATGTGATAGGGCCAAGCTTCATCTCACTTTAAAGCCTATCTGCACTAGTTTGGCCAGGAGGGATTAGACCTCCCTGCATGGTCACTGACAGGTGGTAATCTCATCAAATCAGCTCTCAATTAAGATAAGAAAAAGGGACCATGGGGGACCAATGGTCACCGCTTAGGCATTGTTTGCTATATAGAGGGCGCAAGGAGCTATAAGTAGTGCAGTGGGGCTTTAATACACCACTATCCATAGATGACAACACAGCAGAATACTTGCCAATTTGAAGTTGTCAAATGCACTAAGGATGATTTCATGTCCTCCTTTGACGAGACACACAGCTGCTAACAACTCTAACACTAAGGCTTTGGTTCTATAAAAAAAGGAGAAAAAAATTGTAAAGAAAATACAGTGATAAAGACCTGACTGATTTTTTTTTCTTTCTAGAGATTGCAGGATACATGTACATATACAGTCAAACCTGCTTTAGTGACCACCTGTCTACAAAGACCACCTTTTTTGTTTCCCTTGAAAATGGTTTCTCATTGAAACATGTACTAAAGGAACCTGTCTACAAAGACCACTTTTTGTGTTCCCCTTGGGCCGTCGCTATAGACAAGTTTGACTGTACATGTACCTGGACATGAATTTTTTTGCTATGATAATCTACATCAACTGACCACATGGCATTTGTTATTAATGACAATTTTGTTACTGTGAAAAAGACATCAAACAGACATCATTGAGCATCATGCCATGAAAGTACATTACATGAGCATGTACAGGTGTATGACCAGAAGAGCCAGAAGTTTAAGAAAATAATTTTAATAAAAGTAGGTGCCCTACACTGAATGTGCATACATGAGTGTGAATGTTTTATTTATGACCAAATGCAGTGTGGAGAATTTCCCATCATTATATGTTTGCACCTTGCTGGGTAGTTCCCACCAAACTTCTCGATACGCCATCAAGCCAAACACCTTTATATGTGTCTAAATATAACCAGAGTTAAACCATTAGACGTCTTCCTTAACCTGGGGTCTGAACCTGGGGTCAGGAGCAAATAAAATCAGTTTCTCCTCTTCCCTCATCACCTGTTATTGCTGTCTATTACCTAATTTGATTTTATCACCATCTTGGCTTGTGAGTTGAGTAGACAGAATTCTGTGACATTCTCTAAACTACTCTAAACTCTATCTCTATACTCTCTCTCTATCTCTCTTCCTATCAATTCTAAATTGTACACATGACAGTGATGACAGTATGTTCCCTTGTTCCGGAGGGAAATCTTCATTTCATTGGCGGAGTTAAGAAGAGGTTAACAGAGCAGAGCAGAGCAGCAAACACAGGTGAAACTAAGTTCAATATACATCATAACATAGCATGAAATAAGTCAGGTAGCTGTACAGTGATAATCTTAAATTTTTTTATTGCCTTTCATCTCAACTATTTTCCCTTTCTAACAAAAGCTGTTTCACTATATTGATTGTGGCGTTTTTATGGAATAAAAATAAAGGAAATGTTGAAGCATGAAAAGCTTTCTCTGCTTTTGTTCACCTGTTAGGTACAATGTACTTGCATGCTATGGGCATTTTATCATCACTCTAATGCTTACTAAGACATTCTCTACCAAATTAAATAGCAGATACGTGATGTGTATCACTTATTTGTAATATTACATATTCAGTGTAAGTTTGGTCTGAATATACAGTAAACAACTGTTCATACCCATTGTCAATTTGATGTTTTTGCAGGTTTTTCTTCATAACTCAAGAATGAAAGGTGGATTGGTTGAATTAGGGTCTTTGTTGAATAATTTTAGACATAAGCTTTGATATGGCATGTTTTCAAGAAACATATCTTGGGACAAATCAATTTTTCACATACTTAAAATAGCATAAAACTTGGTAAGGGTATGAATAATTTATTTGTTAACTGAAGCTACAAGTAACTTTAATAAGAAAGAAATACAAAATAAACATGGTGTAATATGACTTACCTGGGTGATTTGTGGTTGAGACTAAGGGCTATTGCATTGATACATTCTTTGTGATTAATAACAAGGTTGAAACCATACTGAAAGAGAGAAAACAAAAGAGACAGGGAGAAATAAGAGAATTTATTAGGTTAGTGAATTTCTACTTGGAATGGGTTCTTTTTTACTACATTTAATACATCAATACAGTAATCGAGGCGTAGTTCCAAAACAGAAGACAAAGAGAGAGAGAGAGAGAGAGAGAGAGAGAGAGAGAGAAAGAAAATAATAGCACCCATATAAAATAAATTCACTGAATGACTAGAAACAGGAAGTGTGGTTAGAGTGGATATGTGACAGGGAACCACAGAAAACAGATAAGGGAAAGATTATGAGATAGAAGAGAGTGAATGATAAGAGCATATATAAAAAAGAAAGGGTAAAAGGGAGAGGGGGAGAGAGAAAGAGAAAGAGAGAGGGAGATTGAGAGGGGAGAGGGAGGAGAGAACTGAAGAAACATAGACAAATATAAAGACAAATATAAATGGGACATCATCACTACCACCCCCCCCCCCCAAAAAAAAAGAAGCATTTCCTATCCTGAACTACGCTGAAATTAGGACTTAGAGACAAAGATAACCGTAAAGAAATTTGAAAGAAAGAAAATTCAGTCATCCATCTCTATCAAATTCCTGTTTCTTTTTCATGTTGTAACATTAAGATAACCACAAGTGAAAGGAAAAGGAAGAAAATAAAACAATCCATATCCATTAAAACCTTGTTTCTTATTCTTGTCTCCAGCTCTCTTTGCAATCCTGGCAATCAGCTTAAGATATCAGGCAATGTGTTGCCTACATAACACCACCACTGACTCCATAGCCAATTACTATCCCACTTCTACCATGCTATAAAGCATGTATGATACCACTTTGTCCAATTATATCATTACAGGATTTTTCCTCTTCTGAAGATCTAATCCTTTTATACCAATTGCTTTATAATGAAATAATGGAATTTTCCTTTCATTTCTCCCACAGGCAAGCTGGAAAATGTAAAACCATCTGTCATTTTTCACACTATTATTCTTATTGCAACCATGAAGCTAGCTCCATTTTGTGACTGAGAAACCCTAATTTTTTGTGGGGGCGAAAATTTGGCAAAATACCGACATGGCATACAAAATAATTGGATTAAATTGATGCAAATTTCATAAATCCCAAAGTTTATGGAATAGTGCACGTGCTGTGCTCATGTATAAAAATGCAAATTTCATAAAATTTATCTGGAAAAACAGCAGATTTACATGTGTTTTTCACAAGTACTTCAGCAATTTGTCATCATACCATCTGTGCAAAAATTTAGTGCACATCACTGAATTTTCTCAGCTTTTGAGCAAAATTTTGTAGGCTTGTTTATTACGTTGATGTTCAAAACAACCTGTCAAGAGCATGATAAACAATCGGCATCAATTCTAATTAGTTTCTCTAATAACAAAATTCTTTTATCCGAACCAAGATTAGCTTTAACTTACAATAACTATGGCCCTTCATTATTTCTTGACTCTTCCAGATTTTTCATTGCCACACAAACTCTGTATAACTCATCATTGAAAAGTGGTCTTTATAGACAGGTGGTTGAAATGACACGTTCGCTGTAATAAGACTAAAAGTCTTTATAGACAAGTAGACATAATAAACAGGTCGTTGCTGAAGCACATATACATGTATGTTTCACTGTGATGGTTCTAATGCAAGAATGCTGTGACAAGATTTTAACCCTTGAGAGAAAAGTGGTCTTTATATAGAGGTGGACACTGGACACCTTACCTGGAAGTTCATGATTGCTCTGCAGCACATAATACAGACGTGGACGTCATCTCTTGTGATCGCTAGATGAGACTGCATGGAAAACTTCTTCCCGTGACGCGACCCTCGGACGCTCAGCGCACTCCTCTGTTTGGGCGGTAGCGTCTCTAGATGTTCTTCGTGCCTGGGGGGAATGAAATAGAGACCGGGTTTGGCATTTAGACGATTACTGGGAATGTGATCAGATAACTCTTGCTAATCTATTGGATGAACGCAAAGACACATAGCCTTTTATTGGCTGGATTGGTCTGTTTGTGTCATGATCATGTTACATATAACCATATCAAATCTACTTGGTGCAAATGGCAATCAGTGCAAGTATCTTACAAACAGTGCTGCAGTTGATTAGAAGAAAAATAACAAGCAATACCATTCCCAATCCTCTAGTACTTAACATTTCGATTGCTTTCCTTGCCTCTCTGCAGTCGCTCGTTTGCCACACACGCAATTATGCACAAAACAATAGGCACCAACACTGATGGAAGGTTTGCTTTGATAAATGATTTACATGTTGTAGCAACCTCCTCTTGTATGGGCCATGATTCTGGCCAAGAATATATATGTACAGGGGAATACTTAATGCTATTTTTAAAGATGCCTGAAAGTCTCACATCTACGTTGAGGCCCTTCTCATCACCCATACAACATATGAAAATGCCTGAGCCTAAAAAGTGGCATATCTGAAGAAGGAATGAGGTTACTTACGTCATGGTTTTGTTCAACCATTGAAGGTACTCCACCAGGACATCTAACCCAAGGTTCTCTTCATTTAGGAACTCCCTCACCCACCTGAACAAGAAAATTAAGAACAAATTGGCAATATTAGAAAAGTGTCATCTTTAATCATGAATTTAGTCTGCTAAATTATGTGTTGCTTAGTATCAAACATTGGGGAGTGTTGTAGGGGAATAAGCCTGTTGTCCAGACTCAGAAGATCTTGGTTTTATCAAGAACAGGGATACTCTGCTCTGCCTTGAAGTAGAAGACAGGCTACCAAGAAGTGCACAGAATATTTACTTCAATGTCACTTCATTCCACACATCTAGAGAAGAACAGGTAGCACGTACAATTAATATCTATATTCATATTTATATGAGTTAGTGAATGAAAATGGATTCCACAGTCAAACCATGCATACTGGTCAGACGTGGTTGTGGCCAGACGTGGTTGTGTCCAAAAGTACCAACAAACAAGTAGTTTGCAGCCGTTCCAGCAACGGGGGGAAATCATCAATTATATCTTCCACTTCTACCCATTCAGCTTTCAGCAGAATGATATTTGTTTTTCAAGTCTCTTGACAGTAGAGAATGACGCACAGAACTTGATTGTATCACACAAAAACTTGCTATTTTGGTCCACTTTTTTGTCGCCAAGCTTTCGGGAGATGAAGACTTAACCATTGGGATTCGTCATTCTGTTGTGGTATATGGCAAGCTAGCCTTTGATACCAGGTGTTTTGAGCACTGAAAAGTATTCAGGTATTCATTTACATTGTGTTTCACTGCTTTGAATGACTAAAAGATTACAAAAAAAGATAGTTGCCTACTTCTGAAGTGGGAAGTCATCTACAATCTTTCTAACTGAACAAGGCAAGCCAAGATGACACATCAATCAGATATACATGTACCTCTTAGCCCTTCTCTCTTCAACCTCCATCTCTCTCACTCTCTCTCTATCTCTCTCTATCATTATCTCTCACTCTGTCTCTATCTCTCTCTATCATTATCTCTCACTCTGTCTCTATCTCTCTCTATCATTATCTCTCACTCTCTCTCTATCTCTCTCTATCATTATCTCTCACTCTCTCTCTATCTCTCTCTATCATTATCTCTCACTCTCTATCTCTCTCTATCATTATCTCTCACTCTCTCTCTCTATCTCTCTCTATCATTATCTCTCTCACTCTCTCTCTATCTCTCTCTATCATTATCTCTCACTCTCTCTCTATCTCTATCTATCATTATCTCTCACTCTCTCTCTATCTCTCTCTATCATTATCTATCACTCTCTCTCTCTATCTCTCTCTATCATTATCTATCACTCTCTCTCTATCTCTCTCTATCTTTATCTCTCACTCTCTCTCTATCTCTCTCTATCATTATCTCTCACTCTCTCTCTCTGACACAGGCACACACGCTTTCCACTAGTCTCATAGCAAAATAAAAGAAGCCTGTCAAATATCAACACCTAGATACAAAGTCTAGGCACGTACACTTTTACAGAATCATTCACTTTTCGGGCCACACTGAAGAAGTAAATGTAACAGACTGGTCAACCAAGTCTAACTGCCATCTGTCAGCCGACTGATAAGCGTTTTTTAATTTGCGCCATACGTGGTGCGCCAAGCGGCCAGTGTTTTCATAGACACTTCCTCGCAAATTTCAGCTCAATTAATATCAGGTGATGAGGTCACATGATGCAGAATGAGGTCTGGGTAGTAGTAGTTTGCAAGCACAAACCCTTGTCAGTCATTGTGCGTAACAGAGTCTCAATTGTAAGACTATGAACACTGCACAGTCTACTGCACACCATAGGCTTTGTACTTAAGCTTCTTCTGACTCGGCTAGGAACTGACAGAGTTAAGTTCAGCTCCAGGCTTTGTGGAGTTGTATTCAAGTGTCAAATTAGAGTCTGAGCCTGGAGACTAAGTGATGCAGTCAATGTCACAAGGTGTTACATCTTCTCCCAGAATGAGGTCTGCTTAATAGCCGGACCATTAAGGACACTTAAGGTCCCACAGACTTAGCAACCAAGCGTGAATACTGGGCTAACAAGCAGTTCAGGTGTACAATAAAAGTCACGCAATACAGTGTTGTACATGTAGTTCAGTGGAGGCGGGGGTGAGCATAAAGGATAGGTAAAAGAGTAAACTTTCATTTTCCTCCTACTGAATACCAGGGAGACAGAATATTATCCACAAGTGTTTAACCCTAATAAGGCCGGGGCATCATGCCCCTCCGCGATTTTTCTGATTGTTCGAGAACGCATACGGATGACGCCCGCCGCTTCATGACTTTATTCTTTCGAGTCTTGCGCATCTTTTAAAACAATTTTTTTGAAAATCGGACCTACCGTTACAAAGTCACGTGACCTTTTGTCTTTACATGTCGGCCCGAAAATCGCTCATTTTCGTGATTTGTGTACAAAACATATGGAAATATCATTTTTCCTAAAAGAGATAAAACATTGGTTATTTGGTCTTGTTTAAAGTTTAGGTGTTTGTTTTGGGGTCAAAATAGTTAAATTATAGTTAGAAATGAAATAAAACAACAAAAACAATAAAATACATAAGTTAAAAAAGCAGTGAAATACATAAGAAATTATCAAAACAAGATATAACATAAGGAATAACCTAGCTTTCCAAATTTTTTTCGTATTATTATTTCAAATGGTCTAACAAATATATGTAGTGGAAAAGAAAGCTTAAATATGAAGAATATATGATTTATGGGTAAAAATATGAATTTTTTTACCTTATTTGCATAATTTACCATAAATATGCAATGCTATAGTATTCTATACACTACACTTGACATGCATGCAAATTTTCGCGGCGATCGGCCGTTTCACGGCCGAGATCTTAGGGGGCCATAATGCCCCCGGCCGTATTAAGAACTCAAATAGCCCGGCCTTATTAGGGTTAATACAGTACTTAAACACTTACTAGAGAAGGGAATAAACTCTTGTTTAGCCAGTGTAAGTAATTAAACAAAAAATGCTCCGCTGGAAATCTGTTTTCACATGGTAATGAACTATGGTTCATGGCTAGCGTTAGTAGAAAGACCAGGTTTTATAGAAGGCACGCTTCAAGTCTTAAAATAAAAGGTACAATCCTTTAGTCTTCATATATTGGTAAAGGCGTGGAACAAAAGCAAAAACACTTTTACAGAATAATCAAAGTAATGAAAACGAATTAGAAAGATATTGCTGAAGAATGGATCCTGAGACCCTGAAATAATGAGATAAACTCACTCCATTTCCACTTCTAAAGATAAATAACCACTTGCCTTCTCCATGAACCCAAGCCAGGAAGGAAAGACTGTCGATTTGTAGACAATTATAGGAAATCAAGATTGGCAATTTGCAACACATTTCTCTTACAAAACTCCTACTTTAAAAATGCCTGTTTGAAAAAACATTAAAATAACCCAGATGCATCATAAAATGAGGCAAGTCAGGGTTGGGTTTAAGGACAGGACAAATATTCCAGTCACAGTAAAATAAAAATGGTTTGATTGATGAAATGTCAGACAATTTCAGGCAATAAAATGAAGATTCCCAACTTCACAATCAATGCCAGATCCTATTAGAATGAAAGATATTCACTTAATCATTCATGCAAAAGTTCCAAGTGATCAAAACTTTAGCATTTTAGCAACTCAATGAATGTGTTACAAAAATGTGTACCACATTTAAAATAAAGTTTCTCAGATGACTATTAAAGCAGAAAGCAGTGGGAGAAATATATGAGCAATTCAAATTAGGAAAGAGAGTATTCAATGTATAGCATAGATGTACTAATCACATAAAGGAAGTTCCAATGAACAATGGATTTCTTCATTTATCAGATATGTAGAAAGAAAATAAATATGCAACACATTCTTTGCTTTTAGAATTATTCCACTTCCTTGCACCTAGCTTCCACCACTAAGTGCTGTTTGAATGAGCTGGGGAGATGACTAGAAAATAGAAATACATGCCTGTCATTTCATGTTTAATCTATCAAAATAAAACAGAAGTCTTTGGGCTATAATTATCAGCATGGGATAATGCTACCTTCACATTAATGTATTTATAAACCTAGCATTTGCCAAGAAATGCACATATTATGTGCATGATTTTGATGTGGGTACATTCATAACGATTATTCTGCTCCTCGTATTATGCACTCTTGGGGGTTTATGAAAGGGGTATTTGATAAGGGGTATTTGATAAGTGGTTTTCCCCCACAACATTACATTCTCTTCTGTAGAATGCTTTTAAGTTTATCTCTGCATGAGGTCTCAGAAAGTACAGACAACATTTTAACAAAGATATCAATCATTTCTTTTGAAAAAATTGTTCCACATATTTTGATTCTGTTGTTGAAGCCAAGAAGGTACATTGAACAAGCAATCTGAAGATTATTGGATGAAATTTATTACTTAATATTTGCAAAAGCTGTACAACAGAAGTACAACTTGTTATGAACCAAAATAATACAAGATGTTTCAACTTTCATTGAAGCAATTAGAACACATATGAGCAGCCAAACAAAGAGCTTAAACATGGGTATCATCATTACAGCAATCATTTCAATGTGTTGCAAAGAATATTCATTCACAGAAAACAGTCAGGCTTTCCATTTTGAAACTTATTTTTCATTTGTTAGGTTGTATTTGTGACACACCCATGCATCATCAGCACTCGAGTCCTTGAATCAAGGTTTTTTCTCTCAAAGATTTCACTTGCTAAAACTACTTATATGCTTTTCACACTGGCAAAATTTTGCTTAACCCCGTACTATAGGTGGGGTTAAAGGGGGGTCTTAGCCCCACCTGTAGTCCGGGGTTAAGCCTATTCCACTTTCTGTTCAGACTTGCATTTACCAAAGTGGGCTAGCCCCACCTATAGTACGGGTTAGCTGGCCCTGCAAAATAGCAGGGCTAACCCCGCAATTGTGGTGCTAACTCCGCAATTGCGGTGCCAAGCAAGTGAATGAGAACAGAAACGAAAAATAGTCCGGTACTACGCAATGGAGCGAATTAATTGATATTCACGCTATACAGCTAGTACGGGGCTAACGAATTGCAGTGAGAACAGCATGAATTTTCTTGTTCCGGGATAGGCGCTTAGTACAGCGTGTACTAAAAGCGTGTGAAAAGCCAAAAAAGTTAGTCCGGGGTTAAGGATAGTATGGGGCTAAGCAAAGTACGGGGTTCAGCAAAACAAGTGTGAAAAGAGTATTAGATGTAACTATGAGCACACATGTACTGTATATGACTATTTCACTTTCTATACTGAGTGTATAAACACATACCCGGTACTGTTTCTGTGGCATAGTAGATTAACTTGTATTTAAAAGCCCTTACGGCTCTCCAAAGACAAACTTTGGATACACCTACAAGTCATGTTTTTCCCTTTCCTCTTCCAATTTCTCTGAATTATATCATTGATTTGATGCAAGAGAATAAACCGTTGAAGGCATAGTCATTCAAAATCAAAATAACTAGTTCCACTATATCATAAATCTTATAAAAGCATGAGACAGCATAATATTTCAATCAGACACACATGCATACACTTAACATCAGGTTCACTCTAAACTATATCTACTTCATCCCAATCCTAGACAAGCAAATTAACAAGCCGGTCGCTAATCGGCTAATTGCAGCAAAATTCATCCCAACACCCCTGCCTCTCCAACTCCATAGTCTGGAAACATCATGATCGTTTAATTTCCCGCTTCCCAGCTCCGTAATCGGCTGGCGATCTGTCGCTGTGGTCTCTGTGGGTCCTTGCATAAATCTGACCTTGCACCAGAACATGACAAGGCAGTTCCTAGTCACCTCCCACCTTTTGGAAAAGGACATGGCACTCTTCTTTGTTTTCCCTTCTTTTTTGTGAGTGCAATTAAGACAGATACCATGATAAACGTTTCAATGTCATTGTCTTCCATTTCTTGAATTTGAGTTTTTGACAAATATGGCCAAAAAAACTCAAAATGACCTATTTTACAAGATTTCAAAATGTAATCAAACTTTAAAAAAAGTTAAAAGAACTAGTGTCCTTTTAGTCTTCTACAGATTTGTTCCTTTACTTAATTGAATGTTGATAGCATAACAGTTAGCCCATGGGCTGCTGAATTCTCTCATTCCCATAGGCTTAATACATGGACCACCAATGGGTTAAAGCCAAGGTAATGCAAAGTTTGGGGAAATTTTGAAATTGGATGGATAGTAATTCTTTAAAATTTTGATATATTTGGATGCCCCTGTGGATGTATTATAATAAGCACTAAAAAATTTAGCCCCTAAAACACTTCTGCTTTCGAGCAAATTGAATAATTAAAATTTACTGGTGCTCCCAGTAAATTTCAAATATTTCAAATAGTGCCTAAGGCCATTCCATGGTAGCTGCGACCATGAAAATCTCAGAATATGCAGTTCTGATATATAATTTCCAAACAGAAATACCAAATCGGTCGATTGTAGTCAAGAAACATTGTTTTAAAGCTAAAGTAATATCAGTCTTGAGAGGGCGCTATACAACATAAAGAGTTTATCATTTACAATTTCACCACTTTAGACTCGATTTCAACCGCGACAACGATCATTGAATATTGTAAAATCGCATATGCTTCCAATATGTTCATTTGAACCAAATTCATGACCCCATACCAATAATACCTTTAACCAAGGAGTTAAATTTTAGCGTAGCACCCTTACAGCTAGCTGTCTATTCTAGCAAAGCAACCTGTTCAAATCCAATCTAACGCCATGGTTAAATGGAAGAAAGGCAGTAGAGGCCCATAACACCCTTCTAGCACTCCCAACAAGGCCATGTAATCCATAGGGTCATGAACCTACCCCTAGTCCAGACTAATTATGCTCCTATGGATGAAGACTGGGGCAGCAAGATCCTGTTATTGCACTCTTCCAAGGGCAAGTAGAAGTCACTTATTTTCAGAAACATTTCCAGATTTAGGCTCTCAGTTACCGGGTATTCATTTTGCTGCTTACTTCTTTCATGCTTTGCTTCAATAAATATTATGCAGTTATTCACTCTCAGGTTTCAGTTAAATCATTCACATTAAAAGATAGGTGTATCATACGTCAGGTAGATTTGGAAACTAATATAAAGATATTCTGATAAAATGGGACAAACTATGGGAGTGAATTGGAGGACTGAAACTGACAGTAATGGCAAATACACTTCTTGGTTATCGCTGCACATACTATGAAAACGTTATACTCAAACACCACAGAATCTAGTTCAGATTTGGCTCAAAATAGCTCTGAAAATCTTGTTACAATTGGAAAAATGTCTGCTTTTCTTCTCTGTGTTTTCTTTTCCTCAGGTCCCCTTGCACCTGCACAATATAGGTCAACTCTTCCAACCCCTCCTCCAAAAAAGGAGGAAAAAATAGTTAATAAGCATGGAATGAATACTTAGGCCTAGGTGTAGCTGTGAACATAGAATACCAATTCAAAATATAAATGTTCCATAACAAAGCAAAAAGCACATATTCTTCTTCGTCATATAATAACAATCACAAGTCACATTTGTATCAGGCTTAATTCTACGTTTCTAAGCACTTAAAATTGTAATTATTATTACCATGGTCATTGGATTCAATTGCTAATTTGCACATGATAGTGTACATGCTCCGTTCCCTGAGGAGTATTTGTTGAGAGCCAGAAAGGATTTAATTTGCTTATCATTTAAAAGGTTAATGTCCTTCTGGCCCTCATTCAACTTCCAACTCCGCTCATTGCATTCATCTTTATTTGTAAGTGTTGTAATCATAATAGTGTATTGCCAACAATTCTTCTTTTTGTCACAATTAAGTTCAGTGATTCAATAACTTGGCATTCAGTGAATTTCAGTCACAGTCAATGCCTGGACAGTACTGTTGAATAGCTCAAGAGATTTGACCACTAGGATTGCAATTTTTTCTTTCATTATGTTAGACACAAAGTAAAATCATTTTAGCATGACCATTCCTGTCAAATGATTCAAATAAGTTTTTCTTTACTAAGAATGGCAGTTTAGATCCTTTCTTCTAATCTTTTAAATGTAGAAAGTAACACAATTTTCCTGTTAGCCTTGATCAGTTCTGTCCTGATTCTAAACGTTTTTTTTTTTAATGGCACTTGAAATCCTTTTTTCTATTCTTTCACTCAATGAAAGTGCTACAAAATAGTACTATTATAGTTTGCCTTGCTCTGTCCAAAATATGAATATTCTTTCATTGTGGCACTTGGCTACCATCGTTGATTCTTTTGCATACAGAGAGCAATGCAATTCTTTGAAAGCTCCCTGGTCAAGGCAACACTGTCACTTTGCTGTAGATTGGCTAATCTTTTAATCACGTCATATAAGCTTCAATGGTAGGCCAGTAACAAGTATTGACATACACTTAATTTGAAATGTTGATCTACAATTCTTCTCCTTTGTATCTCACTAATTTGTAAACAGTCAAAGGACCCAGTTCATTAGTCAGTTGTTGATTGCATTTAAGCGGCAGAGATCGGGATATTGATGGAAGAGATAATGTAGCATATACAATATAATATATGTAAACAAAATGCGTTTAAAAATATAGAATGCATCTCAGAATTGAGGGTATTTACTCAAGAAAACTGGATATTTTATGTATCCTTTATATTTGGAGTGGAATGAGGAGACCCTTTCTTGCAATTGAAGGCTTGCTTGATTTTGCGATAGAATATATCAGAATAACTAGCATTCACAAAATGTCACACAGCAAAAGAAAAGGTTCATCTATTTAAACTGTAACACACCGTCATCCTCGCCCCTTTTTTTCTCTCTCTCTTCCACAAGCATACTGTGAACTCTAAAATTCATCTAAAAAAGGTAAACCTTTACGTCATAGACCAAGCCCATTGTGCAAAATATGTAGTTTCAATGACTGTGGATTGAAATGACTAATGCAATATAGCTTTTGACAGGTAAACCTATTCATTACAGCCAACAAAAGAAGCTCAATTGGAAATTCCGATTGCAATTCCATTCTTCAAAAGAACTAATCCATAGAAATGTTGGCCAAGTAGTTCAATGAAAATGTTGGCTTTAGGGTGATTATCCCATTTAACAATATATTTCAATTTAGAATGCTATTGTTTGATTGTGTGACTCTTTACAGTTCCACAAGACGTCAAATATGCAGGGTATAAATGAATGATGTATACTCTGCCTATTGACATCCTACCATAATAATTACTACAAAGATAGAATGTCATTCACCTAACATATATATACCATCTGTTGAGAGTCACACGGGCCATAAATGTATAAAAATATATCGTCAGCTGATGCAAGAAGGCTGAATGTTGTATCAATTGCAGTAATGGCCTTCTTGCAGGCAGTCAATTTTATGAGTACACACCGCTCTAGCTCTCGGCAGATAATAGTACTAATATTTCGCCTTATATAGCGCTTAATACATTAACAATGTCTCTAAGTGCTTTACAAATATATCATTACCCCGGTCATCGGATTCAGGCTTGCCCGCACACAATGTACGCACATTCTCCACTCCCTGGGGAGCATTCCAGCCAGGCGCCATTTTACAGACGCTCACAATGCTGAGCAAACTACATTAACATTCGCATCCTACCGGGTACCCATTTAACACCTGGGTGGAGAGTGGCAAATGTAGATTATAGTCTTGCCAAAGGACTTTAGATACTCCCACTACATTTCATTTGAATAACCCCAGAGTAATCAAGATATTAATACAATAGAGTAATAATCAAATAGCAAGGTATAACTCCCTATACTGTCCTTGATTTTAATATTCATAAGTCTCTGGTATGCAGCCATTCTTGCTTTATTTCTTAAGCTTTTGATTCTTGATTCGACACAATGGAGATTATCATCATAAACTTTTTGTAAGACTAGATTTCCCATGACCTCATTCCATTGACAATGCTGTAGTGGTTATATTTAGATAGATTTTGAGCTAGTGGATTGGGTTTCCTGGTGAAATCTCTCCATCAACAATTCTACATTTACTATAGGACGTTTCATAAAACCTTTTAATACGGTACATACTTCATTATATACTAAGGCAAGCAAGTAGCCTTAATGAAACCTAGTATCATGGTTAAACTTGATGTAAAAAATCTCAAAATGCCTTGCAGTTTCTTCCTATACATGTAGTTCTAAAGTGTATAACATACTTTTATTTATGTCTTAATTCTCAAAGGAACTAAAACTTTGAAGATACCGGTTATAAACATCTAAGAGCATACTGTGAAGAGTTTTGTAAATGCATTGAAAATTAATGATACGAAGGATTGGATTAGTTTCTTGATCGAATACTGTCATTTTGTCACATCTTCGAAATGTAGGTCATTAATTGTATACTTTAAACCAAAGAAACTGTGCTCCAAATCCTGATCATGACTGTACCAACCCCATGCAAACTTCTGTCAAGTTATTTTCCATCACACCTTTCACATTAAGAAGGAAACCACAAGCTTAATGTTTGTAGGTGTGTGTATGTCTGTCTACCTGGATACCTGTGAAACCACCAGGGTTAGGAGAACAAGGTGATGAGAGACAAGTCTAACATTCTTGCTCTTACTCACCGTGACAATCATAGGGTGCGTTTATCGTCCAATTTTTTGCCTAGAATCAGTGTTTTCAAACGTCTTTCAGGCAAATTTTTAAGGTGATAAACGCAAAGCCTTTTTCAAACGTCTTTAGATATGGGCATATTGTAATGCCAAAAAAGTGCGTTTGAATGTGACATACAGCCAGAATCACGTTTCTGAGACATGATAAACGCAAAGCTGTTTTGAACCCCACATACAAATCGGACCTTCCCAGGCTAATCTGCTTCCCGGGTCAAACAGCGCAAAGCAGCTGCGCAGAGACAAGGCCTTTATTTTGAATCGTGAAGAGTCGATAAACGTGACATCCCGCAAAACACGTTCGTATAGTGGGGTTCGATATGTACATAAAGAAACGCTGATTATGAGTGGCACGACACGATAAACGCACCCATTGTGTAAAACCAGGGAGTTCCCTGGTCAAACCAACAAACAACTTCTAGTTCTGGCAGTCACATACATGGTTGGGCAGTGTAACCACTAACCAGGAACATTTTCAAACAGAAACTACATTCCCCCTTAAGTTCTTGTTCAGTTGTTTGTTTCCTTGTTCTCTATAGCTCTCAGTCATGAATACCATCCCCTTGATCAATTATAATTGATATGGGTAAAAAGGGATGACAAGGACTTTGAACCCTAACCCTCCAATTTGAATAGCAAACCGCTGGACCACACTGCCTCTAATAAACTATACCAATTAGATATATTGGTGGTCATAACCCCAAACCTTTTAGCAATATCTCCTCATTCATCTTGCTTGACAGTATTCAAACAATTTTATCAGTATCAGATCATAAACACTGGTTTCATAATTATAAAACTGTTAAAAGCAATTTAATACCACAGCACTTCACAAAACAAAATATCCTCAATGATGTGTTTCTTCTTCAAACTGGACAGCTTATCACTCTAAACATACAACTGTGAATAAATCATTGGTGTATAAAAAAAACATGAGAGGTGTGCTAGGGCTTGAACTCACGACCCACTACACATGTGCACCACCATACAACCACTAGACCAGTGTGCTCCATCAGATACTTACTGAATGTTATTTGTTCTGAGTGAGATTTCCAGGTCTCGAAGATTCTGCGTTGACGTATCAAACATCTTCCTTCTCGTTCTCTGTAAGGGTAAAAAACAGTGTCCCAAAAATCAAAGTTAGCACAAAGAAATTCATTTTCAGTGAATTCCTATTTAGAGAGGGTTTCCAACCAAGAAGAAATGTTTTAGAATAATCATTATTGTCTGTTGAGAGCCAGAAGGGTATTAACTCCTATACGTTAACACAGAGCTAACGTCGTTCTGGTTCTCAAGAGGTGGTTAATGTATGTAACCCGATGAATTACAAGTATGTTTCAAAATAAGAAGTTTGGCAATCAACATCACCAGGTGGCATACCCATGTAGTTAGGGTTTTAAAAGTGATTGCAATTTGTTCTCTCACCATTTGGGGGCATTATGGCTGCAATTTATCATCTGTATTAAGAGCAAGAAAGGCATTAACTCATATCTTTTGATACAGATGGAACTCCCTTCTTGCTATTAAGAGATGACATTTATTATAGGCAGTAAATTGTAGTCACCAAAACAAATGCAAACAAGACAAGAGACTTCAGGGATATTGAATCACAAAGGATGTTCATCACAGTGACATATATTTTTCCAGACATGTGTTTTCCATTTCATAGTCATGGAAAGTGTACAAAAAATCTATTTCTTCAAGTGGAAAGCTAACTTGAACAAGCTATCATGTTTAATTGACTGTAAATTGATGGATTTGGTTGGAAACTCCTCTATAATAGGACATAAAACTAATGGTTCCGTGAAAAGAGCTTTATGCAATGGTGATGTGAGTTATGATTGTAGAAGTGATGATGCTTTTCAGGAAACCATTATAACGTTTGAATGTTAGTAAAATTAAATAAAGAGTAAATTAATACTGAATTAATCGAAAGAAAATACTCAAAATAGAGATAAATTATGGTTAATACGTGAGAGAAATTGTCATGAATTGAGACACACAAAAATAAGTAGAAATCAGTGATGTTCGACAGAACAGAAACAAACAAATTTAAGGAGAAAATGAAACAAAAACCAATGTAACAAATTATTGAAATTAAGATTAACAATGCAATAAAGGTTAAATCATTAGGATTTGATAGTTTCAATTAAACTTTGACTTAATTAATTACAAAGAGGGAGTTATATGTTTAGTTTATCAATACCGACATTTGCTCGGGTTTTACTGCATCAAAGTTACATTGGTTAAGGCTGGATTTTGGGTTAGGTTTGGGGGATTTAGCTTGGGTTTAAGCTTGGGTTAAGGGTAAGGTTTAGATGTACTGCTCTAGGCAGGGTTGAAGGTACAATGTAAGAACTCATTGTGCATAAAATAAATGACGATGGGCAATGTTGGCCTGAGCTTGTGTCAAATAATCATTTATATATATGTCAAGTATTTACATGTACATGTAGTTAGCTGAATCAAAGGATGATGCCTGCAGCTTCCTTGTCAACTAAAAAATGATTGATATTGACCAAAAATATCAAAGAGTATGCCTTTTCTTTATACTTTAACTTTTGTATGTATTCTCTCTCTCTCTCTCTCTCTCTCCACCCCTCCCTCCGTCTGTCTCTCTAACTCCATTATTGGAACCAGTCAAACTGAAAGGACCTATCCCTCCTTCCCTCCCTCCCTCCCTCCCTCCAACTCCATTATTGGAACCAGTCAAACTAAAAGGACCTATCCCTCCCTCCCTCCCTCTCTCTAACTCCATTATTGGAACCAGTCAAACTGAAACGACCTATCCCTCCCTCCCTCCCTCCCTCCCTCCCTCTAACTCCATTATTGGAACCAGTCAAAATGAAAGGACCTATCCCTCCCTCCCTCTCTCTAACTCCATTATTTGAACCAGTCAAACTGAAACGACCTATCCCTCCATCCCTCCCTCCCTCCCCCTCTCTAACTCCATTTTTGGAACCAGTCAAACTGAAACTACCTATCCCTCCCTCCCTCCTTCCCTCCCTCTCTCTAACTCCATTATTTGAACCAGTCAAACTGAAAGGACCTATCCCTCCCTCCCTCCCTCCCTCTCTCTAACTCCATTATTTGAACCTGTCAAACTGAAAGGACCTATCTATCCCTCCCTCCCTCCCTCCCTCCCCCTCTCTAACTCCATTATTGGAACCAGTCAAACTGAAAGGACCTATCCCTCCCTCTGTCTCTCTAACTCCATTATTAGAACCAGTCAAACTGAAAGGACCTATCCTTGATCTCTTATCCTGGAAGGAAACCCCAACCCACATACAGAAATAGAAATATAAACAATAATTATCAAGTTAAGGAAACATCTCCCATGACAACTATAAACTACTTTATATATGTTGCAAAAGTGTTTTGAACTAATGTTATCGTCTGTTTCGAGCCAAGAGGGTGGGCATTAATTCATATAATTTTTAACACTTTTCTGGCTCAAAACAGACCGTAATTATACTCTACTTGTTTTTAAGCATTTCCGGCTTATAAGAGTATCATCACTTCATAGTGGACCAATTGAAATTTCTGGTATATGTTTCTTTTTTGCAAGAATTATATGACAATTTGATTAAATAAAGACCATTCAGGAATATGAATGTAACTAACTAGGGATCATAAATATACTGCTCTACATGAGTTTCTGAGCAAGATCTATGTTTACGGTGTACGTGCAAAAAATATTCGTAATTTCAAACAGGCCTACTACCATCCACATCCCCCTGTTATCTCCATCACAGAACATTTTAACCTCACATGTTTTGCCATGTTTGACTTCCACTTTAAAAATCTGCAAATCGAATGCCCATGGGGTCTTCCAGACATCCCCAAATTCCAAGATGAATGAACACGTACACCCCCATGTTGTGTACAATCTGAACCATCACTTCAAATTGGGTTGAACAAGGAGAGCAATACTTGGTAGACGCCTTGAGCATACATCCTGGGATGGATACGTGCGCAATTTAAAAGTAGCTATTATTATTATATCATACAAATAACTCATTTCAGTTATCAGTGAGCAGAACAAATAATGGGATGGAATATCATTTCATTTCTTTTATTTTCCATGTCATGTAGACCAATGTGTATTGCCCATTGGCCCTGTTTAACAAAACTTGATATCAATAAAAAGTTAAAAGCTACCGTTATAAGCTACTGAAATCAAGGCATCTGATTGGCTGAGAGCAAATTTGTCATAGAAATTAAGCAGTCGTTATAGATAACAAGTTTTATGAAACGGCCCCTCTACCACTTGTTGATCTTTTGTCAATGTGAACAGACCCTGACAACCTTCTCATCGATAAATGCAAATTGAAGTGCTTTCCTAGCTCCAAGGCCATCTGGGCTCTATCATTTTCAAGTCTTTTTTCTGCATTTTAGTTGTCATAGCCAGTTTGCACGAGAGGTATTTTATGAATAAAAAACTTTAATAAAGAACCATTGTTGTACTTATTATAAATATCACATGAAGAAACTAGTTCTGAAGAGGTCTGCTGACAGTGACAGGATAGCTGACCAATCATCAGTACATGCTCATGATAAGCCCCACCCTGTTATATAGTTTTTGTATGATATGACTAGAACAAGACTCTGGATTCTTTATCAAGTTTTCTTTCGGAATGATGTTCATACATGCCTTTTGCTATATGACGTTTCCTTATAGTTATAGGGCTACTCAATTCAGACTAGGAAAAAAAAAAATTATTTATCATATAGCTATACAGTTTTCATACAGGCCTAGCCAAACGATACATTTTGGTAATCTGAATGAGGAGGGGAGGAGGGGAGGGGAGGGGAGGGGAGGGAGGGAGGGGGGGTAGTTTTGTAAGGTGCTGTTTACTATAACCTTTACTTTCATAGAAGCTACAAATGGGCATCTCAATCATGGCAGGATGAATCATGTATATGCATCTCTATTGTCAGGTCTATGCTGCCTGTCCCATCCATTACTTTTAGTTTCAATACCCTCCTAGGTTATATTTATGCTCATGATTTTAGAGCAGACACAATCTACTAAAAACTTACTTCCGCCCAATAAAAGTGGCCCCAAAACAAGGTTTCCCAAAATACTGTTTACACATTCTTAAAGCAGCACTTGTCTCTTAAGCCCATGTTGAAAATTGAATAATTGAATAAAATACATGCAGATTAAATCATAAGCTTATCTAGCTTAGCTTACAATGTTTATTTGCTTACTGCTAACCCGTATCTTTATTCTTTGGTTGCCAATGGAATATTTTTTTTTTTTTATCCATTCCTTTTTTAGTTGATTGATATAAAAATATTTTTAAAAACATTATATTCCAAATCCTTACTTCATTTTTATATTACCAGTATTCTATTGATCCATAAAAATCAGATACATTGTTTACCGGTAATTGGACTTAAATTAATAATAATTTCAGCTCACAATTCGCTCAACTGCAAAGATAAATCTTAAACATTTCTATCTCAAGCTTTTATACTCAGTGTTATATACATGTAACTTCTGCACTTCTTTAGATACCAATTTTTTATAACATGATTTTCACCTAACAGGAAGGAGAACATGTCTTTTACATGAAAAATGATATTCCAAAACAAGAAATTATCCTGCTTTGGGCTCCAGAGGTCTTGGCCTTCTTATTCCCAAAGGAGTCTGGGAAGACAGGAAATAACAGTTAGCCTCCATACGACAGGCTGATAGTTCATCATCCATATTATCATGTTCTTTAATGTCTGCACTGATCCATGACAACATGTACAGGAAAAAGCCTGTTTATGAGACTGCACAGTAAAACTTAGTCTCCAAATGACAGGCTCATAGTCCTTCATCCCAATTTCAGAATTGACTAACATCTTCAATGGGCTGTGACAAAACACAGAGGAAAAATCTGTAACAGCAGACTACATAAATTAAATTAGACTTCACCTTACAGGCAAATAGTTCATCACCTGACCAAAATAAACCCAGAATTCCGTTAAAGTTTTTTTGACGTTATGTGAGCAAACTTCTGGATATGAGTCTGTACAATGGGAAATGGATGGTTTGACAATTTGACAGGACTCTTTCGATTGGACTGTTATGGCCAATTTACTCCTCGTACTTCACCAGGGGTTTCTGAACAACAACAAAAAGCCCCCTCCCCTCCGCACAAAGGCCTTGCTTGTCTCATTATAGCACCCTAAATAAACAAGCAAATGATGCTTGTACAATAGTCAAAGGGAAATTACAATCGGAAGTCTTGAAGTATGTTGCAATTTCTGCACCAATTTGCACAGGTTTCAGAGTTTCTACTGCAATATTGTAACATGAAGAAAATGAAATGTTGAGTAGAAAATAATAAATAAGTAATAAGAAATCTACTAAATTTGCGAGTCATACCGTAGGCCCGCCTATATGAATTTCATCCACCTTCCTCTTTATATGAATATCTTGAATCTCTAATGTCCCATGCACAACATCATGAAATTTCTTTATTCTGATGATGTACAATATATTGCTCACCCCAAAAAAACAACAACAACAACAACAACACACACACGTTTTGCCCACCTGGTCAATACGAAACTTAAACCGCTGGGTGTTTAGCTGGTTTATTTTACTTTGTTTGGCAGGTGTGTATGGGGGTGAGGTGGGTAATCTATAACTTGGTTCATTAGCTCAACGGACATCAGGTGCAATATTTGGTTTATGCCCTCTTTTGCTAAAGTGAACACATTCTATCTGTTGTTGTTGTTATGGTTGGTTTTGCCATCATATTTGTTTGCGTTTTGCTTTAGTTTACTGTCTTTAAAAGGGAGGAAATAGCCTATTCTAATATTTTGTTGTCAAAATATAATGTGACAAAGAAATGTTTTGAGATGGATTGAATCTTTTTTTTTTTTTGTAATTGAATGGAGACCTGTATAATTTCCAATGCAAAAGGGCCCTACAAAATTCAGAGAATCATATGATATCAGCCAATTATATTAATCATTGAGATGGTTTACAGTGACAAGCAATGATTGATGTTAATACCTTAAGTGAACCAGTAAGCAGGCTTTCTTGCTTGACCAACCAATCGGTATACCAATATATTTATTGCTTCCATCTACAAACGTACGGCCCCCATGAGACCTGAAATTAATACTGCCTTCATTCTTAATGGACATCACTACAATTTGGCCCTCTAAATAAATTTCTATTACCATGCAATCAAAGAAATCATTTTCTCTAATTTGTTTTTTTGTTTTTCCTTTTGATATCAAATATTATCTCTGGTATTCAGTTAGCCTAATCACTCATCAGATAAATAAATTGTTATTATGGAACAGTCCGTTGTAATTTCACAAATCAAAATATGTAGAACTATATATGTTATAGTCATATTTAGGTGCAGTGTTAGTAGTCATAATGATAGTTTATTCCTAATACGTGATGATTTATGAATTCCCAGTAAATTGCATCTTATGTGTAATGGATAAATGGTAACAAAAAAATAACTGATCAACACAAATTGAAACGATAAAGCAGGTGCCAGGATGGCAGCGATCCAACAATTGAAATGAAGACATGAACATGCAGGTACATGTGAACATTAACAGACAAACAGACAGACAGACAGGCAGACAGACAAGCAGACAAACTGACAAACAAACAGATGAACCAACAGACACAATGACTGGTAACATAAAATCTCACCCATATATACTTTACCACAAACGAACAAGCCACGCCAAAACAAGGGAACTGGGTTGTAGCCATGCTTATATAAAGCAAGCTTACATAATACCACTTTACTATACTGACACAAGTGGTATATGTAGTAGTAAATATTGAACAGGACTGCTTGGGTTTGCGATTGATACCTTAAAACTACCGACCTTGGACGTGTTCCCGGGTTCCATCACTTTACGAATCCTGGCGATGTATTGTTCAGGAGGCGCTTTAGCACTGACCTTTTCCTGGAGAGAAGAAAAGATAAGGAAATATAAGAAATAAAACAATTCAAATGCATTCACATACAAGTTTGTATCTTATTTTTCTATGATTCATTATACTTGCCTATATCATGGCTATATCATCATAAAATGAACACAAATTCTTGTTGTATTATCATTAAGTGATTTTCCTTTAGAGACAGACAAAAGCATTTGATCTTTTAATCAATATTTTGTGCAAAGGACAGTTTTTATAATTTCAAAAGACATGAAATTAAAATCATTTTTTGAAATGCTGACTTAAATTACAAAAGAATGCATTACTCCCTAGAGCCATATGGAATAATCCGTTTATTCCCTCAATCAAAGCAAGATAAAAAAAAAAAAAGAGAGCATTATCAAGAAAATGCATTTTTATGATTTTGTTTTTCTTCAATTACAGATACAGCACTTAAAGATAAAGACCAGTTCTGGTCATGCGATTGCATTGTGAAAGAAACGTTGTGGAATCAATCAGAAAAGGTTCATCATCTAGCATATACATGTAAGTATTGGTGTGTACTGCAAGGTTCTGGAATTATCAAAATGATAAGAAATTTGGCCCAGTCCTGGTAAAGTTACAAGCACTGTACACAGAAAGATGTATATGGGACTACGCGACCACGTGCGCGATATCTATTTGGTCCCAATAGATATAATAATTTATCAAATATATCAATTAGTAGGCGGTTTCCGACTTTCCCGGCAAAATTTGTATCATCACGTATTAGTCAAAACATATTCTTTCACATGATTGGTAATGAGAGCTTCCATTTCATTTTTTGAGAGAGGGGCATTTCCAAAACTGGTCTTTACCTTTAATTCAAAGAACATATCAAATTGAAAGGTTGATTCCTGTAGGATTTTCAAATTTTCATACAATATTTAAATCGAAAATAGACCTTCAGCTATCAATGTGTACCTTAGAACTTGAACCTGAATGTCATTGTGAAAATGTTAATAGCAGGAAAACATATAAGCTTGTGATTTATCTCCATATTGTCTTCATCAGATAGGTGAAAAGAATTACTTGACAGGATTTAGAAACATCCTGGCGGATGCCAGATGACAGAAAATTCAAGCCCAAACAAAACAATATTTCGGAAAGAAGATGTGCCAAGTTGTATTAGTCTGAAAAGAAAGACTTGAATGCATTTCCTGTCATTCCTTAATTCCTTCATGCTATCAAAACATTAACTCTAGAGTAGAGGTTTCCTTTTTTGCAGCTTTTTATTCAATTATATGGGAAGATACACATCTCTTGGAGGTGATATTGCAAGGGTTATTTCAAGTTTTGCAAGAACCTCTCAAGGAGATTTGTAAAGCTTGATTGATTTCTATATCTATAGATCTTTCTCTCTCAGTCACGTTTAAAGCTCATATTCTAGGACAATAAATGTCCATTAATTTGGTACCTACGGCAAGCCTATGCTATTTCGAAGTTGTTCATTTTCATTGCATATCACAAAAATCTTCTAGCTACTGGATATCCTCAATTGAAATGTCGAAAAATAGCCTCCTCTCTTTGCCTAGAAAGTCAGTCACGGAGCTGGTCCACTATTTGTGACGTCACGCCCGGGACGAGTATATTCACGTACCGGATGTTCCATAGAAAAACATGGGCAGAGAGATACGAATTTCTGCTATTTAGTTTCAAAGTTTAGTTTCATAACTCTATGTAGAATTCTTCACCTTCCCTAATATTTCATAGTACTAATATCAATTCCCCTTTTCAGAATTATGACATAAACAAGCCAACGATGCGCTATTAGTCGATATTTTCACCATGTAATTTTGTTTGAGTGTGTTGAATTTGGTGAGATTGTTTTCGTGTGCTCGGTAAAGTAGATCCGGTCGTTTGGCTTCGTTCGAGTCTTTCTCGCTCGGTCTAGCTCGCTTTATACATATACACTTTCGATTCACGTACGGTACATATTATATAATTATATCAATTGATAATGGCTGGAGAGTTTGACGAGAACGATCTTTGTATGGATTTTGAAGAGTTTATGGAGAAAGAAGATGAAAGTAATGAAGGAAAAAGGGACTATAGTGCAGACGAGGATGATGGAAGTTGGGCTGAGGACGCAAGTACAAGTGGGGGAGAAGACGATAGAGAAGTCGGAGAGCAAGGAGATGTCGACGTTCCTGCAGCCGGGCCGGGAGTAGCGGCAGTAGCACCTAGCGCTCTAGACCGAAGATTTCTGTCTCTTTCGTTCGTTAGCCTCTGATTTGGGTAGGGTCGGCTCCTCTCTTTAGAGACAGAAGCCGACCATAGTGACTGCATTGCAAACTACTGCTCGCGTCCGAGCATTAAACTAATGCCCAAAATACTACATTTTACCCGATGCATATCCGATGCATTTATTATTGTAAATTAGGCCTAGGCTAAACTACATCGGTTCCACTTACCAGATTGACTGTATGATGCGTTTAAGGGTCTTTTTCCGTTTTCATCGCCGAAATTGAGCTCCAGGCCATGTTGAAATTCTTGCAGCCGTATTTTAAACTGTTACTGCGCATGGAGGAAGATGACGTCATCCATTGACAGTAACAGTTTAAAATACGGCTGCAAGCATTTCAACACGGAGCTCAATTTCGGCGATGTACGTTCAAAAAGCCGCCTAGAGCAGCGGCCTGGTCTTACCTGCCGATTCCACTCGCTTCACGAACGTTCGTGCAAGAGCCGTATCACTTAATTGCGGATGAATATCGTTCATAGACGTCGTCCGCTAAATAGAGGAAGCTTGATCTTGTTCAAGTGTGATATATATATTTAAAACAAATATTTAACTGGTTCTGTATCCTTTTTGAGGCAGTCAAACACATCCATGATAATTACAGTCACAGTTCTAGGCCTATTCGTTTCACAAAACTGCTCCTGTACCTTATCTGATGACAAGATAATGTATATGTACACCCACCTATTCATACCTGCATATGATTTAACCTTATTTTCCAAGCAGTAAACCCGTCTTAAAACTCTACCAAAAGGATAATGTGAGGATATAAAAAGAAATCAGCGACTGGAAAACGTTGCTTAGTTTTCTTCATTCAAATAAAAACAGAAAATCTATCACATAAACTCGTTAACAAGAAAAATTCTAAGCTCTAGCAGGATAGCATTTACGTGGGCATATCATTGGCATTCACTCTCACTCAGCCCATGATCCCGGTCGTGACGTCAAGAATAGAGGACCCGGCAATTCCGTGCATTTCGGGTTTCCGACTTCGAGATTTTGGTGGAGTTTACTCGCATAAATTTACTATTCTGAATTTTTTTTGTCGGTTGAACGCCATTTAGTGTTATTCTGGGGGTTAAAAGCTTTCTATTGATGTGATTATCTCAATATTTGGGATTATCCTAGAATTTCACCTTTAAGATTACACATGTATATATATGTACCCCAACTTTAATATTTCGTAACTGTATTATCCAACATCAGATAATCTGCAAATTTTCACTGATCTGTGATACCAAATTTTCTGCTTTTATGAAAGTCAACCTGATACTATTTCCCCTTTATGTAAATTATATCCCGCTTCAATCATTGACATCAGTAAAATCAATGGAAAATGAGTAACTTGGAATTCTTGATGTTAATGAGACTTAAAAATGAGAGCACCGTCTTAATATAAAATAGGTAAAAGTAACTGCTTAGAACCAGAAAGGCATAACTCCATATGACATTACATAGAGCTCTATATCAATTAATAATGCCATTCTAGTGTAGACAGACAAAAATTGTCATTTTAGTAATTGTTTTAGTTTTAGTCATGGTATCTTGGAGATTTAAGTACTTTCCTGGTCTTAACGGTGAATGTTGGCCGTAAGCGCTAGTGTGGTTTTGAAGGAAACATCACATTAAGTACGAGAGGTGTTACTATAAAAACAGATATCAGGAAGACCACATGTTGGTTTAACATCCTCGTTGAGATCTACTCAACATGATGGTTTTCTTTCCTTTAACCCTTTGGTTGCTTTCTTCGCTTCTCTGCACAATAGGCCTGTCTTCACTAGCTCGAGATCGCCAAATATCCGCTATTTGAACTATCCCGATCGCAAACTATCCAGCTAATTTGCGTCTTCATCAGCCCGAAGTTGCAATTAGCAGGATATTTGGTCGGGATTGTCATCCCAAGATATCTTGGGATAGTTTGCAAACTATCCGCTATTTGGCAAAATATCCCGCTATTTGTCCGGTGCGTCTTCACCAGACCGAAGACTCGCACTATGCGCTAACGCTGAGCAAAATATCTCGAGCTAATTTCTCAAGGTCGAGTTTTAAGTTTCGAGGTCGAATATCGAGCTGATGAAGACACGATTTGTAACTTCGGGATTATTTCCCAAATCAGAAATAGCAGGCTATTTGGCTATCTCGAGATGATGAAGATGCGCCTAGTCTGTCACTAGTTTGCCAAACATGCAATTTTGCACAAAACAATAGGGACCAATAACCAATTGACAGAAAAATTGCTTAGCTTATCACAATGGCTTTGCAAAATTACCAATTATCTGGTCTTCATTAGCTCCATGACAACACTTAAAAAAAAGGCATAGATTAATCTTGCACTGGAAACAGTTAAATAATCTTGAAACTTTCGGTATACCTATCCCATGATAAATTAAATGTGGAACAGTGAGATAATTTGTGTCGCATATAAAGAGTTAAGAAGAAAAAAAAGAAATGGAGAAAAAACCTGACGCAACATTTTATGCAATGGGTATTGACTGACTGTAAGAGCTGCATGCATTAAAACTAGGACGGGTTTTCAAGTAAGAGGACACCAACAAACTAGCCGCAGCTGGGAATAAAATAGAACCACTCATGAATACATGCATTCCTATTTCAATGAAAGATAGTTTCTTGGGTGTAAAATGTACCTTTTGTTTATTCCAAAGACATCTTTTCCCCTTGAATTTTGTTACACCTGGATATCTTATCTGCTATCCCCAAACCAATCACTCATCCCTGAAAACTTGAAGAAAACTGAAAATGTTCAACTGTCATAAACTTTTCCCATTTTCTATATGTACATTGTAGGCCCTACTCTCTGAGCCTATCATAACTTCACTTAACTTATAATGGATAAACTATCCATTCCCCCAATTACTTAAAGGCCTTTTTGGCAGTCGTCAAAAGTATTTTTTTTTTTGGGGGGGGGGGGCGGTTCTTTGGATTTGACTAACATCTACTATACCTAGTACCTACATGTACATGCCATTTTCATAAATTGACTTTTACTAATATCCATCCCTGCCCGGCCCCGCCCCTTGATACTTGTAAAGATCTTTCAACAAAACTGAACTTCCTCTTGTCAGTATTGGATCAAATATACATCAATATAATGTCATATCTGACATTCTACTGCTCTGTCATAGTCATTATCTTTTGCTTTCAGTGGAATGACTAACATCTATGGAGAGCTCAATGATAGCAGGATCGGAAACATGCAGGAAAAGAAGCACACATCTACCATTTCCTGTCACAAGCTTTCAATTTGAAAGGTTATTCTGCTCATACGAGACTAGACTAGGTGAGTTATAATAGCAGATGTTGTACTACAACTGGTTGATTGTCTGTTTACAAATTCACCTTAATCCAGGCTAAATTCAATGTAAGTAACAGTCAAGGATGGATTCAAGAAAGAAAGACTGGTTTATATTTAGCCCAGGTTGCCTCCTATTTGCCCCTGCCCCCTTCTTCACATCTTTCTATTAATAGTAAACCTACATGTTTGGCATGAATAATCATCCAACCAATCATAATTTTAAGTCTATAGCACAGCTAAACAAATCTAGTCATATATATCTGATCAGTACAACTGTAAAAGACCAATTCATAAATTAAACACATGCTGCAGTGTTTTCATAAAATTAACTTGAACAGAGATTCACTGCAAATATTATGTTAGGTTTTCTGTGGATAAAAGGAATTTCTATGGTCTATCAGATTGATTAATAATTGGTGCAGAATTATATTTCTTTTAAAAAGGAACTCTTTGTTTATTTTTTTTTATTTTTTTATTTTCTTGGGGGTAGAAGGTTACCCACAACTACAGTTGTACGTGACATTTGCTGTTGGGGCGACAAAACTTTAAGCAAAAGGAAACTCTTATCCTGGCCTGGATCTGCTGACATGGAAGGCTAATACTACACTCCGATTCCTAGACCAGACCCCTACATGTAGTAGCTTGCCACAGGAACTAAAATGTAGGAGCAGGAACCAGGAAAAGGAACCGGAATTAGGATAAGTCTAGGTAGGGCATGTTGATAGGGAAAGTAAGCATGGGAAAAGTGTCATGGTCATTCTACTTTCAATAGTCTTTTTATATATTATCTATTAAAAAGAAAAGCAAAACTCAACCAGGGGCCTTTAGTACTGTACATATATTTGCGCTCAGGGTCATTTTATGGAACTAATTTCCAAGTAGCCCCTAATTTTTTTGTTAATTTTGATGGTGTGATTTTTGTTGAAGATTTGGGAAAAAGTCCCTCATCTAAAAAGTATGTGATGGGTTCATAATGGTAAAACACTGTGTTGGTAATGTAGAAGGGGTATCGGTATATATTTCCTTGATTGTTCTTATGTTGGGTAGGAGGACAGCATGGCCCTGACCCTAACTAATAGTAACATATCTATTTGATCCTGGACTAATAAATCCACTAAGATTTTAAAAACATTTCACACTATCATTGGTCTTTGTAAAACATGGTGTGCTACCTTTAAACATGGACATGAAGTAATGACATGCTTTAAAACAATAATGATCTTCAGTATTTAGAATTGAAAAGTGTGTTCATGTAAGCGGGTGAAGGACAGAAGGGAGAGAAATTGACACTTATTTGAACTTAAGGTGTATTACGTCCGCCCGTGTTTGTGCCACTGCTGCTAAATACTTATGGGTGGATTTTGCCTTATCTAATAATTAAAATGTTAAAGCCCAAGTCCACTCCAAAATAACTTGCCTTTAATAGAACCAGAAAAATCAGACAAACAAATCAAAAAAGTTGAGCAAAATCGGATAACTAATAAGAAAGTTATGAATTTTTGAAAAAGTATTTAAAACTAAAAACAATGGAAATCACTACACAAATTGCCAATTTGGTTATCAGTTTGTGACGTCATTTCCTCACTACTTATCAATTGCTTTATATAGTTTAATCCCATTAATTTCCCTTTTTATACCCCAAAACTTGATTTCCCCATGCCTTTGCCCAGGTTATATGATTTGTATCATATTGCGTGCATGACATTTCCCAAAATCTTTTATGAATTTTGAAGGATTGATACTATTTTTCTGAATATTGCATTTCATAAATATTGATTTTTATATAAATAGTTTATCAAAATTAAAAATTTTCATGATTTAACTAAAAAAAATTACTCTATATTAGTGCATCCACACAAAAACAAATTACTATCAATCTAACTTGGATGCTGGTGTGAAGAAATAAGATTCTTAGGGGGAAAATAGGAAATTTATATTATCAATATAAAGAAAATAATAAGTGGATAGTGAGGACCATACGTCACAGACTCATGAGTGAGTTGCCAATTTGTGTAGTGATTTTCAAAGTTTTTCATGTCATTAAAAAAATCATAACTTTCTTATTAGTTATCCGATTTTGCTCAAACTTTTTTTGATTGGTTTGTCTGATTTTTCTGGTTCTATTGAAAGTAAGTTATTTTTGGAGTGGACTTGGGCTTTAAACAGTTTAAGTTTAAAATTTAACCTGTTCCTGAGCTACTGAAGACAAAAAAATCAAGGACCTCTTATTCCTCAAGAGTACCAAGTACAAGCTACAATCGCCTAACACCTTTCAGACAAATATTATTCTTTCCATGAAGACACAACCATGATGGAAACATGTCCAGCTGAGTTTTTTTTTGAGAGCTAGTTCAGCCTAGCTCATGATATTAATTCCCTTCATATCCATTAATCTATCATGATACCTTATAACCTTGAACAACATTTGCCAGCATCCTGTTTTTAGCCGCTCACTAAAAACATTCTTTTTTTTTCACACCCTGAGCTGAGCAGTTGTTATGCTGTAAGGAGGTGAATGTGAATATCATGTCCATAGCCTTCTGGCTGTCTGCATGGCTTGTGATTGTATTAATTAGACAATCAATTATTTTAGTGGTGATATAACATTCAAGACTAAGCTTGGCACTAATAGGTGGCCTGGACACATGGGTACCCAAAATCTAGGTCTGGACCCCAAAATTTCTACATAGGGCTCATTTAATTTAGACCAAAACATTTTAATCTGGAAATCCAATCAAAACAGTTATAGTGGAGCCCTGCGGTAAGCATCATATGTCCAAAGGAATAGTCATTTCAAATGAGTGTTAACTTGTACAAGATGATTATCTTTTCCTTTAAATGAAAGTTAATTTCTGTGGGTTTCATACATGTAACAATGATAGCTTGCATGGTCTTATATTGGTATTCAATGGCTTCAAAAGATAGTACATGTATTCTGTTTAGAACCAGAAGGCAGTTAACTCATATGCTTTATTAAACACTAGAGATGATTAATGCCATCGGGTCTCCAAACAGATGACATTATCTAGTGACCTCTCATTAAAGGCATCAAAAAAACATTTAGAGTATGTATCTTTTTTCAATCAGCAGACATGCCTTCCTGCATCCTACTCTAATATTTCTATTTCTTGATATTTTTCCTTCCTCCTGCTTTTGATCTACTATTCATTGTCATTTCATATTGACATAGAGCCATTGTTCATGTCACCCTGAACTTAAGTCCATGTCATTATCATTTCCTTTCCTCGTATAAATAATCTCTGAATGTAATTTCATCGTCTTCACGTTTCCTTCACTAACCCTTAGATATTTGCATACAATAATTCATAAGGATACATTGTTAATGTCCTCAGCATTGCAAGGATGATCATGATTAATGTGAATCCCATTTGTAATCCCATTGTCTTGTAAAAGATTTTGTTTTCATTAACGAATGTATTCATGTCTTTAATAGTCATATTAGCCATCTAGTTTTACACAGAACTATACATCCTTCTTCGTTTAAATAGATGATCTTACCTGATCACAAATCAGGTCCCATTTCTTCTCATCGTTATACTGTCGTAGAAGCTTGGCTTTCTCTGGTGGCAGATCCATTTGTGCCTGCAAAAAACAAGGAGAAAGTTTTTAAAAATTGAAATATCTCATTAAGAGTTTTTTAAATACAAAGTCTCTTCACGCTGATATACACATCCCCTTTTAGTTTTAACCATCCTTTTAAAAAGGGTCACTTGCCTCAAAACAAAAACCTAAATGGCATAATTAATTTCACAACTTTCATCAAAATTATACATCATTTGCTGAGTGCCAAGAGGGCGTTTACACATATCACTTTACATAGAATTAACATCCTTCTGACTCTCTGCAATAGATATTTCACAAGGAGAGAGGATGTTTAAGAAGCTCTGAGTCATATCAAAATCTGCTTCGAAATAAATAAACAAATTAGTTTACTTTTACTAAGAAATGTGAGATGAGAAATGCAAAAGTTTTCCCTTTGCTATGACTTACTCAATAGTTCCTTAGATTAGTCATACAGTATGTTTATGAATTGTGTCTTGTATCCATGGCAACAAGAAAAGTGGATCTGTTGAAAGATCCTCGACTCATAAGTTTGAATAAAAAGAAAATGTTTCTCTATTCGTGAATCATAATCAGATAAATATCTACTTATATTTTTCTCTTTTGCCTTTTCTTTATACCTGACAATTTTGCACTTTAAAAATCAAGACATAAAAACAAAGAGTGCCATCATGTAAACCTGCAAGAATATACAGGTACTGTTAATAATGGAAGTATACAATGTGGTTTAACTTATAAATTGCCAATATTCATTCAAAATGGTCATCAACATATGGGTAATACATATAATTAATGGATATTCAATAATCATAACTAGTGACAAAAAATGACATCCCTTGTCAAAACAAATTTAAATGGTTAATCTGCAATCCAATAATCCCAATCTTTGCACGTAACAGTATTACATGTACCGGTATGCCTGCAAGTGATGTTTAATGAATTGGTTCAACAAGAAAACACAACCAATACACAATAAGAATGACAAAATGCATGCATTTTAGCATGAATATTTTTAATGTACTAATATTGTAAAACCAAGTCATTATAAAAAAAGGAAATAAAGTTGTTCCTGTAAAAAAAAATATATATATAAAATACATGGCAAAAGACTTGAAAATCCTGTTTAAATTCACTTTCCCCACAATAATCAACAAATCAACGTTGCTAACTGCAACATTGAGACAATCAATAAGATTAGTAAAGAGGTACATACAAGTAGCAATGAATTTTAAAAATATATAAATAAACATATATATACAAGAATGCTGAGCTGGCAATTAAAGAATAAACAGATCTCTCATGGTACCTGTTAAGTGAAAAAAGAGGGGCACATAAAGAACTGTCATCATTAATTTATATCAGTGAAGTTACGCTGGGATAAATCCCTAGGAAAAAGGAACATATTGAAATAAAAATCAATATTGAAAGATAAAATTCAGTATTCATTAAATTTAAAAAAAGATGAATCATCTGCAAAATAAAGAAGAAAAAAAGTAATTTACTTAAAACAAAAAAAGCAGGGTAAACAGCCCTGGGGTTGATGGCCTGGTTCCCCCCAGACAGAGGTCAACGAACCTCGCTGACCATATATCAACAAACTATGACCTAAAGTGGAAGTGTCAATAGTATTGAGGTATAGAGATACTGGAAAACAAAACCTAGAAATACCTGCCCTTATAATAAGGACAATAGTGATTACCAAATATACACATCCTTAAAACAGACCAGGTACACATAGGCTACTGACCTTAATATGTGCACAAAAAAGGAAAATTTGTATTTGCGGGTTAGCGCATAAAATACCTCACTCTGTTTTAGAAATTAGTGTGGTTTGTGGGATAATCAAGGCTGTTTTAAATAGAATAAAAGTCCTTCAAGTATGACTCAAAATAGGATAATACAGGTAATACACACAATAGATGGCAATAAATGTGGTACATGTAGGCTACATGTAAATCGTTGCTTTTCATTTGTTTCATAGTCTACAAGATATACAGGATGTTGTAGATTCTACAAATATTTGTGTAATGACTAACATGATACAATTAAAATGAATATATCTGCAGCTCGCTTAAAATAATGATAACTTTAAAAATCTTTGTCTTCTTTGGAATCTTTGTCATAACATACCGGTAATAGCATCAGTATGGATAACAAATTATTTATATAACATGCCACTTCAAATAAGTCATAATTCTCAAAACGGTAGTTATTCATGAGAGAATAAGCAAATACTTGAACTTGAATTTTGCCATATTTGGTCATGTTTGGGACAGTGTCCCATTATTCATAAAATGTGGGCCTACAGGTACATGTATACATAAATCTTCTCCCTTTTTTTTGCAGAACAAAGGCAGTCAGCCCAACATCTGTACTGTCACATTAAACATTCAATGTTCATTAGATTTACAGGATGGCCATGCACTTGTGTTTGTAAGATCCCTAGACAACTTTTGTCAAACTTCAGCTGACAATGAAAATAATAAAAAATAAAAACTCATGACTACTACCAGTATTAAAAATATGAATAACTTTGATTGATCCTATAATTTTGCTTTGTATTTCAATGAATGAGGAAGGTTACTTGTCCATTAAGCCATTAATTGACCTGTTAAAAAGAGGTCAGTGAGCGATAACAAACTGATTAGAAAACTTAAGATTTCATGTTTTTAGAACTTGGAAGTCTGGGTGAGTGACATCAATGTTCAGGCAATAGCTGTACAGTCTCGATAAAATAATGTAGCACCCATTTTTGTAAAGGGGAGGGGTAAGAGGGACATTGTTTGACTGGTTGTCATGATCATGTCCCCTACTTGTAAGAGCACAGTGTATCTGTGAACATTATCTTTGCCATATAAGGGCATTTCTCCAGCATTACCACATAGCCGTTTCATGTTTCATGTTAACTACAAACATACACAAAGCCTTGAGAGAACAAAGGCTGTCAACAGACTATCCCCCTGACAGGCCACATACAGTACCATGCTGGTTGCTGGGTCAAAGGTTGTCGACGACATGCTGTGAATTCTGGGATACTCCTTTACTAAATGGGCTCTCCCACTTTGTCAGAGCATCTGGATATCATTAGCGGGTTGTAATGCCCATGACAAGATAAACTTCACCATAAAGTCATCAAATCCTTTTTGATTCCACATGAAAGGACATTAGGCTTAATGGCAGAGAGCGTCCATCTTGAGTTAAAGATTATTCGACCTTTGAATCTTTATTTCCCTAAATAAATATAGCCCAACAGGTTAGAGAATGGTTTCATGGTATAGACCTACCTGTATAGGCCCTAATGTTTAATAAATAACATTTAAAGAACTATTCTCTTGAAATAATTGTAAACATATCTAACTGAATAAACAGCAAAACCACAATGGGAAGTTCAAGCAAATGATAATCATTATGAGAGTGTTCTAAGAGGAAATAGCCTTCAGATGATGAGGATCTGTCAAACTATTGAAGTCATTGCCTTGGTCCACAGCCCAGGTGTACACATGTAGGTTATTACAGGGCAAAGTCACATTGGGGGGATGGGTGTTTCGAAAATAAAAATCATAATTTTCCCCTAAATCTATTTCTGGAACTCATGAGTAATATGTACAGTTTATCATAAGCCCTATCAAGTACCATAAAGCAAGTATAACCTACATGACTTTGCTTGACAATTTTAATACATGTACAGTATGAAGATGGTGAATAAGCTGGGATTAAAGGGGGATGGCAGTTGGTGCGAAAAGATGAGATATCCAAGCAGATTAGCATAGGCCTTACTATGTAGTATTTTTAACCTTCGAGGATGGGACCGTCCAGAAAGATGGGCTTTAGCTTAAAAGTATGACAGGTTGTAAAAGTGAATTTAAAAACTATAAATAAATATATTGAAATAAAACTATTTAAAAAAATATATTAAAAAAAGCAAATATGGACACAAGTAGGTTTTTATAGCTCTTGACACCAACACATTGCATATGTTTATGTCCATATGTTTTTTTTTGTACTTTAAATATGGCACCTCAACAAAGTGATGTCCTTTGGCTGGTTGATTAATGAAAGGAGTCACAAGTCACAATTGCACGTTGTGTGCGGTCAACAAAGTTTGTGTTAAATATTCCATGGATTTATAGAATAAAGTATTCATATTTTAGCATTTCTTTCTCATGTACATGTGCAATTCTTCAAATCCGCTTCAGTCAAATTTTCACAAAAGAAGGTTTGTCTTTCTATGCATTTGTGGTAGCAGTACAATGTATTTGTAATTTTAGCATGCTCATTTTTTTCCTTAGGGGTCTAGATGTCTGCACATGTATGTATAAGCCCCTTGTATATAAGCCCCATGTGTACTGGGTACCGGTACCTGTTACTGTTGAACTGTTTAGCACGGCAATACTTATCATTTCTACAGTTTGATTGCATTAGATTTATAGTGAAAAAACAATAATAATACTGACATATACAGATTGTATACTGTCAAATCTCAACATTCAAATCTAGTAGGGAGATAAAATGATGATAACCAAAGCACTCTCTTTCATATAACTAAATTGGGTGGCACTGCAGTAGCTGATGTTGATACTGTGCGGACAAATGGATGGGTTTCATCATAAGGGCAGCTAGCTTTGGCCATATCTGTGAATGAAGCTTAAATGAAGAGGAAGTGAGGTTGGAGGGAAGGGAAACTGAGCTGATTAAGAGAGACAATGAGAGATAGCAAGAGAGAGAGAGAGAGAGAGAGAGAACGGAGGTAATAAACTGGTCATTAGGATGAACCCTGCTGAAGATGGCTCCAGACAAGGATCAAAATGACATCGTCATGGCGACAATTTGATGAATAATACCCTGATGAAGGTGGACCGTCTGTAGGATGGATTACTGACAGTATTCAGGAGATCAATGACAGAGAGAGAAAAATATGCTATTATCAGGTTAAGGTAAGTTAATAATTCAAACAAATGGAAGAGTACACAATATTGTTATCTTGACCTGGTCGGGACGAGGAAGGAAGGCCAAAGGGGGGATGCCAAGCGCCAGTGTAGCAAGCGAATGGAAGGAGAGCGCATCTGTAGGAATGAAAAGATTGACGGAAGATCAGAGATTAGTGTTATTAGATCTGGAGCATCTTCAGATTTGGAGCATCTAACAAAGGAATCATAGGAGAATATCATCTACATGTCCCTACTACCCTTGTTTTGGGTAAGAGCTTACCTGGTACTGCTGCCATGTATCCATCTGCTTCCTGCGATTCAAAAAGATTTCACTAGGAATGCTCTCAATGATGTGCACACTGTGCACTCTCTTCTCGATAGCAGAGTTCTTGCGGCCCTTGGTGGACCTATATTGCACTGACGATCGGTGAGCCAGACGGGGCTGTGTACGGGGCTGTGTCCCCGTGCTACCGCTGCTACTTCCATTGCTGCTTCTTGTGCTGCTTCCGCTGATGCTCGCGGAACACTGCGTATGGCCGTTGGTTAGTCCAACATTTTGTTCCATCAACGCACATGGACTGGGCTTGTGGGTGATCCATGTGTCTATGGGAGTGGTAGGAGACTCCGGCCCTGTCGAACTTGCTGAAGACGACTGCCCCATAGTTAATTTGCTAACACTTCTCTTAATTTATTCTAAATCCAAGTTATAGCCCTGTCTTTTGATAAGATGGAAAATTCTTCCAGAACTGTCACAGTTCTGCAACAACACCCACTCACAGTAGTGTCACATTTCTGCTCTTTTCTAAAGAGGCTCAATGCACAAATGAATGATATTCAGAGTTGAAAAGTTATACCGTTATAGGTGACGAAGATTCATTCCCATCAATTGAACTCCTTCACCCCTGACATTATTACTATTCCACTGTCTTTAGCGAGGTGCAAGGATCTTGAAGTATGTAACCTAATACGGTAATGTCTCTGCATATCCCACTGCTGCCACCAGTTTTTTTTATGCCATCGTACAGGAAAGCTAGGATATCCACTCTAGCTTAGAAATCACATGAACCACTACCACTCAACACTCTTCTATTGGGTAGCGGAAACTTCTCTTTGACGCCGTCCTGCATCCAATTTCACCATCCACCAGGCTCCAGCCGCGCCAAATTTTCTCCACCAACACCTCCTAACAGCAAATGTCGATTCCATGCACTTCAATTGATACCATATCAGACAGGCTTCAAAAGACCCGACTATTGTTGCAGATATCGATTTGATTAAGTCATTCAACTGCGATGAGCTATTCTCCTCCTATCTCGAATTAAATGAAATAGACGGCCATGGACATACCATGTAGTTTGAGGAGAGTAAAGTAACTGTCATTTAAATGAGAGTGTGCATACATGTAGAGTGATCTTATTCCTTGTACTGTTCTCTCGACGGGCAAGTGGTGAAGAATCAAGGGTACCTTTGATGATAACGAAGGAGAAAATCAGGTTTAAGAAACAACATTTGAATGTGACTAAATCCAATATTTCCCATCCCTAACTCTCTTTCCTTTATTCTTTTCTAAAGTTGGGGTACACTTCCCATTCTTTCTTACATGTACATGTCTCTTTTAAACCCTTTCCAAAATTTAATATTAAACAAGTGCCATAGCGAAAGCTCAAAATAAGTCTATGAAAACCTCCCCTTTATATGATCAGTGTATGATATACATTAGATAGTGGCATATGTAAAAATCAATACCATTTCTAGAATAAATGTACGTCCAAAAGTATGTGTCCATTTTTGCAAATGATGGGAAAAAGTTGGAGGGGATGCCATATGAATATCAAGTACAGGCCAAATTTTACTCATTTTACATCTAACTTGGACAATTTTTTTCTCCAAGATCCTCTCAACTTCAAGAAATCACATCAGGGTTTTTTCCCTCCCAAATTGGAATGACGTAACCTACGTAAATATCAAGAATGTTTGAAACAAAGTCTCAGGACATCTTGAGTATCTCTGATGAATAATTCAACAATTACAAAAGGCCTGACACCCCAACATGCGAGAAAAACTAACAGAAATATAGGTCTCCTTGGAAAGTTTAATCAATACAATACGGTCAGTGAATTACAAAGAAAGACGATCTTCAACACCATTTTGACAACCCAGTAAGACAACATCCCTGATGTGTATTCAAGCTACTATAAAACCACAATTACATGTACACAGTCTGATCATCTGATGTTGTGAAATCTTGATTCCTGAAGGACCTGAAGGAAATAAAGCATTCACCACAGAAAGCTACTAAAATACCAACCATGAATATGGGCTACATGATGTTCAAGAAAGCAATCAAGGGGTTTCAAAAGGGCATAACACCAATAGCACAAATTACACAAAGGCCTTTCTCGGGTTTCTGCGCTACATCTCTAGGAGTCTAGATCACACTTGTGACTTGATCAGAATCTATGGGATGAAAAGCAGGAAAAGTCAATAAATCCAAGAAAAAATTAATCTAATGAATCAATGAGCTGGTTCGTGGTATATGAAGATAAATTAGGCTCACCACATGGGTTTCTATACAGAGTTTGTTTTAAACAAATATCCTTTCAAGCACTATATATCCCTGTCTTGCTAATGTCTTTCCTAGAGATAAAGAGGTGCTTTCACAGTCAAAGTGTGGCCTTGGTATTCATAATGTCTTCTGAAATTTCTTGTCTAAAGAGATAGATGTAGGCTATTTATTCCATGGCTTCTTTCACTTTGCTCACCTGTTTACTTCCATTAGTTTTAAGAAGAAAATAGACTTACCGGTAATCAAATATTTCCTCCTGACCTGTTCCAAGCAATACAGTGTATAGGATCTACCACTGGCCTCATTCAGCTGACCAATAGACACACAGATGACCATTAGTCTTAAATGACCAGCTAATGTCACAACAAACATCCTGACCTTTGTGTAGGTGATAATCAGTCTTTCTTTGAACCAATGCTTTCCTAATCTCCTGCCACTTACTCTTAAAAAACAAAGGCAAATACAGGAAGCCCAAACAATACTGTCTGCTTCAGGCCTCAGATAAGGGTATCAACTTAATATCAACAAGAACCACTTCATGGCCTCAAGGCTCAAGTCAGACCCCCTGTCCACACACAACATTTTCCGTGATTAGGCGTGATTTGTTATACCGTTTCGCGATAGTTATACCGTTTCGCGATAGTTATATGATGAAATTGTGTGTGTGGACGCTTACTAACGATACGTCGTTATAGCGAAGCGTCGTATAACGAAACGCAGGTTTGGGCATCGTTCGAACTAGAACTCGATAACTAATCACGCCTAATCACGCTTAATCACGGAAATTTTGTGTGTGGACGGAACTAGTCTAACTGGGCGGGGCTTAACGTCGGATCGCGAAAGGAGACCTGACCTCTCATTTCCGCTTCCATTTCATGACCGCAGTAGCAAACTGCGCACCTATCTGACATTTCGCTGTAGAGTTTTGGGATTACTTTCTTGTGTGTGTGGACACCCTGGAATTTATACGATGATTCTTTATACGACGTTTCTTGTGTGTGGACACCCTGGAATTTATACGATGATTCTTTATACGACGTATCGTTATAGAGTTTCGGGATAAATTGTTTTGTGTGTGGACACGCTGTCACTTGACAGCTAGGATTCTTTCAGTTTAAAAGCAATGGTATTAAAACAGGGTATAGAGTACCGAAGCTGTGACGTCATGAAAATCTATTTTTGGAATTTCTAAATTTTTTCTTCATTTTCCGAAAGAGCATCAAAAATAATGTCCAAATGTTGAAAACCAATTGAATATGTAAAGTATTGGCCGAGATATGACCATCTGAATAAATAGATTTCCTATAGGAACTCAGTGTTATATTGCTCTGGCTCCTAATGTTATAAACCAGAGCAGTATAACACTGAGTTCCCATAGGCAATCTTTTTATTCAGATGGTCATATCTCAGCCAATACTTAACCTCTTCAATTGGTTTTCGACATATGGACATTATTTTTGGTGGTCTTTCGGAAGAAGAAAAATTGAGAAGTTCCAAAAATAGATTTTTGATGACGTCACACTTCACCAATCTATAGGTCCATGGTATTAACCAGCAAATGCATTAACACCAGTACTTATTACTTGCAATAAAAAGACAAATGAAAACATTCCAATGGACATCTTACAAGTGCACCCTCACAGACAAGGCTTCCTTAGGTTACAGTCTATTCTGTCAAAAATTAATAGAAAAACCAACCACAAGCCTCAAGTGAAATACCATTGAATTCATACACCACGTTTCTGTCTACATTCTTATCTTGTCCATTTCTATCAATAGCGAAGAGTTAAGTGAAAAACTGAAAACCTGGAAATTCCACATATCGGGATGAAATAGGATCTGATGCCCTAGAAGTAATTATTTCATTACAGCAGCAGACAGGCGGGCGGAGAATCGATATTACACCTCCAGTATACCGGTAGATATAATCTTCAAGTAAGGGTACTCTAGCTCCGGAATCCTACCAGGATATGATGTGTGCTATTAGTAACCTAAGGTACATGTATGTACATGTACATGTACGTACATGTATCATCATCTAGGTTCAGGCCACTTAAGAATTCATATATCCTCAACTTAAATAAATAAACCTTTCATCGTAGATGAATCATCCGTGTGGGCTACACTCATGACCAAAGAGCTGCAAATGTAGAGAAATCTCTAGTGCTATTTTGTTCAAAAGACTTTAGAAATGTCTAGAATTTCAGACTTTCAGGAATCAGGATATACACGTACTGTACCTACAATGTACACCTACCTACATTGGTTGGCTGAATCTGACCTTGGCTTTGGGTCATTTGCATTTCCTTGAGACTGGTCTGTCAATGTCAATGACAACTATACAAAATAAGTCTCATCTAATTTAATAAAATTCCCATGTTTATTTCCTCATGATGTTCCAGAGATAGGGATACAGAGAGAGAGAAAGAGAGAGAGAGGAAGGGAGAGAATGATTCCCAACCCCTATAAATCACACCACAATATCCTTGTCATCGCACCATCACTTGATGATCTTGATGAAAAATCCCTTATCTCATGAGACTTTATAAAAAGGGGATACTAATCATACTATGTAACAGAAGATACTCTCATTTTTTTTTAATTTCTAGTGACAACGAGTCTACATTGTACATTACATTTAATATATCAACTAGCATGCACAAAGCCCAAAGGTGAATTTCAATGAGCATACATGTATGTGAATACAAGCTGAGGCATTAATAACACACCATCCTTTCATCAATAAATCACAGTTTATAGGATGTAAATGTATCAAGTTTGCACATTCAAATTACCGGATTTCCCTTCAACACCTGGGTAGAAGGACACAGAGAACTATTTCCAAAGGATACCGTATCAAACTACAGGTACAGTGTATAATTTTAATACACGTAGTCATGTACAATGTCCATACTTGTTGACTTTTTTTTGTATTCAATATGTGTCAAAAAACATCATTACCAGTAAAGATATTGGGAGGAGATACATTGTATGATGCAAAGTTTAAATAAATTATTATAGATGTCATGATGATGACCAACAAAAACACTCAGCAACTGAAACATTTCTTCCCAAAATATCTTTAGACAATTAGTACGGTCATGAAAGCAAACACAAATAAACCAATGTAAAGTCAAATTTTCTTTATTCTTCAGGCTTCACTGTTAGTGGGTTTGGGCAATACACCTTTTGAGAGGTATTTTGGTGCCTTGGGGGGAGATCAGGCCATGTTTTCAACGGAAAAGGTTTGCATGAGAGTGACGAGACACTCCTTTCGCCTCAGGAAATTCAATCTAACTTTTTCCAGATGATGATGATATCCTAGCCTGACGCTGAATCATCTCCGTCTCATCAAATAAAGAGCTACTATTTATTATAATCCTGATCCTGAAAAAGTATATTTTATTATTTGTAAACCCTTGAGATAAAAATTCTATTATAATTTTAGTATTATTATCTCACACAAGATATTAGTGGTAAACAATATTGCATACCTCATTGCACCATTGTGTTATGAGAATTTTCTTTGTTTGATTATTTATAAAGTTCATTAAATGTGTTGAATAGATATTTGAATACATGTACATGTACAGTACATGCATCCTAAATTATAACCTACATGTGTCTAGTCAAAGAGAAATCACATCAAATGTAAGTGGAAATTTACAGGAAAGTAACTTGCATAAATTGCAAAGAAAATACTTTAGATGCACTGACATGATACTAAAGGTTACTGTGTTAATATTGATTTTTTTTTTAAATCACCTATTAGTTTTAGCGATTTTGTACAATTGAAACAGGCGTTCACCATTTAACCGACCGCATGCCATCTTGCAAAAGAAAATTATGTAATTTGGAGCTATCTTGTTACACTGAAACTAAAACTATCGCATCTAAATTTATCATGGTCTATTCATCTTGATCGAAAAGGCAACTTGCACAAAGTGCAGCTACAGTACATGTTTATTTAAAGTATTATAGGTTGGGCCATGCCACTTATATTTATTCATTATTTGATAACTACATATTTTATACCATTTGCCTCATTTGGTAAAAAAAAATCGCTGTCCATACAATGCGCATTGTCATGCCGAATATCTTACATTGTAGTTCATTCTACACAGTATAAACTGAATTGGGATCACATATTGCTGTCCATACGATGTGTGTTATCTCAGTATTGCAGGGACCATCTCAGTCACCAATTTATGCTGATGCATGAGCCTTCAGCATCAATATTCCTGGACTAGTGACATCGGACACAGCATCCAATACCTTCTCCAAGTAAACTTCAGAAGTTCAGGAGACAGATTTAGGAATGGTGTACATACTTTCGTTCTTAAAGTAATCGACTATCATGAGAAGAATTTGTTATCATCATCAGTCAAAAGGGACTGGTTCTTAATCAAATCAGGAAAAAACATAAGTGGCATGGACGCACCCGTGCAATTCGGAGTATGGACAACATACATGTACATGTAGTTTCTATCACTAGGCCCTAAATGTTATGCATACACTGTACATGTCCAAAACACCTGCTGAGATGTAACATACATGGAATGTGCACCTGCAGTGTAATCTACAAGCAGCAGGCTATCAGCTGCACCATGCCATCAGTGATTATGCAATATACGTACATCATTAGTTCAATAACGTCACCACAGTCAAAGTTTACAAGCATGAACCTTTACTTGGAAAGGCTTATGAACTTACGAAGCATGATGGTGAATAAAGGTCGCTCATATATCAATGATGATGATAACGATGGAATTGAAATCAGTGTACATGTATATATAGAAAGTGTATAGTGCTCTACCATATATGTACATGAGCCTTCAGCAATGTTTTTTTTTCCTCCATTTCCTTTAGTATCATTATCGTTAATACAATATCAGCCCTTAATTAATACAACATAATTTCTGTTGTATTGTGTGCCACCATCCAGGGTCGTTGCTTTGACTTTTTCTGCATGTCATTAAAAGATGTATCATAAAACCCAAAGTAAAAACAACAACGACACACAACATGGTGCTGCACTAGACATCAGACATGTTGTACACATGTACAGAGCAACCTTTACTTTAGATTACCTTCTTCTTACTTTTTTCAAAACCCTACATTGAATTAATACAGTACTAGAAGTCTAGAAGACAATTGATCATACCAGGAGCTGAATTCATACCGTTCCTTTGGATACAATATTGCCAGTCAATCATTTTTCCATTTCAAATACATCTTCCGAATGAAATCCTAATCATTACCTTTAACAAGAAGACTCTGACCCTTCTCCTTCATCCATACATGTACATCTCAGTGATTTATCCCTTCATTTCAAATACCTGGCCCATCCCCGACAGGCTGACTCCATCCATCCATCCCTGACTCCATCCTTCCCCTTGTTAATAAATAAATATGAGACAGCGTACCCTACACAGATGAAAGTCAATTGGACTGATACATGTTCCTTATCAACATAATCATGCTATCCAAATATACACATCTTCAAGTTTGCCCCTGCCACCGGGATTGCCGATGCGCCAGCCCGGTGCAGTTCAGTGCACTCGTAAGGAACAGTCGATACTCATTTCTACCTCACCGAACAAGACATGCGACGTACTGACGTTCCTCCCCCGCTTCATTCGTTTAAACCCCAGGTCCTACGGTGGTTTTTACTATTGAATGATTTGAATGAATTCTTAAATTAGAAGGCATAGGCAGGCCGACTGAAAGAAGCAGACAGCAAAAGCAGAATTTTGTGGTTAATTTCACGGTTAATAGAACTGGCACAGTGAATATGTCCAATTGCCATCTCTAGTGTGTGATTTACACTTCATAAATGTCATTCAACTTATTGAAATAGCCTCTTCGCACTGCCACCAATAAATGTTCAACTGCAAGTTTGTTCAATGCACCTAACAAAGAAAAGGGAAGATCTGAGACAGGCCTCATAGTCATACAAACATGGAACAAAAAGGACATTGCAGTTGTTTGCACATGTTAATTTCCCCTTCAAATGATGATTATAGTACATTCTGCACTGTTCAATGTTATGAAAATACAAGCCTTTGTTCAATCCCTCTCCCTGTGCAGTGAAAAGAACAATACATCACCCGCTTTTCTGCTTCTTAAAAATTTAAAATGGCCACATTTCCATCAAATTGTCACATGTTATAAAGAGGCAACGCACACCACAAACGGATGAATATTTTTAGATCAATATCCTATCTCCTTCCCATCTCCCACTTCCTAAAAAGAAAAGAAAAATACCCCCCTCCCCTCAAGAAAAGATGGCGCTTGGGGCAATTTCATTAGAGACCTAAATCTGAAGACTATTTATGTTCATCATCAGCATATTCTGTTTCACAAAGAGCTGTTGATCCTCCCGTGAAAAGTAGAAAATATGATACATGGCTGTAGAGAATGGAGATTTAGTTTCATTTCCTAGGGAATTCACTTTAACATAAATCTGCTTCACATACCCTGTAGTCCATCCATAGCCCCTGTGCCTGTCTGCTCATGGAGGGAGGGATGGATGATGAAACTAAACACTGTATTTTCCAGATTCTACATGTAACTGCAAAATATTTCTTGTGTGTTTTCCTCTTAGAATATATATCCTCGAAACAATCAATTTCCATTAAATCAATATCAATACAGGTTTGCTGTAGGTTTGCTTCCAGTTCACTATATATCTACAAGTCTAATTTGGAATTTCTCTAAGATTATTCATTTCTATTTTTCATCTTAATTGGGCACAAGTACCAGTATGCAGCCATGAAAAGGACAGATTTTTTGTCCAATTTCTACCTGTAACAAATCTGTTTGTTTTGGAATGTGCTGAAAACTTGATATGCTGTGAGATTTTATTGCAAATACCAGGGAAATCCTGAATATTTCAACACCACAACTCAAATATTTACCTTACAGGATACCATATCTCCCTAGTGCATGAAAAGTACATGCTTTTTAGGTAGTTTCCGATATCAACCTGACAGGCAACATGATTATTATGTTATCTCCTATTATATCTTTCAAGTCTTCACAAGATTTTGTTACATTTCCCAGGGTACGACTGAGCACATTTTTTGCTGAAAAAAACTCAATAGTCCCAGGTTTCCAAAGTTGAAAATTGATCGCAGCACAACAAACCCGCACATCCTTCGATTTAAAAAGACATTTGGCAATTTGCAATTCAGCGAGGGTCCCCAGCTCTTACTCTAAAGACAGTTGAATTCATGAATTATTCAAGTTTAGAAGAGGCGGCTATGACAGCTTTCGCTTTGAAAGCTCACTCTTCAAGAGAATGGGGCAAACAGATGACTTGGTTTTTATTTGATGTTGCATGTACGCAGGACTTTTATAGCAAAACAAATAAGGCTGGTCATGAATACTTAATAATACAGCTCAATTAAATTGATAATAACTTACATGTAATAAGACAAATTGTAGGCCTACTGCTGAAATGTGTCCACACTGTTTTGTCAGTACTGCAGATGAGGGCATTGCAATGAATGTAACAGTACGAAACTGAGTGTTTGAAGATTAATTGAGTAAAAATTTGATTGCAGGCCTGCACTAAAACTAAAGACAGGTTAGAATATCCATCATCCAAAGTCCTTTGCAAGCACATACGGTAAAGGTGTTTTAACATTTAATGCAGGGCTAAATACTAACAAGCACCCGGGACATATGGGTAGCCAAAATCCGGCTACGAACCCCCAAAATTTCAAAAAAATTACGTAGGGTTAATGCATAGAGACTGTAAAAATTAAATTTGGACCCCCTTCCAAAACATTTAGGGTGGAGCCCTGTATAATGTGATATGTGCTATATAAAAATTACAAAAACGGAATATCATTACACATATCGGTTCATTGAAAATCGAAAGTATCTGTAGCGGTAGAAACCACAAAAATGTTAATACAACAATGAGACAATAGGAAGGACATTCCCACTGTGTCCGGTGTACATTTCCTGAACATTTGTATTCATTCAGTGTTGTGCCAATTCATGTACATGTACCAAGGACTTTACTTTCATTTTGATAACAGTATTATTTCAAGTTTTCAACTCAAAATTACACAATTATAGATTAATCATCAAATAAACTTATCCTTCCCTTTCAAACCCAAACATGACTGACTTTTGTTAACTGAAAACTACACTATTCTTTATTCTTACAAAAGAAATATTGTTATAAATAGGAAGCATTATAATAATCAACCAATATAAGTTTGTTGCAAAATGAAACTGAAGTGTGACTGTTTCTGTGTATAATATAAAGCTTGTGTGTTGTGGAGAGATAAAGTGAAATTAGCTAGATTAACTAGTTATATCCCATGTCAACCATCTCGCCAGACATATTTCCTTCTTTTCCCCCATTCCAAGCCAGGATGTAGCAAATTATGACAATGCCGTCGTCGTCACCTCACAATTAGAAACGTCACATTCACTGCTAAGCTAAGCTGTGTTTTAAACTTAGCATCATGGACACCATGGACACATTGGTCTTTTCCTGTTAGACATCAAGGACTGTAGCAAGTCTCTAATTACAGGTAATGCAAATCTTTTACATTGACCTTCTTGCAAGAAAATGTAAATTAGGGCCAAATAAAAAGTTTGTATGGATTGGACAGTGATCATCGTAGTTCAAACTAATTCATGTAGTTTCTAGGATTACAAAGTAGATAAATTGTAAAGGTACGTGTTCTTAGTTTATTGCTAATTTGAAAAGCCATCTTGTTTGGGGCCAGAAGGGTGTTAAATCCTTCAACAGTCACAGATTTAATGACCTTCTGGCTCTGTACATACTGTATAAATTAATCAGGTCAGGGAAAAAAGTATACAATGAATTGATTGATGATGTGTTACCATTTTGAAATAAAAAGATTTATGAATATTCTGAATTATGCCATTGATCATACTGTAAAATCTTAACATTTTTACTTTTCAACCAAATTTAAAAAGTAAAAAAAGTTCTACCGTACTTATGTTTCCATCAAGAGACTGAATGACATCTCAGTCAAAATAGCAACCAGCAGCACTTAATATATTGATGTAAAATTTGATATTTACACAGAGGATATGTTCTAATAACAGATTGAATTTCACTTAATGTTGTGAAATAGAACAAATAAACGCCTACTTTCCAACTAAGTATTTGTGGCTCTGATAAGCCTGAAAACGAAAACTGATTCTCAGGGGGAAACTGTTTTTACTAAAGTCTCAAGTTCACAGTGTGCAATTGCAGAAAAGTACATTGCCACCTACCTACTCTGCCAGAATTCTAATAGAAACAGTTTAATACGATCAGATGGAACTGCAGCAAAACAACAAAATCCCTCTCAACCCCCTCCCTCCCTCTTATAAAAGTCTAAATTCTCTTTACATCACTCTCACACTCTCTATATTTCTCCCCTCTTCTAAATGTATCACTACAGTACAGGCTTGTAAGCTAGATTTTTCCTGGACAGACTGAATATATTCCAAATGTAAAATCCATGCCTTGCTCATATACAGTTGAGTGTACTCAAAAATCCTTTCCACATGCTATAAAGGAAAACAGGAAAAATCACAAGCACTAGAGGTGTGAAAATCTCTCCAAGGCCAGCAGTTCCCTGGTTCCCATAGACGGACACAGCATGAAAACTGTGAATAGCCACAACATATGTGCACACAAATGTGATTGATTTTCTCAGCTCTGAACAATTACTATGTACAAGTACAATCATGTTGTATAGTAATGGCCCTAGTATACGAACAAGCAGGAAACCTTTCAAAACATTTCAAATGCATGCACAGATCCATTCAAATACACATCTTTTGAACATTATATTACTCCATGAAGCCCTGCAAAATAAGTGCAACGTACGCCACCAAGTAGACAGCAGAAAAACATATAAATATGTAACTTCTGGAAAAACTACACATTTGTTTGACTCATAAACTTGAACTTACACTGTAGCCAAATGATTTAGCACAACAAACCAATCAATCTCAAACATGCTAGGCCCATGTATTGTCATGAATATTGATGAAACACGATACATATTAAAGTAAAGGCATTTTGTTTGCTGAGCAAAACACAAAGATCTCCAGCAACAAATCTAAAAACATTTCCATAACAATTTAACAAGAGTGAAAAGATGTCTTGAGATCATAGACTCCTTGATATGTTGATGTGTTCACACATTACATCCTCTGATGAATAACTATATGCATCAACTAGAAATGATTCCACATTTCAAAAGATTTCTCCTCTCTGAAAAACCTCCACAAGGATTCTCCAATATTCCATGCTAATAATCATTTCCACATCTCGCTTCTAACATAACACACCTTGAATCAAATTTCACATTGAAAAAAACAGAATCCTGTATCCATAGAACACTGTGCACTGGGCAGACAGACAGCGCTCCTAATGCTACTGATCTCCTGCAGCACCTAATGTAACAATAACATCCCTACGCTGTCCTATTCTGTAGATGTAGCCAAAGGAGCAGAGAAGAAGAAAAAGAAAATTCCCTTACGGTGCGTCCGTCAGAATTCGTCACTCCGCTCACTGCGGTGGCTTTCGTTTCTTCTGTGAGAGAGAGAGAGAGAAAGAGAAATGTGGGAGCTCGCAGCCTGCACGCGTCTCCCCTTTGTCCTGCTAGCCAGGGTTGTCAAATTGGCCAACCGTTGGCGAGATAATCCCCCTTCAATGAATGGCATGGGGTAGGGCTAGTGCTGAGAGTAAGGAACTTGTGAATGGACAGCCACTCTCCTCTCCCAGTTCAATGTGTGTTACTGTGTGTCCATTGCTGATTATCTGTGTGTATCACACACACAAAAGGACCTGACACACTCACTGCAGAAATATGTTGCAGGTTTCATGAGTAGCTTTCAAATTCCTGTAATTACTACATTTTGTAGGTGTTTACTATTTAGTCTAGTCATACCTAACCCCAATAGTGGTTGTTGGTTTTATTGAGTAATAGTAATAAGCAAGGATCCAATGGGGAGATTCCACACTGTGGTTAGAATGTTTATGTAGAGCCACACAGTGAAAGTCCATTAAATACCACAAATGACTGATTTCCAATAAAACAAAGCCCTCCACTGGGTTGTAAAAGCACCAAGCTCAACAAATAATCAAACCACAACAACAAAAACAAAGGTTTTCATGAAGGACTACAACTAAAAAACATGGCTTCACTTTTTGTTTACATGAAAAACATTGAAAATTCATCACTTTCAAATAGGAATGAAAAACAGGGATAATTTTTTTTTGGGGGAGATATCATATTTCATGACTTTTTAGGTCAAATTTCTCAGCATTACTGACTGAGAATGGAAGGGAATGGATAACTTTTAATCTTGCTGCATATATCTTTTACAATCGCAGTTGAATATCATTCACTAAGGGTGCGTTCAATCAACACTTTTTCACCCTAGAATCACGGTTTTCAAAGACGTTTAGTTTAAAACACGGTTGCGTTCAAGCGATTTTTCATTGGTCGTAAAAATAAACGTGTTTAAAAACACAAACATGAAACGCTGAAAAAGATGCGTTTTGTATCATGATTCTGCAAAATCACGGTCGCTAAAATTCGCTTGAACGAACGGAGATCTCAATCATGATTCTATGACGTCATTATCTATTATATATATTATCGCTACCTATTTCTATTCTTCCTGGGTGGGCTTGAAATGAGCGAGAATCAGCGTTGATGGAAAAACGCTTGAACAATCTCCCGCAGTAACCGTGTTTTATATCGGCGTTTTGAATTGTGATTCATGTTTGTGATTCTAGCTTGAAATATCGCTTGAACGCACCCTTACAACCCCAAAAATGAGACTAGTTGAAATACTGGCAGTTGGATGAAATACTACTTCTCAATGTCGTAACTGCAAAAAATGCGAAAAGGAACGGGGAAAGACCCCAGAGCCTGCAGGCAAACAAGACAAATCGAAAGCAAATCAATCAATTTCATTATTTTTCTTGATGAAAAACATTTGTTTGGTAGGTCGATTAGATTTTGATATTGATAAAGGAGTATGAGTCATGAATTTCCCCACAGAGGAAACACACACATATATATGTATAGTGGGGATCCCTGGAGATGGGGGAGATGGGGGAGGTGGGGGAGGGGGACACTGTCTGCAACCTTGTAAACTTCTCTTTTACAATGTCAGAACAAATCCAGATATTGAGTACTGGCTCCCGACTGTGTTAAAATGACACCAGAAACTAGGCAGCTAGTCTGCGGGGAAAATGGATACAAAACTTGCCAGAATTGGATCGAATTGGATCGAATTGAATGCACAAATTGAATCATACATTCTAAAATGAAATAATTTCTCAAGCCATATTTTGGCATTAGTCATGTTGTTATTTCCTTGACACAATCTTGATGATTTGACAGACCCTCTACAGACCCTAGCTCGTTGCTCAACTTGTTCAGGTTTTACGGTTACCTGCGAAGGAAGAAGAACAGTCTCATGTTCCAAGAATGCAAGTTCTCTATTATTTTGTCTCACAGCTATGATTTAATTTAGATCTTATAACGCCTTGAACATTTAATTTAAATCCTGCCAGGATGCAAGACCAGAGAGGTGAAAGTTGAGAAGTTCTGAGACTCTTTTTGAGCTTTTTACACCATCTTACTCTTAGTGTTTCAGTTTTCTGAAGCGATGAAGTAAAATACAAAACAAAACAGATTTGTACAAATGTGTGTGGGCTTCGTGTAAGTCAAAGAATATCATTCAGAAAGAAAAAAAAATCCCTTTAACAACAGCTACTGGAACATGCTACACATTGTAAGACATAAAAAAACCTCTTTTTTAGATTATTTTTCTTGTACTGTTTCAACAATGTATGGAAGGATGAATCGAAATGAAAAAAAAAGGGCAACAGAGTATCAAGATCTCTGGTAGATGTACAAGGTTCATTATGAAAATACAAAGAAATTATTCCATGATTAAAAATTGAAAATCAATATTCATGTATCAGGTAGAGGACCTAAATTGCATCTGATATCATATTCTCATGTGAGATGATAAGCTGTAATATAAATAAACAGTACAAAGAAGCAGCGAGGCAGGTGCTGATTACTCTGTAAAATCTCTTACACAATACCATTCCATTGTATCACGTAAGTTAGCTAAGAATTGCTTTACATGAATATTTAATGACCAGAATCAAGCAGCTGCCGGCTTTGTTCTGGGCGTGAAATTGCTTCCATTGCTTCCGCTATTGTAATATTCTCTTTCACTGTGTTTTGTTTGAGTTACCTTGAGTAGTCGGGGAGTGACCTAGTATCTCTTGTTTGCCAAAACAATGCCAATATTACTCAATTACAAATGTCATATGCTGTGTCTCGTCACCTGATGCAAGCACGCTGGAGCTAAAACAAACAGCAACTAAATTAAAGGCACTATTTTTGCATTGTAGATTTCGGTGCTGCGATGCGTTGAAATGTAGCCAACAATTACTTTTAGGTATTCAGTTTCAAGATATGTTATTTTGTAAATAAGTATTTAATGAACTCTCAAAAAGTTATAAATGTAAATACATAACTACTATACTTTATCAGCCAACATACTAATAAAACTGTTGTAAGTATTGGTGAATCGCAATTACCTGTAGGCCTACATGTACATGACTGATACTTTTTAGTTCAGATATAACACAGGGCTAGACACTATTTAATATTTTGCACAAACAACAAAAATATAAGACTGCGTGAACTGTGATGCACATCCTTTAAAGTACTGGTTACTGAACTAAAGCATTTTCTTTTTCAATGCAAAATTTCAAAGAAAATTGAACTCCATGTACCAAGGGGCGCTAATCATCACCCCTTCACTTCTCAATCTCAGATGAGGTATGAATGAGGGCAGGGCAGGGCATGGGGTCATGGTCAACACAGCATGGAACAATCCTCGCTTCTTTAGAACAAAAAATGACCCCTGATGTTTATTATGGGGGGAAATATCTAGCAAATGGGTGATAATTATATACCCAGGCCACAAAATTCTTGAGAAATTCATCAATTTCACCTTTTGACCTCATTTGAACCCTTCATAAATACAGGGATGCCAACCTTTCAGAGCACAAATCAGTAATCATAAGGCTAAAAATCAGTAATTTGGAGACAAAATCAGTAATTTTCTGCGCGACGCAAATTTTTCTGCACGCTGGCAAGCGCAGCTCCCGCAGGCAAGCGATAGCACAAGTTAAATAAAAGTAACATACCTGTTCATTAGTTGGTGTTACATGTGCATGTAACTCCATATTGAAAGTATTCTACTGAAAGACTGGATGAACTCATGACAAAATGTCTTGATATGTTACTATAGTCTTTGCAGCCCTTGCACGTTCATAAGTTGGTGTCAACTCCATATTGAAAGTGTCCTGTTGAAAGCAAGCCTTAGATTAAGCAGCCAGGAGCAAGGGCAATTTATTTTAAAGTTGCCCCTTGCTCACGGGATTTACCAGAGCAAGGGGCAATTTCTTAAGAACAAGGGGCAATTTTCCAAAAACAGATAATCATAATGACAACCAATTAAATAAGTTAAATAAGTTCAAAGATACAATGTTAATTTCATGATGGCTTTAATGCGAATAGATCTACGATCAATTTAATAACTTTTTTAATCTAGACTAAGTTAATGTGATCAACAGGAAAGATTGATTAAGAACATCAACTTGCACATTAAACAGTATTTTAAAGTAACTAAAATTAATGATGAGCAAATGAATAAATAAATCGTCAATTTCACGAACATCGAAAGTCAAAAGGACTTGGCAACTCTACTCCCAAATCGAAATCGCACCTCACACACAAACCTTCCGCCACACTCGGCAGAACATGAACGGTCTGTTAGTGTTACGGGACTCGAATGCTTCGCGGTGGGAAGCTGGCCGGCTAGCTTTTGCCAAAACAACGCTAGGTCGGCTGCTGGCAAAATGAAAGTAACTACGATCGAGAACATCGTAGGTGTTCTTAACTTGTCAATAAGAGAATTCTAAATTCTATTTGAGATGAAATAATAAACTAGACCTACAAACAAACCTTGACAGATCTCTAAAGACTATTTGAATGCTTGTTTATTTCTCCATTTGACGATTTGTTTTCTTGATCCTTCGAAACATTTGTACGTACGTACGTGCGTGCGCCACAGCACCATCTAGCTATTATATATCTAGCGATCGCGCATGAACGCACGCACGCGTGCGCTAGCCTATAGTAACAACAGGCGCATTTTCACTTCAAGTGCTAATTTTGAAAATCGGCAAAATCGGCAAAATCCGGGATTTATGGTATGAAAATCGTACCGCCCGTAATCGGCCGATTTCCCGTAGAAATTACGGGAAATCCGTACTAGTTGGCATCTCTGTAAATATGGGTCATAAATTGGCAGGACATTGATTTTCATGAGTTCATTATTGATTTCTAATAATTTTCCAATGACATCTACATTTTTACTTTCTAATGAATTCATCACAAATAAATGAATAAATAATGCACATGATTAATCCTAATCATGGATCATGTAATGAAAATTGATTGTCTATGACATTCAATGTCATATCTGGTCATAATAATGTGGAGCTCATCATTGAAATACATGAAATTGGAACTTGGAAGGTTTAAACAACACACACACACACAAAAAAGTTTGTAAAAGAATTCACGTTTCGGCATATTGGTTTGAAAATGCCCAACACAAAGAAGGAATTGAGGGTACAGGCTTACTATTAACAAGCTAGAGAAATGTTATGTCCTACTCAGGTTACATTTTACAGCTATGTTAACCATGAAGTAGGCAACACATTATATAAGAAAGGAGCATAAAATTGCTGATAAATGCTGGTTGTAAGAACTCTCTAAGCTCCTTGGTGCAACACTTAATAATACCTGCATGTTTATCCTCACATACCATAAGGATAATTAATATTCACCCAGTATTTATATTAGCTGACACAGGTTTATAAAAGCACTACCACATTGATCTAATTCCTTTATCTCCATGTCATAAACATGCAGCAGGTGAAACTAACAAGAGTAAATAGACATTGTAAATTACCTGACATCTTCTCTACACACCTGCTTGATAAACAAACATCAGTAATACCTTATCACATGTCAGAGCAATTAGAGAACAACCTTCAAAATATACCACGCTTGATCTGACAATATTTGCTCACTTCTTTGATAATAAAACAAACTTCTTGTTCTAGTAGTTCTTGTAGAACAAAGTTCTTGTTTGATAAGTGTGCGGTTGATTTCTGACTTGATGTCCACAATCCAAATGTAAATCTTGATGTATACAGCCTTGTTCACTTACTGAACTGAACCTTTGAAAGTTAGAATTAACAGAACACCGAAGTCACTGTTTAGGAAAATATTTTCTGTCCATCGATGTGTGTGACAATTACTTTGGACAGCAATTTATGTCCCTCTCCCCCTAAAAAAATCATTTTCCCTTTCTACTGAATACTAAATTCTTATCAACCTTTTCTTCCTTTTTTCCTGCCACATTTCATCCTTTTTCTGCTTTACCCAGTACTTTGTTCTTGCTTTCTTCCTAATTCCATTTCTTTCTTTCCTTCACAAAACTGAATACCTCTTCGCCGTATGAGACAGATGTGTACATGTACATGTATATTGTCCATGAAAACTGGAAAAGTAAGGTGTACATGTATTTATTTGAACTATACAAATGAATGATAAAACAGAATAGAAGAACAATTTGTATATCTTAATTATTTTTTGTGAGCTAATTCAGAGAGCTCTTAGTTTTAACAAATTTTACAAAAATAATAACCCACAAAAAAAAAATACAGAGGACGTCCCTTCCAGGATATATGAGAACGCAGGCAAATATTGACCCTTCAAGTCATGGGTTGACAGTACAAATTAGGTGGCTGTGAGATGACTTGTGTTTGCCCAAGCTCGTAATTCTCTGTGACAACAATAGACGTGGTCTGATAAATGGTTCTTTGTCCTATTCATCTTTCATTTATTCTTCCGTTTCTGATATGATTCGCCGGTCTTTTATATTAGGAGATATTTGGGGCAAAATGATTTCATGATTAGCCTCAGGGCTCGAGCCTTTGTCCCTTCTATATGAGAGGGGGATTGAGTATATAATGTGGTATGCCGCACTGGTAAAATTATGCAAATGATTATATTTATTTCTGTATATTTCCTAAATTCCTTCTATACATTTCCTTTCAGTACGATTGCATTAGTATTACTGGGTCATGACGTCATAAAATATACCCCGGCTTCTTTATTCAATGAAGGTTAACTGCTCACTTATTGCTCAGGATTCTTAGAGATGGAGAGAATTCTAGGCCATGCTTGAATGACTAATATACAACAAATGTTTTTATCTTCTGAGAAATTTATCTTTTTAACTTCTAAGATATAATAAGTAGTTTATCTTTAAAATACAATTAATTCTGCAAAGATAAGAACGTTAGACCTTATCAAAACACCCACGAAATCCCCAAATCCTTTCTTTATCCAGTCATGGAATAAAAACGTCAGAGTAAATTTGTCAAAGACGATTAGTGGACTGGCCTTATATGATTCTTTGCTTTCATGTTAATCCAACATGAAACTCTGGGATGAAAACCACTTCAAAAGCAAAGTAAAGGTAGTAAAACTGTATACTACTTGAATGAAAGGAATGTGTACAATGCCTACACTGGAATATTCAAGACAACTTTAAAAACAACCTTGTTTCTTTCAACTTCTCTTATTTTTTGTGGTTAAAAACCAAATTTTCACCATCCACTTCAAGATGTTATGATAAGAAATTCACACACTGCCATCACTCACTAACTCCTTTTAAGAAAATTTCAATTTTGTTCTCTCTCACTCTTTCCTTCCTCTGTTAATTCCATCACTTCTTTCTGCTTTCCTCTCTGGGCGTGTTTGCATTGAAAGTAAAACAGAGTTAGCATCACTCCTTCGCAAGTTACAAACCTAGCAATGATTTTGTTTCTTTCTATTAGTCCAACTTGGTCTGGGCAGCTATGATATCATGACTGCGAGCGAATTAAGAGAAGAATATCTTTTACAATAATCAACAATGGAAAGCCCAGTATTAATTATCTAAAAGAGAATCAATAAACATGATACAAGTATAAAGTAAACTAAGAGCAAAGAAGCTTTACATCATGTACTTACATGTACTATATAAAACATTAGTATCAGTAAAAACTGTTAAGTGCTGTGTACTGCATGTACATACAGTACCATGGCACATAAAAAAGTAAATGCAAGAAATTGTTACCAATTATTAAAATGCCAAAGACTAAATTTTAAATATTATCCTATGAGATTTTCCATGTTCATTTGCCCAAAAAGGTGCACTAGAAACCAAAGAAATCAAACTTATCTGTTAATTGCAACAAAATTATACATTTTCTTGAAACTTGTATAACTCAGGGTAAAGGGAATGCAACAACTTTAAAGCTAAACTTTAAATTTCAAATAAATCAGAAGTACATGTAGGCTAGAATTTGATAACTTTGAAATGTATAAACACACCCTTCATGACAAACAACTTAAGAGGCCCAGATGTAAGAAGCCACGATAGGAAATTCTATTCGGAAGTGAAAGTTGAAATAAACTCACAAAATGTCATACAAGGTCCTCCCAAACTGAGTTTCGATTGCACTAAGTATTTTATCTCACCTTCTCTCCTTCTCCTCAGCTACGTTTTTTTTGGAAGTAATATAAACCTACTCCCGATTTGAATCTGAGTAAACACAACTCAACTGCACTATTTCATTTATTTCAACTTCTCACTTACTCCATCCCCCCCTCCCTCCCTCTCTCTCTCTCTCTCTCTCTCTATCTATCTTCCACCCCTCCCCATTTCTTTTCTTCTTTTTTTACTCTAGAACATTCTCAAAGTAATTTCAACTTTCCAACTTCCTTCTGAAGAAGAAAATGTTCCCACAGTATTGGGTACTAGGATATAATGTCATTTCTGGTGGGCGTCTCCTAATTTCAATACCAAAATAGTTTCCATTGCTCGTCTAGGCTATGTTCATTCCTCATCCCTGACAGTTGAACATGATTTATTTCATAAAAGTAGGGAATATCAAAGGTGATTCTGTACTACATTAAATAATTACATACTACATTTGAATATCTTATAAAGCAGATTAATATCTTTTATTTCTTTCATGAGAGAATATTAGACATGTTGTCTACCGGTATGTTGTCTATAAATGAATATGAAATCTATATACTTGAGAAAACAGATCAAATCACCAAGCTCAGCTCAGCTCAGCTTCAGCATACAATATGTTTCTCTGCACAAAGTGATTTTGAAAACTGTCATTTCCAAAATAAAACTGTAAACTATTTAATCCTATTATCTCTATCGTAATCTCATGAAGCCAATCTAGGCACTCATATAAATAAACCATTGCAATCATAACTTGCATGATTGTATGAGACTGTACCTTTAACAAACACAAATTTTCCCATGGATATTCTTGCCTGATTGTAATGGACAATAAAAGTTACATCCCTAGTGTCAAGAACACTTACTTTCTATCATAAAACATGTCTGGCAGTCCCTAAACAACAACAGCATCTTGTTTGACCTAATAGTCTCCTAATCCCAGGCTATTATAGCTTATCATCCTACTGAATGACATATACCAGGGGTGTTTAATGGGGCAAGGGCCTGGGAACAAAGACTTGAGACTGACCAGCTCATCACTTGTAAATGAGTCATTATCATGGCACTGGCCAAGTCATTTGTAGACTGGAACATCAAAGAGAAAATGAGTAAATGATGATTGCTATGATGATGGAGAGAGAAGCCATATGGTGAAGATGCATGGAAAAACTGTAAGAAGCTACATGGGTTGCATTCACATATGAACATTAAACTGACACTAGCAGACATTTTCACCAAGAAGTTTATTGGCTCATTTCTTCTGATGCACTACCCTTCCCTTTGTATGTCTTTATATAAAAAGCCCAAACAATATAAGAAGAACAAAAGTATTCAATTTCAACCTTTAGTTCAAGAAGAAAACGATCAAATGGCCGAGTATAGTGTGAGCCTAAGGCTGTATGTGAACAGGCATACCTACAGAGCACAGTTTGCAATTCATGAACATTTGAACATTTACAACTGTGATAACATGGTTTTGTTGCCTTACATTCACAGATGTACATTAGCATTTATTGGAGGTTTAATGCAAGATGTAAACAGGGCTTATGCAGAGGAAAAGGGACTCTCACAGTCTAGTGTGAAACTGACACATAAGGGTAATGGCATTCGCACTGGGGCAATTATATTCCAGTTGAGTTCTGTATTAGTATGAACTAGATCCATAACAAAAGACTTAGGCAAGGTGGTAGATATTCACATTGACACAGACAATGTAAATCATTAACTAGAACATTATGAATATTGCATTAATAATAATAACTGTGAAGAATGAGTATGACATTCATTTTACACTAGACAGCAGTAGTGTGATAATAATGCATTAATGCAGATGCTAACGTGTATTAAATCAAATGTGTTTTCCTTTCCTAGTATACTGTAAATTGATAGAAGAACTCTATGGCATGCAGTACTGTTGGAGAAACATTTCCACGAAGGAACAAGGTCTGCGATCAATAAATAAATGTACCTCACAATGGAACGTAGACATTCATTTCTACTTGTGAGGAAGCGACGACATAGAAAACAGAAATCCGTATTTGTCTAATGTTCTAATTACATCCTTTCATAATAAAAGCGATCAATATTTATTGTCCTACACAGAATGTGAGTTTAATTAGATGGCCATCGAGGGGGGGGGGCAGAAATAGAAAACCAACGTTATTACAATCAATTGACCCATCCCACCACCATCCATCCTGCAGCCCCATTCATTAATATTCCTGTGGAGTTGAGCTTAATTACGCTAGCTTTGAGTGAGGGATGAGGAAAGTGTAATATTACCCACTTTATGAATGGGAGTAGCGTAGACATATGGTGGACAGGGCTGACTGATGTCAACTATGAATATTTAATTAAGAGGTGGTAATTAGTTGTATTGTTTGGTATTTAGACGTACTATTTGGGTCACAGAGGATCCCATCTTATAGAAATGATGTTGGGACATATCGCCTTCACAAGGTCAAAAGTACTACCGGTATTTATTCAAAACAGGGAATGCTGATAGGATTTACTCCTTTAGCCTGAAAAGACTTGAATTATAAAACTTCAGCAGATTTCCATTCATTTGACTAACTTCATGTAGAAGTGTGATTTGATCTGATCACATGGCGATGTATAGGTGTTTTCAAGGTTTCATGCAAATTTATTAAGCTAATTGATAATCAAGTGGTGCTTCATCATCATCATCATTCATGCGTTACATGTAAGTGATGTGTGAAGGGAGCCATGATAGCGTTACTTCTTGAGTTTAAGTATATTATGAGTTAATGCTGGCTCTCATTAGATGGTAAGATGCAAATCAGCGTTCAAATATACTCCTCATCCTACCATCATTCGGACTAGCTAAATTAATGGTATAGTTGTACAGAAAATGTATAAGATGCAAATAATTTTTTTTTTCAGGTCTGAACATCATATAACAAGACTTGATGATGGTCGATAAGCAGATTTTTGAGCATCATTTCTAACAAAACCTATAAAAATAACTCATGATTCGTTGCCCTTTAACATCATCAAGAAAAACCGGAGAACTACATGTACATGTACATGTTACTAATCCATGTCATGAGGGTGCACGTACAAGTGTCACTGGCCAGTAGATATTTTGCAAAATCGAGCAATACCCATGATACAGCTGAAAAACAATAAATTTACAAATAAAAAATATATTAATGAAACTAGATTCTATATAAAATGTTCTTTCATAACAATCTGATTAATTCTCATCCAATGCCTATGACCCTTTGGCTACGTATCAAACTGATTCTTCATGAATTCCTACATTTACTTCTACAAATTTCTTCTAGTGCGAATGACCCTGTTAACCTCCACAATCCTATAAATCTATCACCAGCGTAAAAGCCATGGCAGAATTGGCCAGCTCCAGTTATTGATCCTCCAGCCTATTTCATCCAACAAGTTTAATTGGATTACTGACTGGGCTAAGGGCTAATTATAGGTGAAATTCAAGGTGGATCCATTAACAAGAAAAATACATCCATGCCCACTAGATTAGCCTAGAATACAATCTATTAGGGTAAGATGTAGGAGGGAGAGAGAGAGAGAGAGAGAGAGAGATGGAATATTTGTATCAAAAAGTCAGAGAAATGGAACAGAAACAAGATATTGTAGAACAGAGGGTAAAAAGAACGCTAAAATAATCTTTGCTTAATTTTGCTTCATGGGCCACCGTTCAAAATCAAATGAAAACCTGCTCCTCCTACCCCCAGCCCACCCCCAAAAAGGGGGTAACTCAGTAGCCTTTGGGGCAACTTACAACTAGGAACCCCCTTGCATATCACTTTGTAATAAAAAACTTATAAAGTAGAGATATAGAGAGAGGGAGTGGGAGGGGGAATACATCATAACACAAATCGGTTTTGTGCAAGCTATGGTACACATCAGTTCCATACAAATCCAATTGTTTTATTTCATCATGTACGAATAACACTGACTGAATTCATTAATGCAAGCAAGCTCTGCTAACGATCAAGTTACACTGATTACATGTTGGGTACAATTACTACAAAGCTAGCTCTTCCCCTGGATCTAGCTCAATCTAATCACATAATACCATCACAAACAAAAAAAATCCAATGCCTCAATCATCAACTCTAATTATGACAATTCCTCATTTCCACATTGCGGTGAGTTTCGAGGGGCTGCGAAGGGAAAGAGGGGGAAATTGAAAAGAAGGAATATGGAATGTTCTTTCAATAAATGATTTTCTTTCACCAGACACCAGCCTCAATATGCAAAGTTAAAAATAAAATTGTATGAAAAATAATGGTTAAAGATTCAAATTCTTTCTCAACGTGTAACCTTGAGAACACGAGTTTGGGGCAAGTGACATTTTGTTCAAAGATTTAAATCTGCCTATTTTATTGTATTTTTATAATAAAAGGGTTTCCTTGTTACTATTCAGAGCTAAATTACTCTCATTTCCCCATGCATTTAAAGGATAGAAGTAGAACCTAAATTGTATGTTGAATCCCCATACCCCCCACCAACAAAAAAAAATCTCTTCTTTCTGAAGAAACAGACAAATCAATATCAATATTACTAGCAGTGTGTTTGTGGGGCTGTCCAGGTACATTCTGTTCTCTTTCCCTATCATGGCAGGGATTCCAGCTTTTGCCCCCTCCTTAATATCAAGATACTTCATGGTTCATTGAAGCATACCCCCTTTCTAATTAGCCTGTATATGCCTCTAATTTGAGCAATCAGATTGTGCTATTGTCAAGTCATGCTTGGTTTACTGATAGTGATTACTATCTATCTGCTATCATGGACTGGCTAATTCTCTAATCATAGCCAGGGCTTCTGGTCATTATCCCTATTATCACAGATGATGAGGTCAATATTGAGGGGGCTATATCTCATCATCATTAATGCTGTCCATATCAAAAAGAGCACATCTACATATTATCATAATACCCTTCATCAATACATGCAACACTACAAAAAGATTAGAGCTACAATGTGTTCTTTTGTTTAATTTTGTGTTAGTATAAGGTGAATTGACAGACCCTTTCTTTCATTCATGCATATCATGGAGTAGGTCCATGATATCACGAAGTATAAAGAGAAACCTGAAATTGTATCTACCGGTCCGTACCGGGTATTTCTTTCTACAAAAAAAACTTTTGCATCTCAAATTCAAAGCACCTTAAACATATATTCAAATAAAGTGCATAGAATGAAGAGTGTATTCAATTGTTTCTTTACAGTCAGAACTCAGAAGGGTGTCAATAGGCTTAGGTGTCAACGCTTTGTAAATGCTCTTCTGGTTTGAAACATATGATACGATACGATACGATACGAAACACGATCAGAATGCCCTGGACATTTGTGATGAAATTGTCTGTTAAACTTCACTAATCATTTGCCTTATCTGGACAATCATGTTTTAGAGACACCTGAGAACACCCAGGAACCACTGGTAATGTGATTTTGTACTTAATGCTGATGAATATTTGACATTATATTTGCACAGCAAGTATCAATTTACTTCGGTCCCACCTATGTACGTTTTGTGCTGGTAAAGTCTGTCTTTTGTTAGAACTAGAAGAAGTCTACAACACAAGTTTCATTCGTGACTTATAGTAAGCAGATGTTACAGTGCCTTGTGTGGGAACCTCTGGTATAGTGATAATACTTTTGATATTGATACTTGTCTGCACTCTTTTAGACATTTACTTCAGTCCCACTGCAACAGTCCCACCTGTGTTAATTTTTGCTGGTGAAAACTCATCACCTAATTTTATCATATCGTCAGTCTAGTATTGTAGTAAAGTAGTATTGAACTCTACTCCAGTCCTACTCCTACCTGTGTACTTTTTAAACTGCTGCTCTGTACTACTACAAAATCAGTCGATATGTCGGGTAAAAAAAGAGCTCTTCGTCCACGTCTAAAATCAGACTCTTCATCGCTGCTGGGGAAAAGTAGTCCACACACCCCACCCTCTTCTAATGTTGGGAAAGGTAGTTTAGCTACCCCGTTATCTTCTCGCTTATGTGACGACAACCTCAGTCCTGATCAGGGCTGGGATCACTTACAGTCAATTGTGGAAAAGGCAGTCGAGACTGCCATAGTGAAGGAACGGCAGTCATTTAGTGAAATTCTTCAAGTAAAGATTACCACTACCATGGAGGCTGAACGTCGTAAAATCAGTAACATCTTGGATGAGAAGCTTGGCACACTACACGACCTGGAGGTTACCATTGATACGAAGCTCCACCAGTTACTTGGAGTTGAAGCTACGTTGGAAACCACTACAGCTCAGCTAAAGGATCTAGAAGCCAGGCTAGACCATATCGACCAGTACTCGAGACGCAACAGCATACGGCTCCTTGGAGTGAAGTCATCCCCTGGAGAGGACACCAACCAGGTTGCGATTGACATTGCCAAGCGAATTGGAGTTGATCTTAAGCCTGAATGCATTGATCGTTCACACCGGATCCCACCTCGTTTCTCACAAGATAAATCCCACCCAAGTAACAACCCTTCCAATTTGCGCCCACCACCAATTATTGTCAAATTTGTTTCACATGGATCCAAATTTCAAATGGTAAAAAATCGCAGAAGACTGAAAGGGTCTGGCATTGTGGTAGTGGAAGATCTTTCGAAGAAAAATCTTGATCTCCTAACTCGGACATCACGTCATCCTCGAGTCTCGACATCATGGACCACAGAAGGCCGTGTTTTTGCTATGATAAAACAGGATGATGGCCGATTGTACAAAAAAATTATCAAGAGTCTGTCTGACCTAAACACACTAAGCTAATGTATAGTATACATGTAGCTAACCAACGAAAGGACATAAACACTGACTTATATATATATGGACAGCTGTCAACCCAACTCTGAACTTTTTCAGCAATAGCCTATTTTAAAAACTTTTTTAGCATTAACATCCATTCAGAAAGATATATTCATGTACCAAAACATTTACATTTATTGTTAATGCATGTATTTCATACACCACTTACCAGTGGTTCCAACCCTATATAGTATACCCAGGTTCAATTCTCCTCTGTTGTTTTTTTTGGTGTTATGGTATTTAGTTGTTGTGTGAATGTTGATGAAGTGTGATATTTGTGGTGAATGCCTGGGACAATGTGTGCAAAGTAATTTATGTGATGACTGTATGAATATGTTGCCTTTTAATCATTACAAATTTGATGATGAATTTCAATTCCAAGTACTTTCTTTCTTCAAATTAAACAAGGATATTGACTATGATAAATTCAAATATATGAAATTAAACCCATTTGAAATGAATGAGGTAGATTTTGATAATATGTCTAATGATATGGACAATGAAACTTTTATGGAAAGAGTAAAAAGTAGTTATATTTTTGCTGACCAGTTTAATAATATGTTTAATTACAATGCAGATGATTTGTTTTCCTTGCTTCATATTAATGCCAGGAGCTTGATAAGAAACTTTGATAAATTATCTTATTTACTTGGCTCATTACAACATAAATTCAGTGTCATTGGTATCTCTGAAACTTGGTTTCAGTCCAGTACAATCACAGATATGTTTAATATTCCTGGTTATAATTTAGTGCATGTAAATAGATGTAACAAAATTGGTGGAGGAGTTGCTATTTATGTTAATAATGATTTTGATTTTGAAATATGTCAAGATATATCTAACTCTTCTGAAATATGTGATTCTCTATTCATCCAACTGAAATGTAAGAATAAAAAGTTGCTTGTTATTGGTTGTGTCTACAAAGCGCCAAATGTAAACTTAACACGTTTTAATGATAAAATGCAAGAATATTGTAACTTAATCGACAGAAATAACCTCGAAATTTTCATCATGGGTGACTTTAATGTAAACCTGTTGAATGCTGAAACAAATGAAAGTACTAACGTTTTTTGAATCTTATGTACAGTCATGGCTTTTACCCTTTGATAACCAAACCTACAAGAATATCTACTACATCAGCTACTCTAATTGATAATATTTTTACAAATTCTCATGACGATAATGTGATAAAAAGTTTCTTATTTTTAGATGATATTTCTGATCATTTTCCCATTTGTGCAATAAAGAAGATTAAACATGTAAATAAATGTCCCAACACAACTCTCAAAAAGAGATTGATTAATAATGATAATATTAATGCATTCAAGAGGAAACTTAAAGATGTGGACTGGAGTGTTTTATATAAAATTAATGATGTTAGTACATGTTATGAAATATTTCTCAAAAATTTCTGAATCTTTATGATGAGTTTTTCCGGAAGTAGAAATAAAAACACATAAACACAGATTTAAAAACCCTGGGTATCAAAGGGCTTGTGGCGATCTATTAATAAAAAGAACAGATTATATAAAAATTACTTGAAAAATCGTAATAATAAAAATAAAATGAAATTGACCAAATATAAGAATAAATTAACTAATTTATTACGTGTTGCTAAAAAAGATTATTACTTGCATATGTTCAATACCATCAAAGGAGATATTAAGAAAACATGGAACCAAATAAATAATTTACTTGGGAAAAGAAAGTTAAGTGGCATTCCTAATATAATGTTTAACAATGGTAATAAATGTGATGTAGTTCCTGACATTGCGAACGAATTCAATTCATACTTTGCTTCTGTTGGTAGAGATATTTCTCAGAATATTCCATCTACAACCTGCTCATTCAGCTCATTTCTTAATAACGCACCTCCGGTAAATTCAATGTTTCTAAACCCAACTTCGGTCCATGAAGTTTTGAAAATATGCTCTACTTTAAATCCATCAAAGTCATGCGGCTCTGATGATATATCACCCCGTGTTGTAAAAAGCTGTATTAATCTCTTTGTAGAACCACTAACTAATATCTTTAATCAGTCCCTTTATTACGGAGTCATACCTGATAAACTGAAAGTATCTAAAATTATTCCTATATTTAAAAAGGTAATAAAAATGAAATGTCTAATTACAGACCTATAGCAGTAATACCAATTTTTGCAAAGTTACTTGAAAAACTTATTCATAAGAGACTTTATTCATTTCTACAACTACATAATATTTTGATCAGTGAACAATATGGTTTTAGAAAACAACACTCAACTGATCTTGCAGTTTTTAATTTATTTCAACATATTTTAGAGAATATTGAAAATGGAAAGTATTGTGTAGGCATATTTATGGACCTGTCTAAAGCATTTGACACCATTGATCACCATATACTTTTACAGAAACTTTATATTTATGGTGTAAGAGGCAATGCATTGAATTGGTTTGAAAATTATTTGACTAACAGAACACAATATGTGGTGGTCAATGGTGTCAAATCATCTATGCAGTTGACTAGCTGTGGTGTACCCCAAGGATCAGTGTTAGGCCCCCTCCTGTTCCTTGTTTATATTAATGATATTATCAACTCATCCAAAATAATAAAGTTTTCATTGTTTGCTGATGATACCTGTGCAGTTATTTCTCATAAATCTATAACACATGTTATTGAATCCATAAATATTGAGTTAAAAAGATAAATGGTTGGTTTCAATGTAATAAATTATCCTTAAATATTTCAAAAACCAATTATGTTATTTTTAGAACAAGGAACAGGAGGATTCCTGATAACTTAGATGATGTTCATATAGCAAACACAACAATAAAAGACTAAGTGATGTTAAATTTCTTGGTGTAATTTTTAATGAATATTTAAACTGGAATACACATATATCTCAACTTTGTAATACAATATCAAAGAATGTTGGAATATTATCTAGGCTTAAGTATATATTACCTAAAAATATTTTGCTCATATTATATAATACTCTAATCTTATCTTACCTTAATTACTGCAGTTATATCTGGGGTAATACATACAAGACCCATTTATCTAAGATTGAATTAGTTCAAAAGAAAGCTGTTCGAATAATAACAAATTCAGAATTTCGCTCACCATCTGCACCATTATTCAAATGTTTGAAAATATTACCTATTTATCAATTGGTTACTCTTAATACACTAATATTTATATACTCTTCATTAAATAACATAATTCCTCAGACTAAAGACAAGCCCTTAATATTCAATTCTGATTTTCACCAATATAACACCCGTCAAAGTAATAATCTTTATATTCCTTTTTTCAAAACTACAGTTGGACTTCAATCCCTTATCAGTAAGGGATCGAAGGAATGGAATGAACTCCCACAAGACATAAAATCAAGCAGATCACTTAAGACTTTTAAATTATTGTCCAAGTCAATATTATTAGGCTCCCTCTAATGAAATGTTATGAATATATGTATGTTTATGATAAATAATGTATATGTCCCCCCTATTTATATTTTATTATTGAAGTCCCAGGCGTGTGTGTGACTGTATTTGTGAGGGTGTGTGCGTTTGTGTGCCTGTGTGTGTGATAATATATGTAGTTTTGTTTGTTTATTTTCAATCTTTAACTGTTTCACTTTTTCTTGTTTTGGGACACCAAATTACAAGCATTTTGCTTTTCGGTGCTCCCAACCATAATTTTATTTACTGTTTCAAATTGATATAATGTTATTGTTTCCATTTGATGTTATTTTATGGTTGAATAAATAAATACAATACAATACAAATACAATACAATGAAGTTGCTTTAAGTGCTGGTCAACCTTACCACAAGCCAGATAAAATTGTCACAACATTCTCACCTATCCTACCTCACATTCTGCTTTGAGTGTGAAGCTAATGTGTTATTTCTGGTTTAGGCGTTATGTTAGAGCAGGGAGGTGAGACTCCCTGGTTGGAGCTACACAACAGAAACTAACTTCAAATGGACAGGAAGTCATACAGTACAAGAGACACAAGGCAGGCCAATACCAAGCACAAAATGCCACCACAAAATTACGCTCTCCTAGTTGATTGTTTTTACAGAGCTCTGTTTTGTCCCTTTAGATCAAGAGCAAAACAAGGCGACCAGCAACTCCTTTCTTATGTTTAGAATCCTCTGTAACCAATATTATTGTGATCCAAGGACTAAAGATGGATCAATATTTGAGGATTGGTGTTGGAACAATGAAACGAGACAGTACTTTACAGACCGCAGCTGCTCGCGTGCTGGTCTTATTGTGAGAATAATAGACCTTTTGATAACTTTGATAAGCGCAGGAGAAAGTTGAATAGGTAATTTTGTGGTGAATTGTTACATTTCTTCGCACCTGTCCTACCTACTCAATATGCCTGACAACAGACCATAAACAGCACAGACAAATCCTACTTGTATCTGGATGACTGGGTCTATTGTCGAATCTCAAGCCCTACATGTATTAGGCTGGGTGGGTTTATTGTCTTGTAGAGACTGATCCTGATAGTTGACAAACTGCAGCAGCATGCAGATTTATGACCTATTTTTTTTTCTTGAGTCTTGACTATCTATTTCTGAAGCAAATTTCAAGATTGATCGAGGCACTGCTTACATGTATGACTGATTATCACCATGCCTTTATGAATCATGAGCCACAGCATGTGTGCTGCACTGGATATACATGTAAATCTACACCCTCAAAACTGAACATGGGCACAGAGTTAATGTGTCATAATTTATCAAATTCTTCCTCAGCCCTTTTATTTTGTACAGTGTTATCTGGCTACGTGATCCAAAGCTCCTTTCATTTACTTTCAGTTTATCTCTTATTAAAATAAATTTAAGAAATACAGTGACAATGTTGAACTACATTCAAATGCGAATAGGGAAAAAAGTTCTTTAGTGCGTACTATACCATCTACAGCAGTTATATATTCTTCATAAACACACACAGGCATTCATACCTAACATGGTGTTCAAAATGGACTGTCAAACAAGTACGATTAGATCATTGTGAGACTCATTCATGACCATGACTTCAATTTCATTTTCGATTTCAAATGCAACACAAATACTATTGAAATTTGGATCAAGTCACCCTTGTTAAAACAGATATAATCATTCCTCTGTCCTCAAAATCTCAATTCCCTATTAAACCCAGTCATTCAAGGGCAAGCAAGAGATTATTAAGTGGAGAAGGGTGGCACTTGAAAGAAAATGCCCCCAATAGCTGAATTGAAACCACACTTACAATAAGACACCACTTCAAAAGCCCGTTTGACAGAACTTGTAGCAGTCTGTAAATTTAGTGGGCCATGAGCAATTTGCTTCCTGTGATCCCAAACCAAGATTGAAAGAGATATCTGAACATAACCTGGATTTTACCAAACCGCAAGTATGCAATCCCCTAACACAGGACCTATAAATCTTCGAGTGTAACAACAGAAGCTTTTCACTTGGCCATTTGAGCTTGACAATGGTCTGTATTCTTTCTCCTAAGTCAAGTGACTCATAAATAGCCCCAGTGGAAGATTGGACCACTGTTTCCAATCAAAGCAAAGAAACACAGTCAAACCTCATTGACAGTCAGTCTCAGTCATAATGCTCCATTTCAATCAAACTGGCACCTTTAAAAAACTTAGACCACGATATTGGCAGAATTCTACTTGAAGTATTTTTCATAAAGGGCATCTGTATTGAAATGTTACTTGGAGGGTCTTGTGTCCAGTGCGTACCACAATTTAGAATTGTTGGGTTTATAATAGAAGTTTCATGTCCACCTGGTCACTGTTAGCCCCCTCTATCATCTATGGACCTTTTAGCTAATACTTCAGGAGAAAATTGCTAAAAGTTTGATCATTTTTTTTCATGAATGGCCCAAAGTTATAGGCCTAGTACATTCTACAACATTGTATATTTTGACCTTTAAAAACAATAAAAGCCTGACATGATCGACATCATCTATGTAACAAAAAAATTAGGTTTTGAAACTCTTCAAACTTGCATACGTTTCCCTGAACTTGAACCGCATAAAAAAGATTCAACATTCTGCAGAGGATTTTGTGGGAGAAGGAAAACAAATACACCGACCACCAACGGCCAGCTCATCTGAGCGAAACTGGCACAGATGCCTGAGTCTGTTGGCCAGCGCCTGAAAGGAAAAACCTCAGGGACAATTTTGGGCACCCACATCAAACAGAGGCAAAAACAAGCAAATAGGAGTTGAAACCCTAGCCTATATGGGACCAGCAGCACTTGTAGACTCTTGTAACAGTATCGGTGACCAAATCTCTAAAGAATGCCACAAGTTTTGATCTCAGTCAGAATTAAAAAGAGAACAACATTGTGAAGTGAAAAGAGGAGGAGTGGAGGACGAACTCCAATTCTTCGAGGAATTTAATGGGAGAAGAATTTCCCATACTGAAAATTTAAAAAGCAAAGAGCTTTTACATTAAGGGGCATATTATTTTCAGTCGTGTCTGGCATGGGTACCGTACCACAACATCTTATTCTCATACTGATACTAATAATTATTCCCCACAAAAAATAAGCTCTATTCAAGAATATATCAATATCTTACAATTAAGAATTAAAATTTAAATGGGAGTTACAATAAGAATTTATAATATACATAAAATATATCAATTCTAATTGCAACTGCCATTGATATGAAGTACAAGTCACTTTCAGAATGAAGTTGAAGATTTACCACTGTGCAAAAGATTTGTATGAATCCTTCAAAGGCTGCTTCATTGTGGTGTTATATCCAAGAAATTAGTGCAATCCAAGAGATGATTCCTGTCACAAAGAAGTACACATAATAGTAGGTACACTATAATGAAGATATATCGATTGATATCACAAATACTAGGTGCTTCGATCCTTGGCTAGATGAACACAGTCAGATGATCGGCAAAAGTAGCAAAACTTGACCACTGTGCGAGAAAAGTAGCACACATTTGCTCCCTTCCCAATCTAGGGCTCATGTGGTAATGAGGGTTTGTACGATCTGCTCTGCTCTGCAGCTCAGCTCTGCTATCCTACTCACCCTCTGCTATACACGCACCGAGGATTGTGCATGCAAGGATTGGGCATTCCACCCTAGCTAGCTCTAAACTTTGTTGCTGGCCTTAGCTCAGGTGTTGACTCTTGCCTATAGCAATACACTACCCCATTTCTCAAGCGGTTCCTGTCAAGAGTGTGTGCATTCAGTGGAAGGGGCAACAGGAAACCCTTGCAAGATCACTGTTTGCTGCACCAAATACCCTCACACCACAAAACAGAGAGAGAGAGAGATGGATAGACAGAATGAGAACAAAAATGCATCCGTCCTTCAAAAACAAGTTTGACAGCGACTTACAAACCTTGACATACAAGGCGTGAGCCTCTTAAGGATCGTCTTCATTTCAAATTTTAATTCCTGGGATATTTTTAGAGCCTCTTGGTTGCCCAAAATATCACCCCTTTCCAGGATTTGTCAATGTGGAAGTACATAATTACTCTCCTATGTGCTCAAGTAGTTTCGATCAAATATTTTCCTGACTCCTCACTCCTGCCAGAACCCAACAACCACACAGGTCTACAGCCTACAGGCATGACAGACAGGACAGAGACAAAGGGCTCAAAGCAACTTTGTGCTGCAAAATAAAACCCCTGTACATTAATTTCTCTTAATATGCAAAATTTAAACTACCAAATAAAAAATTAAATTTCTAGATGTGGCCCTTCGAGTAAAAAACATTCTTATCTGTCCTGGGTCTCTAAAATATTTGAATCAGAAACAAATCAAAAGAGTTAGGGGATGACTTGAATACAAAGGAATTATAAACACTAACATGGATGCAGTCCAAACGGACCACTGAAATTTCGCTCCAGATCCAAAAATATCAAAACATAAAATATGCAAACGGACTAAACATTTTTCACCTTGAGAATAATTTCAGCTTGGAGCCCTGCAGAGCCCTGAAAACCTGGCAAAGAACATTTTACATTAAACTGTATGGTGCATGGGATGAAAGAAAAGCTGAAAGGTAAACAAGTCCAACTATTAAACGATCTGGATCCTTTTACAGTCAATTCCAATTACCATCAAAAGGGTTTCATTCTGAAAGCAAGAACCCAGACATGAATCGGCCAAAACAGGACGCAGTGAGGGAAAGGACAGACTATTTCAACCAATCCAGATCCCCCCTCCACATACACACAATTTTTGTTCTTTTTCATTTATTCTTCCCTTCTCCTCTACCCTTCTACTTTCTTCCTATGTTTTCCTTATTTGTCCTCTCTTCTTTTCTTGCTAACATATGTTCTATCTGTCCTAGCTGTAGGCCACAATGTATATTCCTACCTTCCTCTCTTCATCTTTCTCTTTCGTTCTCTTTCTCTCCAAAAAGTCATGACTTAAGACCTTCCCCAAAAGAGTACCGGTATAAAATATTCTACGGAATAAGCATAGAAATTTCAAGCAAAACTATTTTTTCTAATGTTTTAGAACAAAATTTGAATTGTTCTCTTTTGAAATGGTGTTATATCATACCACCAAAAGTGAAGGCATTTTAATTTCTTATAAGAGCAGTTAGAATATTGTCAAACAAGCACTTAATCCATGTTTTTTGTTATAAATAGGCCTACATGTACAACAGCAGGCTTCCCATGCATGAGTCAAGGGATAAAATATAACCTTTATCTCCTGATATGCCGTTAAACGATGGTAATGTTTATGGATAAAAACAGTTTTCTGTCAGAGAACCGGAGAGGAAGTGATAATTTAAACTTGAAACGTGACAACTAGGACATACTCTTGTTTTTGCATCGCTAGACGGGGACGTTAAGAGAAAGAGAGAAGGGATAGATAGATGCATGACAGAATGGTGATGTCATATATTTTTGCATAAATTTCCTGTTGCGGCCTAGCGGATAAGCCAGAGAGGAAAACATAGATTCTGATGAAATAACATAATGAAATTACAAAATCCCATACTATGGTTGCCAAAGGTTATTGTGAACATATGTAAAGGATATACAAAGTACGTAATAGCAGCCATTAAAGGGAACCAAAACCCTCATCCTATTAAAAGTTACCTTTATTGTAAAGTTTAAACGATTTGAATAAGATTAGTGAAAAATTGAACAAAATCAGGCAAGGTATAAGGAAGTTAAAGCTAAAGAAATAACTTGTCACCAGAGGGCGATATTTAATTTGGACAACTCTCCATGCTTTCTGATCATGGAATTTCATGTTTTTCCTTCTTTCTTGTGATTGAGATAATCTACTCCCCTGAAAACAAGATATAGAATGCAGAATGATATTCTACTTCACATTTTATGAAGTCGGATATTGAACACAAATGAATACGAAGAAAATGAAAGAATTGTGAAATTCCATGATCAAGCACATCCAAATGCCTCAGTCAAAATGGAAAGTACAGACATTATTAATTGAAAAATCAATACATTTGGTGAGTGAAAGATCTAAGACATTGTCAATTTAGAGTGTGTCAATTTAGAGAAATGTTTATAAAACTAGTATAACGAATCAAATTGATGTAGATACTCTGTTCTACAATGTTTTATCTTATTATGATGATATTCATCAATATAGATAGAATGTTAAAGATCTATAAATATAAAATTTATTTTTAAAAAAAATTATCAGTAAGATTTTTGCAATTAAGTGAATCAAGCTTAGAATAAGAAACATATCATCAACAATTGCCAAAACATGCATCAAAAATAAATCAATGATAAATATGTGATTTCAGGAATATACACAAATTCCAGGGTGAAAAGTTCAGGGTTGTAACCCCCTCCATAGGTGTATTCAAAAGTATGAAATTGAGGAAATAAAATCTTGGAGGGCTTTCCTTTTAGCTCGTTTGATTTTTACAAACAGTGCACATTACCTTTAATTCTCCCTATAGGAAATCAGCTGAGGTAACGATGGTAATAGATAATTGCTCTTCACCACATTGGTTCAAAGCCTCATACTGGAAATGATTAGAGACGTAGAAGCAGAGTGATTGAAAGTGACATTGGTTAATCACAGAGTATCTGGAGTCTGTGAGAATCATACTTTTTACATTTGCACACAGGAAGCTGAAATGTTGCAAAATCATTCTTGCTTGGAAAATTGTTAATTCAGGTTACTAAATCTCTCTCAAGTTTTTTTGTGTATTTTTTGTTTTTGTTTTTGTTTTCCCCCCATTTTTCTCTATTTCTTTCTTGTTTTACTCTCTCTCTGTCTCTCATGCTCTGCATAGATATAGGGACATCAGATATCTAGTGTCAGTCATGTTGTTGTTCTTTTCTTTATTAAGTGCCTTTGACTTTGTGTGTCTCTCTTTTATTTCACTGTGCCCTCTCTTCTTTCTCTCTCTATCTCTCTTCTCATTTTCTTTTAACAAGCCAATCATTTATCAATATCTGCCAATATAGGCTGGGAGCGTGAACCCTGAACAATCCTTCCATTTCTCAATACAAAACAGTATCTCTTCCAAATCAGGCCTCCAACACCGCAACATCCACCCATATAACCCTTTTCTATGCCCCTACACTCTCCAAAGTCTGATTTCTATACCAAGAATTAGAATCACAAACTTTCTTGGGATAGTGACTTCAAGGATTCCGCCAATATTCATCCTCAAAAAAGGCTCAAATTCAACATCCAACCCAACTTCATCGCTTACATACCAAGAGCATACATAGCCAAGCAAGGGTTGATAAATACCTTGTAATTGGCCAGCAAACACACACACTACAGCATGACAGGCCAGGCAGGACTCAGGAGCATGACTGCTTGGGATACTACAATTGAACCTCCGGAAGTCGTCCCATAATTTTACAAGATACATTGTGACAGTTGAAATGAGATGGGTACTGCCCACTTGGCAGTGTTAGTAGTAAACAAATGCTTAATCATCTTGCCAATATATACAGTCATACAAGCCAAGATGTGTTTACATTAGCCTAACTTTCAGGATCTCTACAATTCCTTTGTTTTCCTTCAATTTCATCGCCAAATCCATCTTCTTTATGACAATGTAGGCCTACTATATGATGAAGAGTATAGCCTAGGAATCAATAGCTCAATAATAAAACTTACTATTATTGGATATCATGAGGCATACGATATATACATGTACATGTAGTGTACCCTAGCCCTTACAATAAATGATTGAATTCATTATTGTTTGATTGATTGAGTTGAAATTAAATTTGTGTTTTCTATACCATATTTGCAAGATGTCGCCAAATGAACAGTAAATAAACTAATAAGTACAATTGAATTCTTCTTATGCACCATCTCTGCTTTGTAGATGAAAAATGCATCCTACATTCAAGCCAAGCTGTAGTCTCCAAAGCACAGACTGCAATCTGGCATTTCATTGAGTCTTGAGTGAAGCATAATCCAAAGTCAGTTATAGCCTATGGGGAGCAGTCAACCATGCCACTCTGCATAGTTTTACACTCCAGACTCTCTATAACCTATTACAACTAACAAGGCTTTGCGCCCACCTGCAAACTAGCCAATCTGCATGGGCCTGGCTGGTTTGTGTTAGTAAGCTACAAGTGTACAGCTAGTGGGTTTCTGCATGGACTAATATACGGGCTGAATCATGAGCTATTCCAATTTTCTTGGCAAATTACGAAGTCACCGGTATTGACGAAGCAGAATGCCTGGGAAAGATATTACATGGTTGACTTGAGGCATAATCCCAAAACCAGGCCACAGAAGGGAAAATAGGAACAGAGGGTAAGAAAAGAGAAGGAATCAAATGAGAGAAACAAAGAGCTGGGGTGGTGATGGGGAGAGGGGGGCACTGACAAGTTGGGAATGAACATTGCGTCATTTGCGTGCATGAATTTACAGATGCCCTGCACAAGAGCTTGGCACGAGCTTGGCAAGAGTAAGACCAAATTTTTGTGGCAAAAGTAGGATGGTGATGTCATTTGTAAAAGATGTAAGCCTTCAGGCCGGCCTACAGACTACAGTTTATGTCATTGTTAGCCATTAAAACCAAGACAATATGAAAAGATTCATCTTTCGACTTCATTCTCAATTTAGCATCTGCAAATTAGTCAATAAACTAATTTCTTCGACCTTGAGCTACTTTTGTTAATATATCACATTTGATTTCCTTGATATCCGAAGATCCAAAGAAAATAATGGGACAAAATGGGTGCAGGCAGCTTCATGTAATCAGGTGGGCTGTATATAATACAGACCACCTTATGTTTTCGTTAGAATTGCCTTTATCAGGTGGGCTGTATATAATACAGACCACCTTATGTTTTCGTTAGAATTGCCTTTATTTATTTATTATTATTTATTTATTTTTCTTATTTCCAATCACTTTTTTGTTAGCAAGATAACTTAAAAATGGCAAGATCAAATGCCTTGAAATTTGGCATACATATGTATAGGCATATGGAAAAATCAAAATAACGTTTTCAACCTTGACCTTGACTGATGACGTCATCTAGGCGCCATTTTGTAAAATTTTCTGAAAATCTACTCATGATCATATCTTCATAACGAAAAGTCGTTTTCATTCATATTTATCATGATCAAGGTCAATATCCGTCCGGTCAATTTCAGGTCAAAAACGCGCGCGCGTACGTCCGCGCGTTAGCGCGCGCAAAATTTCAAAATGTTCCAAATCGTCTCAAATTCATTTTGCATACGTTTCAGGCCATTTTAAGCATTTTATAAAAATCGCGCACACGCACATGCGCGCGTTTTCGCGCGTTACACCATTACACAACATAGAATCGCCATTTTTTTCCTTCATGATATTTCCCATATTTTTCGAACAATTTGATACCATGTTTATCTCTTTATGATCATTAATAACAAGATGAGCGTCCATTCAAGATAAATGTCCGTGCGCGCGAGCTCTTGTAATACATAGCATATATGGGCAAAAACATGCCTATACAAAATTCATTGTAACTCTTCAGAATGGATGGGAACTCCCAATTTTTTTCATATTTGGATAGATTATGAGTCGGAGATATGATTTCATGTCTCATTTGACCCTCAATTAACTCATGACGTCATCATAATGGCCTCCGAACTCAAAATTTCAATTTGCATATTATGACGTCAGCATATTTTTGGAAAATTGATTGTATCTCTGTAAATATTGATCGATTTTCTTCCAAATTTTGATATGTTCTAGCTGAGACAATTTTCTACAAATGCAGTTGCCACGATTTTTCATTTTGACAAAGGCATCATGGCGTATTTTTGCGATTAAAGGAGGCATGTCAATTTTCCACATTTTGCGTGTATTCTCTATGGGACATGACTTTTTCTCAAAACTGGATTCTACATTCCAGTCTTTTTGAGCAATATCTCCGTCGTTTTAGTTTTGTTTTTGCTGAGCTTCGAGTATGTTGTAGCTGAGACAATAAGCTATCACAAGTGTGCCCTTTATTTTTCGATCAGATGCCGGGATCATGCTCATATTTCACTTGCAAAGTGGGATTTGAGAATTCCATTTTCCGTTCACGTGTAATGTCTATGGGATTATTTTGGTATAGTGGTCATAGCACTTGCCTCCCATTCCGGCGACCCAAGTTCGATTCCTGGTGGGTCAATTTTTTTTTTTTTTTTGCCGTCGTTTTGAATTTGATTTTATGATCTTCTTCGACTATTATAACATATTATCATATACTATCACAAACAATGTAATAAAATGCCTAATTTTGCGTGTTATATCTATGGGAGAAATATGTCAATCGTTTGAGTACAACCTTATGGGAAATCTGAGTCCTTGTCGTGTATTAATTTTTTATTCATAGTTGGATAGAGTATGAGTCGGAGATATGATTTCTTATAAAAACAAAATCTAGAAAATGCATATTTCATTTTGATATTTAGATTTGAGGGTCAAAGGTCAAATATACTGTACATGGTTTCTCTAAAACCATGCATTGTATAGACTTGAAATTTGGCACACTAATAGACCTGAATAAGAGGATTATTAAAAAAAATAAGGTCAAATTATGCCAATGTTATCTTAACTACTTAGTATGTCACTAAACATGTGTGGCATGCACTTGGAACAGCCCACCTATACTTGTTATTAACAAGTATTACATGTCTAGTTATTTATTTATTTATTTCTTTATTTTTCTTATTTCCACCCACTTTTTGTTAGCAAGATAACTTGAAAATGGCTCAATCAAATGCCTTGAAATTTGTCACACATATGTATAGGCATATGGACAAAGCAAAATAAGGTTTTCAACCTTGACCTTGACTGATGACGTCATCTAGGCGCCATTTTGTAAAATTTTCTGAAAATCTACTCATGATCATATCTTCATAACGAAAAGTCGTTTCTCATTCATATTTATCATGATCAAGGTCAATATCCGTCCGGTCAATTTCAGGTCAAAAACGCGCGCATGCGTACGTCCGCGCGTAGCGCGCGCAAAATTTCAAAATGCTCAAAATCGTCTCAAATTCATTTTGGATACGTTTCAGGCCATTTTAAGCATTTTATAAAAATCGCGCACACGCACATGCGCGCGTTTTCGCGCGTAACACCATTACACAACATAGAATCGCCATTTTTTTTCTTTCATGATATTTCCCATATTTTTTTGAACAATTTGATACCATGTTTATCTCTTTAATGACCATTAATAACAAGATGAGCGTCCATTCAAGATAAATGTCCGTGCGCGCGAGCTCTTGTAATACATAGCATATATGGGCAAAAACATGCCTATACAAAATTGATTGTAACTCTTCAGAATGGATGAGAACTCCCAATTTTTTTCATATTTGGATAGATTATGAGTCGGAGATATGATTTCATGTCTCATTTGACCCTCAATTAACTCATGACGTCATCATAATGGCCTCCGAACTCAAAATTTCAATTTGCATATTATGACGTCAGCATATTTTTGGAAAATTGATTGTATCTCTGTAAATATTGATCGATTTTCTTCCAAATTTTGATATGTTCTAGCTGAGACAATTCTCTACAAATGCAGTCACCACGATTTTTCATTTTGACAAAGGCATCATGGCGTATTTTTGCGATTAAAGGAGGCATGTCAATTTTTCACATTTTGCGTGTATTCTCTATGGGACATGACTTTTTTCAAAACTGGATTCTACATTCCCGTCTTTCGCGAGCAATATCTCCGTCGTTTTAGTTTTGTTTTCGCTGAGCTTCGAGTATGTTGTAGCTGAGACAATAAGCTATCACAATGTGCCCTTTATTTTTCGATCAGATGCCGGGATCATGCTCATATTTCACTTGCAAAGTGGGATTTGAGAATTCCATTTTCCGTTCACGTGTAATGTCTATGTGGATTATTTTGGTATAGTGGTCATAGCACTTGCCTCCCATTCCGGCGACCCAAGTTCGATTCCTGGTGGGTCTTTTTTTTTTTTGCCGTCGTTTTGAATTTGATTTTATGATCTTCTTCGACTATTATAACATATTATCATATACTATCACAAACAATGTAATAAAATGCCTAATTTTGCGTGTTATATCTATGGGAGAAATATGTCAATCGTTTGAGAACAACCTTATGGGAAATCTGAGTCCTTGTCGTGTATTAATTTTTTATTCATAGTTGGATAGAGTATGAGTCGGAGATATGATTTCTTATAAAAACAAAATCTAGAAAATGCATATTTAATTTTGATATTTAGATTTGAGGGTCAAAGGTCAAATATACTGTACATGGTTTCTCTAAAACCATGCATCGTATAGACTAGAAATTTGGCACACTAATAGACCTGAATAAGAGGATTATCTCAAAAATAAGGTCAAATCATGCCAATGTTATATTAACTACTGAGTATGTCACTAAACATGTGTGGCATGCACTTGGAACAGCCCACCTATACTTGTTATTAACAAGTATTACATATCTAGTTTCAAATAATATTGTTAGAAATAATACATTCATGTACTTCATTCAACACATCCAAAATGGTTGAAATTGAAAAACAGTGAACTCAAGAGAATGGGTGAGCAAACGGCCCGAGGGATTCTATGTTTCGTTTCCTGTTTCCCGTAGTCAGGACGTTGGGGCTTCATGGTAGAAGCTTAGAAGAACACCAATGTTCAGATGGTACAAAACAGAGAGTTCAGGTGATATTATATTTAGACACACATTGGGGGATAAGACGGAGATCAGAAGGATAGAAAAGCTATTGCTTGTTTTAGAGGGGCCTTGGCTCACTGTGAAGCACATAATGAGTAGCTTTTCCTGAGCTGTCAATCGCTACCTGCAATTAAGATTTGTGTCTTTTCCTTTGCATATGCCTCATCTCTTATCTAAAATAAGTGTGGGGAATGTGCAAAGGTTTCTTTGTGTAAGCCACAGAATATGAGCTGTTACCACATGCTAATATGTGTATGACCATGGCCTGGGTAATGTCTTATGATCCATAGTACAGCCTCAGTTGAACTGGTTTTAGCAGTTAGCACATGTGATTTATGACCAAACTATCAAACGAAAATCAATTGAAAGGTAGCCTCGATAGAATTATGATGATTGATCAGATTGATAAGTCAAATTTACATACTGTTAAACAAGATGTTTTCTTAAATTATTAACAACTGCCCTTTAACAGAAACTTTGGTACATGTAAAAACATATTAAACAATGTAATCAAGGTATAGCAATCATTCACCTGTATTCAACTTGTGTAAGTCTGGACCATGCACTCACAAAATATCTCACCAAGCTTTTTGTATCCATTAGATAAATAGGGAGCTCAAATGAGAGAAATCTCTACAGCTAGACAGAGATAATGTAGGTATGCGACATTGAAGAAAATAGAAGATAATAACTAGATAAGATATAGAAACAAATCAACTATAAAAACAGATACAATACATGAACAATGTACTGTACAACTTTACTAGGTACATTTTCTTCAAGGCACTTTCTAGATATGTGCACATGGTATGAAAAATATGCAAAATTTCAGTAGAGATCGCAGTGAGATCGCAGAGAGTCAGCAATACCCCCAAAGAGAATATGACGCATATCTGTATATCTTTCATTGCCTGCCTTTATCCGTTCTGTAGATTACTTGTATCCAAGTAGTACTATGTGACCTGATGAAATCATGCACAGACTACATGACGTACACATCATCTTTCAAATGATTCAAACTCTGGAAATGAGCTCTAATTTTCTCAAATCTGCTAAATCTACAACGACTTGAAGATTGTGTATTTGTACATGCAATTCTAGAGAATCATATGATATGGGAATGAAATAAATGATTATTTACTTGTTTTGAAAAAAGTGGGAAAATATTGTTTCTTTTTTGTTTTGTTCAAGATAAATCAAACTGGAATACAATATGGATGGTCTTCTTTCATTGCTCTTTTGTCGTCAAGTTTGTACAACCTTTCAAAAATACAATTTGTATAATCAGCTGTTGAAAATGTGACACAAAAAAGACAACAGAGTTTGCTAAATATAAACAATATGAAAGAATTATAGTTTTAACACAAGAGTATATATATAGGCGCATTTATACTGTCAAATACCTCATTTTGAAAAATCGCGATATTTCGTGCACCCGTTTACACTTGTGCCGAAACATCACCGACTGAGCTGCTCAGCGATGTTTTGGCGTGTTTTGGTTGGTAATGCGCATGCGCGGTCTTCCCAATGCAAAATGCTCAATCATACACAGCGAGTCCAGCACGAACAGTCATGCACGTATAACGGTACGTGTGACTACATGGACTACATGTTACCGCACGTACCCCTATAGATGGGACTACATTTACGCTTCCGTGAATGTTTCGCCATGGGTTCGTTGATGACATTGCCTTCGATTTATTCCCGAAACAACCGTGAGACATAGAATTATGAGAAGATATTTGGAAGAGAGCTTTGATATACTTTGATTTATCACGCACGAAAGTATAGATTTGGTGTAATGACGGAAAATATGAAAAATACTGAAATATTGTCAGATAAAATAATACAAAAGGATTGCGCTTTGTTTCGCTCAGTTTTCGCATATTAAAACAGGATTTGACAACTATTTGCAATATTTATGAGTTAGAACAACCCTTCTTCTTCCATTTGACATTTCAATCATTTCATTTAGTGGTTTCTAAAGCGAGATTTTACAGTTTAGCTGAGACTCTTTCGTAGCGGTTCAGCGTAAACAAGTTGTTCACTTTATGCAACTAAGGCTTCAAGGAAAGCTAGCCACGTTCCTAAAGTCACGTGACCTAAAATCGCGATTTTACAAGAGCGAGCGTTTATACTTGCGAAATACGCCAAGATATGCCAAAAGATCACACTTCGTTTGGAATCTTTCGGGCTTGGCATTTTTGCCGGTAAAGGGTAGTTGCCATGGTAAACATCGCGGTCAGGCTCCGGTTTGGCATTTTTTGGCGTATTTGGATGACAGTGTAAATGCCCCTTATGTCTCCTTTTAGAAATTACCAAGGACATGAAGGAGGTCAGCTCCATGATGTCACTAAAGATTCTGGAAACTTCTGAGGAGCTTCTCAAAGGGCATGATCTCTTACTCACTCCGAGGAGTGTCCTAAAGCTTTCTTACAACAAGGGGTACATGAACTCCCTCCCCTCGGTTCATATGCTGCATTCATATCACAGCTATCTTTAATATAGAAAACTAAGTTCCTAAACTACAAGTAAACTTCTGAGGAGCTTCTCAAAGGGCATGATCTCTTACTTACTCCAAGGAGTGTCCTAAAGCTTTCTTACATCAAGGGGTATGTATGTGAACTCCCTCCCCTCCGTTCATATGCTGCATTTATATCACAGCTATCTTTAATATAGAAAACTAAGAACCTAAACTACAAGTAAACTTCTAGATGATTTTCTTCTAGAAACCCACCCTCAATGCCCTGGGGCTAGAAGACTAGTCTAGGTTTTAGTTGAAGAAAAGTAAGAGGACTCTTAAACATCTGGAAACATCATCTGCAGCCAGAGGGCTGTTAACTACTCTTGCATTACTGTTGATATCACAACTGCAAAGATTTCTAAAAAACAACCTAACACATTCCCAATAGCCTTGTCAGTCATCTATTGAAATATATTGTAGTATATCTGAAATATAGATATCTGAACATGATTTTTAAATATCATATAGAAATTGCTTCAACACTGTTCTTCTTATTCTCCACACTAGTTGAACAATGCCACACTTTCAGTACTCTAGGAAGTAGGAATACAGAATCTGTACTAGTGTTATAAACAACTAACTTCCAGAAAACTAAGTTCTTGAAGAATTGTACTGCGGATGCAGCTAATGCCTGAGCGCTGGGTAGGAGTACGTGTCCTCTCGATGCCTGAGCGCAGGGTGTAGAAGTACGTGTCCTCTCATAGATGCATAACGGTGACGAAGCGATGTGTGATGAGGGATTGGAGGGTTCTACTTATCCCTCTCATTGAAGCTATGTCATTTCCTGATGCCTGAATTGGGGACAGGTCAGGTTAGAGTTCACAGGCTTTCAGTTAAACCTATTTAGAATAGTTGTGAGCCCCTCATGCCCCCCACCCCTGCCACACACAAAATTAAATAGGCCCTATCATATTATTCTATCTGAGGTGATAATAACAGGATACTCTACCCCTTTTTCACTTGCACACCATGGAGTTTGGGGAAATATCTAGGCCTACTTTATTCTGGGGATTTATCTCATACATTTAGTTTCTGTTAAAAATGCAGAAAATATGTCATATAGATATATTCTGATCAGAGTTGAACCCAACCAAAATTACAGAGGTAACAGGATGTGCCTGTGTATTTGCATATGTACATGTAGTATGAACTACTAGCTCAAGCATGGAGCTATAAATGTCCATGGTAGGAGACCTGGGTCCATGAAACTACTACCCATCCTGCCACCCCCCCCCCCTTTTTTTCCTACCTTACCTCCTCCAGTCAACAAGATGATCCTTAGCTTGTTTATTTGGCCTAGCATTTAGTGGTCACTTCCTGTCTGGATCTGGTCAGTCAAATGGACATCCATGTTTAGGCTTCAATGTGTGAGGTCTTACTTCACCAACCATTTCCACATGTTCACCTAAATCCATCTATTTGTTATGACTTCCATGCAATCAATCAATGAATGAATGTCCTTATTCTTGGCCTATGGCAATTATTACATCCTGGAAGCATATGGATATGTTTGCAATGTACACAATCATTTTGGTCATAACAATTTGTATCATTTCTGCCAAGGAGTGAATATCAGCCTTGCATCTGCTATCACTTCTCACATTATCCCCTTTATGTCTAAACCCCTGCTTCCATTTTAATTCATTCCTTGTTACTAATGGAATATTGAATGATTGAGCAGCTCAATCTCAGCTTTATAAGCCAAGGTTCAGCCTGGGACAGTGCTTTTCATCCCCAGGAAAGAGGAAAGAGGTAAATGTAACTAACATAATGTTATTGTTAATGATGATGTTTACTAAATCAAAGAATCATAACAATATAATGACACTCTTAATTGTGTGACAAAATGCATTACAAATTACTTCTCAAAAGAATTTTGAAATAAAATTGACATACAAATCATTTCCAAAATTAAATTGCAGAAAGTTAAAGTTCACTTTATAACACTTACAACAACAACAAAACAAAATCATATTTCCAATGCTACATGTAATTTACCAATATCAAGTTCATTTATTTTACGCTGCGCTCAAATCATAGAGTTTTGCTTGTCATAACAGAGTCTATGCAACTAGAACCCATAATAGTTCAACCCATCCAACTTTTTAGAGCGTAATTGCTGTATCAATTGGTCAGTCTAAAACATCTTGAGGAGATTAATCTGATTATCCATACCAATCCAACACTAAAGAGAGTGCTTTTCACAGCTATTAGGCGAACAATTGTACTACAAGTGATTAAGGGGATTAACAGGAGTGGGTAATTCACAATTCCATGGGAATAGAAAGCAGCGCTCAAGGGATTATCTGGAGGGCCAACTCTGCTTGAGGAGGGGCTGAAATTTCCCAAGGAGAGTTGTAGGAAAAAGTGAGAATTACCGGGATTCATTTGACATATGGATTAGCAAATAACAGTAAGTGCCCACTACTAGGTACAACCATTTTACTCCTTCTCTCTCTCTCTCTCTCCACCCCCCCTCTCTCTCTCTCTCTCCCTCTCTCTCCTTTATTCTCTTTTCTCTCTCTCTCTCTCTCCCCATCCCCTCCATTCATTCCACTCATTCTCTCCATCTTTTCAGATCATTTAGTACTAGGTACAACCATTTGACTCCTTCTCTCTCCCGCTCTCTCCCCCCCTCTCTCTCTCTCTCTCTCTCTCTCTCTCCTTTATTCTCTTTTCTCTCTCTCTCTCTCTCCCCATTCCCTCCATTCATACCACTCATTCTCTCCATCTTTTCAGATAATTTAGGCCCGATCAAGATTTTTCCTTCCTTCAACCTCAGAGAGGAAACAGGTCAAGTGGTTCCCTTTCTCAGAGCTGTCCTACATATTTTCTACAGTTCATATTTGATCAGCAATGGATCCCAAATAAGACCATAACGATTGTATCACGCACATGGCACTTCAATTCAGATTCAGCAATAATACTGGGCCCATATTTCGTTTCATCACCTTATACCAGAGGCTTTGGAAATATACTTAGTTTGAATTTCTTGATTACTGGTGGCCTGCTTTTCCAGTTCTTGGTTAATGACTCTTACTTCTGCTACAAACGCCTTTTGGTAATTCAACTTCAACCCTAGATCCAACACTATAACTAATCCTAATCCTAAACCTAAAGCAAAACCCAATTGCAACACTAAGCCTACATTTTTTAGCTCAGAGCAATTGTTCAAGAAGCAAATGCAGGAGTACCATTTTCCACATTTTTCCTACAAGTAAAAAATAAATAAGTTGGCACATCTAGCAGAGAAAGTGTGTGCATCAAGCATTGTGAAATATAAGCCTACCGGTACATGAAACTATAAACATAAAAAAAATAGACTGTGATTTTGATATCCAATTCATTCTTTAAAATTATTAAAAATTATATTCTCAATTCAACTGTAAATTTTGATTAGAAATACCGGTAATAGTATTGCCCTTGATATTTACTTTTCAGTAATTGATATACATGAATAAATCAATAACAATTATGAAAACTGAATGATTCAATAAAGCAGGCTGCAATGTTTTTGTTTTTACTCTTCAAAACAAATATTTATTGGAGACAAGGTTACCAGAGAATTGGAGCAGAGTAAACAGAAAAACAAACTAATAGGTCTAAATAGATTTATTTACAATGAAGCAGAAAGGTAAACAAATCTTGAATGTGATTAAGCAGAGCCACACACTGTTTACAAACATCAACCGTGTAAATTACCACAATTTAATAGTTGGAAGCTTCTCAAATGTAAACAATGTTTGGATATAGTTCAGTAGAGCAATTGCCACAGTAGAAAGTAATGGGACGTAAGTGAAGCACTGGCTGATATACATGTAGGGGGCACAACCAGCCCGTGCCCCCATCTCTCCCTATCTTTAAAAAAAACAAGTCCAAAATGTGCCCCACCCCTCATTTTGATATGATTACGGTACCGGTACTTTTTCACTTTTTTCCCCTTTCAAGATACTATGTCCCTTTTGCAGCCAACATCAAATGCTGTTGAACTTTGCAGGAATTATGAATATGTCATGCATGTCCTATCTATGAAATTTAAACGTTAGCAGTGTCCTAGTATTCAAATTATGCAAGGAAACCCGTTTACTTGCTAGACTCCACTGTCAGACACAATTGAGTGACTGACTGACATTTTTTTTTCTTTGGTAATAACATACATAAAATGAGCTGTAACAGGTACATGAACATTTGTCTACATCAATAACCCACTACTTGTAATGGCCCCCAAAAAACTGATTGAATCTTGGTGCAGCACAAAACGTACAACCATTCGGTAAAAGGGTCTGAAAATCAGACTATTACTTAGGTGATTGCAATCACTTAAGTCGATTCGACAACTAATGGTCATTATTTTCCCACTAAAAGCCATTTTCAAGCCCTTTCTTGTCAGCAAATTTTAGGAACACCTAGCCCCCTCGTTTGCGCACTCCTGAATCCACCCCTGGTTGAAGCATGTTTGAAGCATGTTTGAAGTTAAAGGGATTGCAATGGAGACCATGTGTGACCTTACGTGACCTTGGAGGGCAGTACAAGACAAGTCATTTCTTTGAGACCTGGACCAAGGAACAGTCTTACTATTGTTCCTGTGTCAGCCTACATGTATTCTCTCTCTGTTCTAAAATAGGCCAACTGCATCCAATAAATAGGCTAGTCTACATGTACATGTAGGTTCTAAGACATCAAGCAGGTCTCACTTTCATTTCCAAAACAGTTAACTGTATTTAAGACAATTCACACAAAAACAAATATTCAATCAAGGTTTTTCTGTAATACAGAGTATCATTATTTTGCTCCCACTTTCACAAACTAATGTATCTTAAAGATACTATGTCCCTTTTGCAGCCAACATCGAATTTTGTAGAACTTTGCAGGAATTATGAATATGTCATGTATGTCCTATCTGTGAAATATTCAATTTATGCAAGGAAACCCGTTTACTTGATAGACTTCACTGTCAGACACTATTGAGTGACTGACTGGCTTTTTTCATCTTTGGTAATAACATACATAAAATGAGCTGTAAAGGGTACATGAGCATTTGTCTACATCAATAACCAACTTCTTGTAATGGCCAAAATTAAACTGATTGAATCTTTGCGCAGCATAAAACGTACGACCATTCAGTACAATGGTCTGAAAAATCAGACTATTACTTACTGGCTCTATAGCTCCTAAGTCGATTCGACAACTAATAGTCGTTATTTTCCCACTTAAAGACATTTTCAAGCCCCCTTTTTTTTAGGGAAGTTCTAAATTAGTATTGTCTTTCAAATGCCGTTGAAATTTAACCTTTTCATTTTTTTGGCCTGCAAATGGGACATATTACCTTTAATAGGATGATGTATAGTACATGCATGGATATGTCAGTCTGCAAAACAAGTGACAGATTATTCTATAATTACTATAAAAAAAGAGTACCTTCTGTTCTGTTGTCAAGCCAATATAAATATAAAAAATTGCAAAAGTCTTCAAACCCTTTAAACGAAAATATAAAATGTATCTAATTGAATTTTACGTGCAATAACTCACCAGGCTCTTTACCCTCCCCTCCCCCCTTTTTCTTGTTTATTCATGCTTCCAATAGTTCAACATTTAATTTGCATATTATTAATATTATATATGAGGGATGGACTCTAGCATAAGGACCATACTCCTTTTTAGCTCACCCCTTCACTCTCTTATGTTATGTTGTTGTTTTCTTTTGGATGTATGATATTTTACGTATGTTTATTCTGTATTTGTAAATGTGACTATAATTGTATATATTCTGTATTTTTAATGATGAGTGTAAATAAATGAACTTGAACTTGAACTTGAACTTGAACTTGAAATGTCTTACAACCTTACAACATGTAGGTGTATTAATATGCACCTTTTATTGTGTCAATAATTGCAATCTGAACCATGTGTATGATAAAGCCATTAAGCCAGTGACCCCATATGATCCCTTCATACATGGTTATGACAAGAAAGAGGGCCCTATATATTCAGGTTGGTAGCTACAAAACTGTGGGACTACCTGCAAGCAAGTAGTGACTTTCAATTGAGACCTTGATAAACTGTGAAATGACTTAGACCCCGTTCTCACTCACTTTGAAAGTGGTCTTAGTTAGACCGCTCCTGAGGAACGGGTCTTAGCTAGACCGCTCCAACGAAGTGAATGAGAACGGGGTCTTAGTAATCCATGTAGCGCCAGGCTGCAGAGTGTTAAAAGAGAAGCAATGACAAAACGTGTTACTTATTAAGCCTACCAGGCTACCACACTTATTAATGTTTTACCTTTATTATTTTGTCTGTTCGTACATATTCCTTCAATCCTACATTTTTCCAGCTCAAGCTCACCTCCTGTCTCTACGCTCTCATACCCCTTGCCAAAGAGGGTCGAGGCAAACCCAAAGAAGATAACAGAAATGATTATCATCTCACCCTATAATAAATAATTTTATTACATTTTTTAATGGATTTACGCACAAGTTAAGCATGTGTCAAGACTATCAAAATGTGGGGTATTCGTGAGTGCATGTACCTTTAATACACACAGGCCTTGTGGCCAAATCACTTTCATTTTATGCATCAAATAATTGATTTCCTTTAAAAAGCAGACTGGAAACAACTTTGCTTACTTTCAAAGTGTGGTGTGAACAAAGATCAAATAAAATTGTTTTGAATGTAAACGGATATATACTTTTGATCTCTAACATCTAGCATCATTAACCAGGGCAGGAAACAGAGCAAAACAACAACAACATTTTACTGAGGTCACTGATTTTTAAAGGATTTGTATTGCCTTTATATTTTTCTGCTCGCTCACTAGGATATCAAGTTGATAGTCCTACCATTAGTCTTTCTCTTCCTCTTTTGCCGAAAAAGAAAAACTTCCTGATGAAAATATGAGTAGATTAATGACCTCATAATAGAATACAATGGACTCATAAATAATGTTTCTTTCTGCAATCCATAGGATCTCTGTATAGGCACAGGATTTATATTCACTCTGCACAATGCAGGGACAGATCCCTACTCAACGTTTCAGTACAATTATGTTAGTCCATCTTATAACATGCAGATTGGTTAAAAGTAAACTCTACACTAGATCAAACATTTTGAAATAGGGGGGGGGGAGGAAAAATTGGCTAGGGTAAGGATATACATATAGCTGGAGTAAACCAGCAATCACCCCTTAAATTTCAGATTGTTTGAAGGAGCTCTATATGCATACACATGTATTTGTTCTTGCTATTAAAGAGGGAAAAACTCCAGGGGCAGGGACTCATTGGTTACAGTAAAAGGGTCATTACTGACAAAAATGTAAATACAAAATCACACATTTACACTATTAAACTCAAAATGATGTTCAACATGGTGGGCATTCTGAAATCCCTTTGCAAATGCAATAAATTCCAATCATTTTCAATCTGACCTTAATTCACTTCAAAATATATTTTAAAATTTAATTGGATAACCACAGATAAACCAGTTTTTATCTTAAAATCCTAAATATGTACTTATTCTAGCAGATTTATCCCAAACGTTATCATCCTAATATTTCCAATATATCATTTTGTTTCAAAAAAGGAGGCCTCTAACATTATATGCCCTGGCTGTCCTAATTGTCATTACTAGTAAATTATCCTTCATTGATTGACAAACAAACTTCACTGTTTAGTGATGATTTGTCAAAAGGAATCCTAATAGTTGTTGAGCATTGATGAACCAGTAGTCCACTATAAATCATGAGAGAATGGGTCATAAATTAGATATAAACTCCTTGACACAACACATTTCTTGAGAAGATACATCATTATCAAAGCTGTAAAAAAAATATCATTTTGTGTACACGTATTTTGCTCTCAATCAACAGTAGATGGCACTATGCAATTTAATCCCCAAACCAGTTTCAATCTCCTTTGCTGCAAGACTCAGTGGACCCAAGCATGCACCAGAGTAAAAGGCTATAGCGCCCTCTCTTGTTGACTGACAGTATAGTTTACACTTCAAACAGCTGCTACATCATTGATCAATAATTAATCAATAATACTTAATTCATCAATCAATTAAATACAAGATTAATACTACATTATCTCCAAGCGAGTGATAGGCCATAAAGTCTACTCGATTCAAATTACAACTATCAAATCAAATTCCAATCTTTAATATTTTCACCTTTTACATGTGCAGTAAAACATAAAGACCACTCAATGGTGACAAGAAAAGTGGTCTCTTTAGCAGGTGGTCTTTATGTACAGGTTTCTTTAAGGAAATATCATCAAGGGTAACAAATAGTGTGGTCTTTATATACAGGTGGTTGCTAATGCATGTTTCACTGTATATTTATATTTTGTTTATTTATTTGATCCATGTTACACTTGTGTCCATTCTAAAAAGTTAACTGATTAATCATCAATAATATAATTACATATGAGTAATAAACAATTCCTCTACAGCTAAACTCAACTTTTTCTCCATCCTCTATCTCTTACCCAAACAACTAACTCTTTATTAGTTATATCTCATTTGCCTTGAACCATGATGTCATTTGTTCAACTTCCCTGTTCAACTTCCCTGTTAAACTTCCCAAACACTCCTCACTCATTCCATCATTCTCCATCTTATTCTCTCGTTATAAACTCCTTCACATGCTCCCTCTCCTTCTTCTCTTCTCATTTTATCACACTAACTCTTCAAAAATTGATAGCTCATTTAGCGGGCCTTGTCTTAGGTGCTGATTTCAATTATCCCCAAGTGTGAAGTTAATTTACAGGCCACCATACCACGTAATGCGTTATAGACGGCTAAACTCCTTGCATCACTGATCCAATAACTAATTTTCCTTCAGGAACACCTTACAGCCACACCGCCGTATCACCTATGCATATGGGTACACCTGAGCATGAGTATGTTGCTCAGTTATCAAGAGGGCACAGAAAATGTACGTCACATTTGGGAAACATACCAGTATTATCATTCCTCTGTCTTGGAAGTTGCTATATTTCAAGGCAGTTATAAACTTTCAAAGACCTATATCAATGAAATAAATGAACAAGTCCTTCTCATATTAAAGTAAATAGATACATACCAGGTAGATACATAGATAAATAGAATAGAAAATCATAAAGTTAATAAAATGAGGAAATATCAAAGTGAAAGTCAAGGGTGTAGATGAAAATGATCCATCAAGAAATTGAGCATGTGAGTTTAATAATGAGGCATCCATGAAAACAGAAAGTACAGAGTGTCAGGTAACATGTACTTGTATAGCAATTGTACAAGTCAAACACGTACACTGTACACACAGCTCCACATGAGTCGAAAGAATCACAACCGATTCTGCCTTCTGACAATATTTATAGTGTACACAGAGAAACTGGATCTAAATATATGATGACCCCCATATTTTCAGGCTATGATAATGGGATCAGACTACATAATAAACACAAGTGACCCAACAGAGCTCTCCCATGGTAATAACCTGTCTTGAATCCCTAATGCTCTCTACAGGGGTTCACTAGGGGTACACCAGGGGGGCATCACAGGTAACCATTCCAGCTCAGGTCACGAGAACACTTATCTCATGACTGTGAATGAGATAGTGTACAAGGTGAATTCATTAAAGTCAAATAACAGATCATGTACAGTGGTGAATCAGGGCACCATACCACCACACCCCTACAATCTCAATCTCTGTCTCTGTCTGTCTCTCTCTCTCTCTCTCCCTTTTCCCTCAATTTTACAATATGGGCAGGCACTCACATGTTAAAGCAAACATCCCCCCCCCCTCAAATAAAATTTTTAAAATAATAATGATAATAATAATTCTAAAATATAAAAATATATATATTAATAATAATATATAAAATTAAAAGATAATAAATAATAATGAATAATTATGATAATAATCAACCTCATGGCACTCACAGCTACACGTCTTGAAAAGAGAAGTATTTGCACTCAGCTGTGCTACCCAATGTCCAATTCAAATTTCAAACTGTAAACTTAGAGATAGTAGGCCTACACTGTACTGTAGTAGATATGGGCAGGGATGTGGGTCATAAGCCCAGTAAAATTTTCTATGAATTTTTGTCTGGGCATTCGAGGGGAGGGATGTGTGCTGGCTCAAGCCTATTGCGGATACACCACTGCTTATACTGGGATTCATTTAATTTTACATCATTATATGTTTGCTAAACAGTCCCAATAGGCCTGTCTTCATCAGCTCGAGTGTGCCAAATAACCCGCAATTTTAACTATCCCGATCGCAAATTAGCCAGTTAATTTGCGTCTTCATCATCCCACAGTTGCAATTAGCGGGATATTTGGTTGAGAATATCTCGATAAATCTTGGTCTTGTTTCCAAAATATCCCGCTATTTGGGAAATAGTGGGCTAATTTGCGCTTGACCGAGCTAGTTTGTGATGAGCGTATCGGTCTGGTGAAGACACAATTTCGAGCTTCGGGATAATATCCCGAGTCTGAAAATAGCGGGTTATTTGGCAAACTCGAGCTGATGAAAACAGGCCTTTTGAAAGCAAAAAAGCTCGTAAAAATATTTGTCATTTCTGAAGTGCAACCCAATATCACTCTCCCATATATTGGTGAGGGGAGACTACCAGCAGGACTTCAATAATTCACAACTCAGGAGTCCTAGCTCCCTGGCTTCAATAATGGAAAGTCAGTAATTGAAGGAGTTGGCCAGTGTGGGATCTGCTTTATATCAAGAATGCTCAGCTCATTAAAACATCACTTCAAATATTGCGAGTGTTTTAATCAGTGTGGGAAAGTGAAGACTTCAATCACCTCCCCTATCAGCCCATGAGTAGAGATATTGCCTACAGTAAAAGAAATCAGTCCTTGGAAAATGGCGTACAGTTATGGATTTGGTTTTAAATATTTACCTATCAAATTACTGATTCATATTTTAAACATACCATCACAAGTTGACCCTATGGTAGTAACTTTAAATGAATTGAAATACAAACTGTTCATCTCACAAGATTACAATATACTGTATTATAAAGCTGGTCTGAATTATCTTCTGCTCTCAACATGCAAAGATTTTGTTTTCTTCTTCTTTTTTCTCCTGCTTACACAAATTGTTGAAGAACATGGCAATTTGTCAGTGCAATAGCATGCCGGTATGTACATGTACTGGTAATAGCTATTAAATACAAATTTCCAAGAAAGGAATATTAAACTGACCATTTATATGTGATAAAAACATAAAAAGAGGTCAGTATTTCAGGTAAGCTCAAATAGGTCATGCTTGTTATGCCTGAAAGACCCTTTTCTGAGCCCCTGATAAACGTTAGAACCCACTCTCCCAAGTAGAACGTAATCTCCTATTCACCAGACTATGTCTAATAGCTTTCCAGATCAAACCAAAATGACTTTACATATTATAATGTAGATTTATATCAATCTGCTGCAGTATAGGGTTTGCACTTTGCAAGTACTACTAACATATGACATGCATTTTGAAGGATAATCATTAATGTATGCTATTCTTTGCTAAATAGGCTTTTGATAGGTACATGTAATAGGCCTATTTTATAACAAATCAACAACATTCTTCATCGTATTTCAGCAATAAGCTGGGGAATTGCTGAGGTGGAAAGTATCTTAAAATTACTTTATACAATTTCTATTCTTTGACACATACCGATTGCTATTCATTTTTCATTCAAAAGAATATGTTCAAATACTTTAGAAGACTAAATAATCTTCATACAAACAATGATTATGTTAAAGGAGACACCCGAAGAATCAAAAGTGTTTTTAATTGATGCAAAGTTCATATCATTGCGAAGGGGAAGCCTTACTGATCAAATATAACAACTTATCCTCTTCACAATATGTTTGGGGCCCGCAGTAATCATCTCTCAAAAATGTTAATTTTGAGATCCAGATTTTCTGCCTTCAGCGGTACTCCGCAGAGCGTCAAAATTTGTGACGTCACATGCGGGACACGGCTAGCTACATGTACATGTAGCTAGCTTAGCTGGCTGTGTGTTTGTCCAGTATGTGACATCACTTTTCAGAGCTCGCTATGCTTGTGTGTTTGGCTTACGCTCAGGGGTCTGAGAAAGGTCTTTAAAAATTGCATTTTACGCCTTTCCATGATATCTATATGATTTTTCAGCCAGTTATTCACGTTTTTCTAGAGAAAATCTTTTCATCCATATATAATTTGTCCATAATTATCAGTTGTCGTGAATTTTCTTCGGGTGTCTACTTTAAACTTATAACTATGACTACCATAAATACCACTGTGTGTCAGGAGCAAAGAGTGTACATGTTAAAGCTTTTCATATAAATAATGTTTCCTGTAAACTTTTCAAAAACTACATACATGTTAATTTGACCTGCCCTACAATGTTCAATTGGGAAAGAAATGATATCCAATTATAAAATGAATCATCTAGGTCAGCAGTTCTAATTTAACACAATACATGTAGTATGAGATCATGTTTTTATTGGAGCATAAATGGATTAAATGTTCACAGACTGTGAAATTAACTCAATTTAGTAGCTCTGAACCATTTGAAGGCATTCTTCAACAAGGCTGTCATAAACATTCCATACATTCCTGCAAATTTCTCCTTGACCATAAATATCTCTGACTGATATCTGACAAATCATACCTGACAAGCATAAAATATTGTAATCAAATGATTATCCTACTATAGAGTTTACAATTTTTTATCTGGAGAAAGGTTATTTTGTGTAGTTCATGGATCCGTGTAGATCTACATATATGAGACAGCTAAAAAGGCAAAAAGCATCAATATACACATTTCCAAATATAAGAAGATCTGTGAGAAAGGCTAAAACAAGAATAAAAACCGTACAAAAACAGGATATCCAAGCACATGGAGACTGGTCACGTGTTCCGCCAATAAAACCTTGTCATGACATTAAAAATCTGGTATCGGTTATAAAAATAAATCGACAAAAACTAAAGGGAAATTCAAATGCCTTTTTTCAAATTTGATGTGTTATATTTCTTTAATGCTTTAAGATGCTTGAATGAAATAAATGACTATATTCTGATAAAAGTTAGAGATATAACTGTAGGTCCATGAACATTGATTATCTAAGCTGTGTAACTATGCAAAGGTCTCAAAGTGGAAGCAGTGGTTGTTACTACAGGAGGGGCATGTCCCACTTTAATTAAATTATGGCCAAAAAAAAACAGGAAAAAAAAACAGAAAAGGAAAGGAGAGAGGAAAGGAGAAAGGGGGAGGCAACACAACAATTGATTGCACCCCTTCCACACCCTCATCCCACTCAAATTCATAAGATTTATCTACACACATACATGGACAGACCAGTGCACCCCCCTGACCCCCTGCAGGGCCCCTAAATGGCTGGACTCAGGCTACGCCACTGCATTGAAGCATAATGTTTAATACTAAACCGGAATGTCACTGATTCATCACATGATGAAGTGGAGTGATTTCTGCGAAACGGAGACCATTCGATGAGTGTGGGAGTGATATTAATGATAATTACTGTCTCGGTTTGGGGCATGTTAATAAGCTCTCCATGTCATTACACATCTAGAAAATGTACTCTAAGCAATACCATCCCATATTTTTTTTGTAATATAAAAGAATTATTGCCATTTAGGCATTTACAGTAATTGTCGAAACCTAAACAATGTTTTTCAAAAAAATAAACAATTATTGCTATTACTTCCTGTCTAAATCTATTGTCTAATGTAGTCTTGACTTGCAAAAACATTGGTAATTTCCTTTGATATACTTATCATCTTAACCACACTGTCTTAAAGACACTGCTCAACTATTTGGGTTACACGTATATGGCAAAAAAATCATTTCGAAGTGTCGAAGATAGAAGAATGAACAACAACATACACTGTAATAGAGGAAAACACTCTTTTTTTCAAATTATATAGAAGGTAGTTTTCTAAAGAGAAATTTAGAAAGTGCAAGATAAAAAATGATAAAATAAATAAAAGATAAACAAATAATGAATAAGCAAAATAAGTTATGAACAGTTTCCTTGAAACTGCTTTCACTTTCACTTGAATATTTTCAAATACATATAGGCCTAGTATATTTCATCATTAAAAGCCATCATTTCCACTAAAAAACAAGTACATGTGTATGTACTATGTAGGGCCTATGTAGGGCTTACTCACAAGCTTAGCTTCTATTGGGGTCCTAAAACAATTCATTATGTGATGTAATCAAGTTAATATGTTGTTTAATGTACTATTACCAGTCTCTTTTCCATTTAAAAGATTATAATATGTTTTGTGTGGTTTTGAATAAAATTGTCTACACCTCTGTAATTTCTAGCATCAAATAAAATTTAAAAAACGATCATTTCCATTCAAACAAGCTATTTATCCCAATCTTTAGTTTACAATGACACTAATACCACTAAAACAGCCATAATCACTGTTGGTCTTGTTGGTATAGGCCTACTTTATTGACACTGCAATCAGGAAATGGAGGTTTGTATATAGGACATGTATCGGTGTGACTCATCCTCTCAAGATGTGCATCATTCCGGGACATAACAACCACTTCTGAGACATTTTATTGCTAAATTTGCATAGTCTTCATTATACACACACAATCTTATTATCTTGACAGTGATAACGGGCATACTTGCACGACTTTATATATTTACACAGTAATTCGTCATCACATCAAAATCCCATTCATAGAGACACGGATACATGTACCTTCCATTTGTAAGTTACAAGTGTTTTATCATGAATTATTGATGGCTGCTGACAGTCATGAAGTGACTGAGTAATCCTATGGTATATGGGCAACTTCATTTTTGCTACAAATGCATGGACATGTCTTTACTTCCCTACAAGTACAAATGCTCTTGTTTTATAATAATAAGAAGTTCATGTAACTTAAAGGTACTCTGTCCCATTTGCAGGCCAAAAAAATGAAAAGGTTAAATTCCAACGGCATTTGAAAGACAATACTAATTTAGAACTTCCCTAAAAAAAGGGGGGCTTGAAAATGTCTTTAAGTGGGAAAATAACGACTATTAGTTGTCGAATCGACTTAGGAGCTATAGAGCCAGTAAGTAATAGTCTGATTTTTCAGACCATTGTACCGAATGGTCGTACGTTTTATGCTGCGCAAAGATTCAATCAGTTTAATTTTGGCCATTACAAGAAGTGGGTTATTGATGTAGACAAATGCTCATGTACCCTTTACAGCTCATTTTATGTATGTTATTACCAAAGATGAAAAAGCCAGTCAGTCACTCAATAGTGTCTGACAGTGAAGTCTAGCAAGTAAACGGGTTTCCTTGCATAATTTGAATATTAGGACACTGCTAACATTTAAATTTCACAGATAGGACATACATGACATACCTGTATTCATTATTCCTGAAAAGTTCTACAGAATTTGATGTTGGCTGCAAAAGGGACATAGTATCTTTAAATCCCCACTGCACTACTTATAGCTACTTGCGCCCTCAATATAGCAAACAATGCCTAAGCGGTGACCGTTGGTCCCCATGGTCCCCTTTTTCTTATGTTAATTGAGAGCTGATTTGATGAGATTACCACCTGTCAGTGAACATGCAGGGAGGTCTAATCCCTCCTGTCCAAACTAGTGCAGATAGGCTTTAAATAGAGAAACTTCTCCTCATCTTGACCTGCATGCACAGTGTTCATTGTGTATTTGTAATTTCCATTTGACCCTGTCCCTACAAGTAACAGTTCTATTACTGTTTTATAGCTCACTTCCCACCCAAAAAGAATAGGGATTTTCCTAGATGAATCCCTTCAATGAATTTAGCTTGTGGAAAGACCTAACATTTCCCTGTAAGACGAACTTAAGTCCAGGAAAATGTTTCATGCCAAGACTAACATGAGTGAAGCCAGTAATAGCAATTGACACCAATCTGCATCTTATTGCATGCCAGATGTACCACTTCATCCCAATATAGCGCTTTGAGACCTTGGTGGAAAGCGCTTTATAAGCACCGTTCTATTATTATTATCATTATTATTATTATAAATATCTCTCACTTCCCACAACCTTGCATACTCTTGCCAAAATACTTGAGCAACAACAGCCCACGTTCGATGTTAAATGCAGAGTTTATTGAGTAACATCATCGGATCTTCAGAAGGATCTAGCTTGTTGATGTCTAAGACTTGACCTATTTTATGACCTGTTCCCTGGCATTCCCTGAAGCTTGGGTTGCAGTATTGCTAAGCAACCAAAGAAGCTTGACACAGATGCAGGATGAGGAGTAGAGGGGAGGGGCTGCAGTGCTCTAGTTTTCTTAAGGCAAAGGTCTTATTCGTGAAGCTGTTTAGTACAAATACAGTGAGAAGATAAGAATTCTCACAACTGGAGCTAAGAGTAATTTCTAGACATGAGAGTAAATTGACATTTTAATCATTTTGTGTTTTGGAAAAAAAATGGAAAGTTGTCTGCTCCTACACCACAGAGACATTACAGATTCAGCAAATTTAAATAACCATACCTGTAGTGATTCCAACTTTCAAAAATTCATAACTTTCTCATTTTTTGTTTGTTTCTTTCAAACTTCTACCAGTCCACTTCTCTGATTTTTTTTTGCTTTCCTCAAGAGTAATTTGCTCTCAAGATTGGATTTTACTTAAAATTTATTAAATGATAGGGTATAATACCCTTCATGTACCAAGCTTATAATAAAGTTAACCATCTTCCTATATAATAAAGAGGAAGCAAAGAAATTTTGTTGATAAATTGTTTGTTTATTCTGTTAAAAATCCTTCCGCAAAAATCAAAGGCCATTCTATGTCTGTTGAGGGCCAGAAGAGGGTTGTCCATTTTACAAGGAGTTACTGCGTTTCTACATGTAGTTCTTACCAGAAAGCATGGTTTAAACCATTGTAAATATTTCCCACTACTTCTAAGTTCTGGAGAATCTCTATCCCATAGACTTGAATGTGACCTATATAACCTGCACTCTTCGCAGCCATTCCTATGCTGAATGAAGACTTCTCTCATCACCTCTCAGTCAATACTAGCTTCTCTTTAGGACATCCTATAGGCCTACATAATCAGGGTCAGTCAGTCAGGGTTTGGCTCACAAGGTCCTTGGCTCAGATCATTCCATAACTATGCATCTCAAAGGAAAGCTACATTAGAGCTCTAAGTGAGGCCTACAATTCATACAAACATAACTTATATTTTGTTAACAGTGCACCCCCTCCCCCCCCTGCCCCTGCAAAACCCAATCTGGTTGGCCTATATAGCCAACTAAACAGAATACATGTGCATCATACTTTCATACCCCCATAAAAAAAGTAGATTGAAATTCAGAAATTGTCAGTGTCCCCCCTCCTGATATTTGCTAAATAATTTCATTACAAAATGCTTAAATCACCCATTCTATTAAACTATAACTACATGCATATAACAATTTGTTTGTATGATTTTGGTTTCGCTTATTGGGGGGTGCCAAGATTCAATTTTAAATGTCTGAAGTGGTCACATATATATTTTTAGGGAAAAGATATGACACGTTTCACTTTCTTTAGATCATGAACTTGCAACATGCAATATGTCCATTTAAATCAATGTCTATTTTAATATGATCAAAGAAAAAGTTCAAAATATCACAGGCCAATATATTTTTCTCACAGTTCTATTAACCTACGATGTAGCCTATACATGTACATGTATGGCTCACTTTCGTTAATCAAGTTATCTTTCAATTTCAGTCCTTTGCGTGTGCTCAGTTTCCGCCCAATTTACGTGTACGTGTTCAGAGTACACTTCACAGCATCGTAGCATGTCCTTCAATACAGGATGTTCACATAGTACATGCCATTACATAATAACTGATAATTTAGATAACAACTGACAACTTATACACGTACATTCCAATGCAGGCCTACATGTTAATGGTGTCCTAGCTATGTTGGGCTAACTTGTTTGTTGTTATGTAAAGAATAAGATCCTGCTGTGTGACTTGATATATCAAAAAAAGTGTTTTGCTCTCTACATGTACATCTACATTTATTTTAGGGACTCCATGCTAGTACCATACATGTTTAACATTATATATAAGCTTCAAATATTATTTCTGAAAAGAGATATCACAAGTTAAAATTGAAATTTTCACTCTGAGATACGAGTACACATGACTCGTGAGTTGTCAGCTGAATACTCACACACAAGTTAACTCTGAATTAAATCGATCTTGGTCCTAAACACATTACCTTTGTACTCAATTTGAATTCTTGGGGGGGGGATTAAATTCTTGGACACATAACAGATTCCCCTCCTAAATGTACATGTGTGTTACGAAGATGGTTAACCTACAATGTACATGTATAATAATCATTAGCATCCTATATTTACTGTTTCAATTTCATTTTTACGGTTGCACTGACAGAATTGCTGGTACATGCGGAAACATAAAACTTCTCTAGACACCCATTTGTCTTGGCACTCATCTCCATTATATTCCCACATGTACAGTGTGAAGTGCATCATCATGTTGATTTACAGTATGTGTTTCAGCCATATACTGCCTTGAAAAAACCAACCACATATCAAAACTGAAACAATGATAACAATGACAGACAATTTTAAATCTTCTTTTTTTATGTGGCTTGAAAGTTCACATGCAAGTATCTGCCCATCATGCTTTGGTGGAGTCTGGAGACCAAAAAAGTTTGTATGAGATTCGCCTGAGGCATTAAACTCATCTGCATACCTTTGTACATAATTTCAATGCACTTCTGGCTTCCATATACATGAACATTAAAAGCTATTTCTTTTGCCTTCATTATACAATGTATGTACATGTAGTCATGTACAGTATAAAAAAACTCATAACAATAAAGAGAACATGCAGAACTGATGAATCAGCTCATTAATGTTTGGCATCACCAGAGAAGCAGCTTCAGTACACAATTTATGCATTGCCTATTCCAGTAAGATTCTATTAATAATAATAGAGCATTGATCGCTATACAAATCTTGAATATATACATGTACTAACACATATACATGTATATGCTATAAGGTCATATTAAAGATAGAGCTTGAACAACCAAAATGTAGATATGCAGATTAACTAAACAATTTATAAAAGGGAAGTGTTAATACCTTTTTTCAACTCCATTTTATGGCACGAAATATCCTTGGTTTATACTCCAGTTTCCTTATTTTATCAAATCTATTGAAAACACTTTTTAGGTCAATTTAGTAGTATCAGATTCAGAGGTCAGTATTTAAGACATAAGAAGCATACATGTACTAAACATAACAAGTCTAGTCCAAATCTATTGATGTTTTGTTCTTGCCAAAATAAATCAAACCATGCGTAAATAAAATAGAAATTAGAAATTGCATGTAGATGTTGTTACCAGTTATATAGCCCATGAAATTATTCAAAATCAAACAGGAAGTGTGTAACAAAAGTAACTTCTGAAGTACTTGAATAAATATTTCTGATTTACAATTGTGAATAATGTATAGAAGAAGATAATATCAAGGCATGTACTTATCAACCATGATCTTAAAATGAAAGCCTACTTGATCACAAGGTTAATCATGAATGAATGAAACTATTCTCTTTAGCAGTTTCTACTTTCAATCTTCCTTTTACCGTATATATTTCATCATCTCTTTTCAATCACTTAGCTTTGCTTTAATTTTGCCTTGACCCAATGCAGTTCAAATGTACAGTAAACCATGATGAGTCTATCATCTGTGTATTTAAAGGAAAAGTTCACCCTGAGATACCATACGTCACAGAGTTGCCAATTTGTGTTTGATTCATCTCACGTTCAAAAATTCATCACTTTCATATCTTTAATTAGTTTTTGCTCAAACTTTCACTTACCCGCTTCTTTTATTTTTCTGTTTCTATTAAAACCAACTTAATATAAGGGTAGCCTTTCCTTTAAATAGATTCCCTTTTAAGCTATATTTACATTAGCCGAATTAATAACTTTTTTGACACATAAGCAAGCACAAGCAAAGAGACAAATTCCTTTCCTACATCATGTAGCACAGCACTGGAACATCTTGAAAGAAAAGTACATGTGTGGCGTTTGAGATGAAATAAACAATCTCAAAATATTGATGTATTTCCATTTTCCAATAACTTTAGGGGTTACCATGAGGCAAGAGCTGAGAGAGAATGAAAAACTTTCCCCATTAAATCTGTCAAAATGTGGGCAGCACATCAGCAATTTAATGACACTTGTACATCTATTATAGAGAAAAGTACATGAGTAGCCTCTGAGTGAAATAAACAAAAATAATCTCAAAGTATTAATGCCCTTCCAATAATTTTAGGGGCTACCTTTAAGTGTGCGCAGAGAGAAATAAAACTTTCCCCATTAAATCTGTCCAAATGTAGGCAGTATATCAGCAATAATGACACTTTTACATCTACTTTAGATCCTAACTGTGTGCTGGCTCCCAAGCACTGAGCTATGTTTATATACCTGTACATGTCTTTGCTACCACTCATAGGGTGTGTTTATCATCTCTTTTCTAGCCTATAATCAGCATTTTCAAACGTGATTCAGGCAAATTTGCAAGTTGATAAACGCAAGCACGTTTTCATATGTCTTTATATATATGTGTACATACTGTATATTGAAACGCCGAAAAAGGTGCATTTTGAATGTGAGAATAAGCCAGAATCACGTATCTGAGAGATGATAAACGCGTATATATTTCGGAACTTCCCAGGCTAATTTCCAGTGCAGAGGAATAGCGCGCGTCATGCGCTATGTCATGTTGTACAAGCATGCCTACATGTACGTATTTGTTCATTGTTTACGGGAGGATGCACACGTTATGTTATGGGCCGGGCCGCTAGCTATAGCTAGCTCCATATACATTATATGCACCGGCGGGCGATTAAATTTTTAAAAAGCGCGCCCTAGTTGAGCTCCGAGCAACTCTCTGCTTCCCGGGTCAAGGCCTTCATTTCGAATTGTGACGAGTTGATAAACGCGACATCCCCTAAATCACGTTCGTAAACTGTGTTTCTATATACATGTATATAATGTTCATAGGTATGTATAGAAACGCTGTTTCTGAGTAGCACCCATAGAGACATTTCTTTGCTACATGTAAGTACCAATGCAGTCAAAGAGTAAGCAACATACAGCCAGCGTGGGGTGGGCTCGATGGAAGCATGATATATCACTCTAAGATATCTTCACCAGGCCTGGCCTGCTGCCATGGTATCATTGATAATGAACTTATCAGACTCTCCCTTGCTATGTGAGGCATGTGATTAATGGTATGCCTGGTATGTAAGGGTTGAATGTAGCTTTCATTGGTACACTCACTCCTTGACACAATGGACTCTTGTCATCGGAGACAAACCCCCTTCACACCAGCCAAATTAATCAAATTCTATTTCTTAATGAGCTTCAAGTGCTGTGCTACAAGTACATGTTCACACTGTATAGGAATCTAGGATGTATAGGAATCTAGGAGTTTCAGCAAAACTTCTTTCTCTAGCTCAAGATCGTTACAAATTACGAATGACATTATTGACATGATGTAAAAAAAGAGAAATGATTAATAGTGCTGTCAAAAGGATGAAGTACAATGAGTGTGCATTGCAGATTAATTTGTATGTGCCACAACATCTTTTAAAAAATGTATATATGCCAATATGTGAACTTTCAAGAGTAAATAATGGTATTTTTTCTTAATGTGTTTCATTATTATATTGTCTGCTGAGAGCCAACAAGGTATGAAGTCATATCCTTTTAAATAAAGGGATTGGGTTTCTTTGCCTCAGGTTCTAAACAAAATCCTGGATTTAGCTCATGCTGCAATCATAATTATAAACCTTTAGGTCAGTCAGGAATCCCACGACTTTTACAAGCTGATCGCCTGTCTGATTATCAAAATATTTATGATTGGAAATCAAACTTTCAAAAACCGTTTTCCCAACGGTTTTTATAACACTACAGTCTATTGGGGAAAATGAGTATGGTAAAACCGGTCACTCAAAGATTTTTACTTTTTTGAGGCACTTCATCATCATTTTGAAGTGCAATTTTTTTAGGGCCTCAATATTACACCATATCACAGACACTGATAACACGTCGATTTGTAAAACTGGAAACATTGTTAAACGTTGCCTTTAACACAAAGCTACATCCTTCTGTCTCTTCATAGAGGACTATATATCTTCCATGTGAACAAAACACAAACTTCCCAGTGAATCTATCCATTCTCAGTTTGCTGCAAACACTAGATTTCCCTAGCTGTATACATGAAAGCAAAGTCATGTTACTTGCATCAAGACATTAATCATTCTTGAAGCAAAATATGTTTTGAATATAATATGTATTAAATGTTGCTCCATCTGCTGAGCATCAACCGATTCACTGTGACGAACTGTCTCCAGCAATATCTGCACATCAACACATGTTCTTTATAAGATACATGTGGTAGTGAGCAATACATTTCATCCGTTGCTAAGCAACGGGCATCAAACATGAATGATTATGCACATCGATCATGCTGGTGTTATATCTGGCTAAATGGCCAATATAACATTACTAGATAGCCACTAATCCTTGTCGGTGGCAATGTCTAGTATAAGGTCTAAAGTGTCCATATTTTAGACTACAGTACTATAGGCCTACACAGAACATTGTCATATAGCTTTTCATTTGACGCTTCACAAGGTCCGCGGTTCAAGTCCGCCGCGGCACTAATGTCCTTTGGCAAGACATTGATCTACATTTGCCACACTCAACCCGGGTGATGTAAATGGGTACCTGGCAGGAATTAATTCCTTGAAATTCTAGAGCGCTGTAATGGCAGCCATGCTAAAGCCAGGGTAATAATCAGGAGCGCCAGGAGTGTCAAGTCTGACAGATATGAGCGCTATACAAGAACCCACTATTATTATTATTATTATTATACAACGTAGATGTCATGCAAAATTTCATTTAGACCTACATGTACATGTACATGTACATCTCCAGTGTACATATAGTCAAATTGAAATCATGGGAGCAATGCCCATGAATGTGAATGTGTGTTGATAACAAGCACAATGCATGCCCCCTACAACCTACCGTATATCAAGACATTATTACTCATAAAAACAAACAAGAAAGTGTTGGAAAGGTTGTGGAGAGTTCTTGGGCTTGATGCAAGTAGAGCGTTTGAATGCGACAATCACTCGTGACAGGTCTAGGAACTGGAATGTTAGCGAGGAAGGAAGAATGCAATCAGAGAAGGCAGGCCCTGAAATTTGTCCCAAACAATAAGCTCCCTGGTGCTCTCAGGTGCTAAAACACAATTCACGGATGGAGACAAACCCTTATCGATGCAGGGGTGCAAATTGTTGCCAATTGGAGACTCCCTTGCTTGTCTCTTTTGTCTTCTGTCGCTTTAGATGCACTCAAGTTCTTATTCTTGTCAATTACATGGTATGGGCTGTTGACTTAGCTGCAAAACGTTCTTTTAACCTGTGTCACTAAAGGTGTTGCTTTGGGCGGTTTATACAGAAGTAGAAAGGTTGAAGGGCTGACTTGAAAACAACAAGCTAGTGTGTATACAGTACATTCAAAGACCTGTACATTGTACATGTACAGGCAGCATTACACTATCTTGGCTAAAGCTTAAATTAGTCTAAATTTTTAAGACAAAAAAAAAAAAAACAAGAAGTGAACACATATTTCTAAAATGGTTACAAAAATAATTAAATTGTATTGCAAATTATGGTAGATTTTTAAAATGTGTTTTCTTTAACACTATAACAAAAAGATTTCACAATGCTACTGTACAGTCCAATATTTTTGTTTCATGTCTATTATGTAGGCATACATTTCCCCATCATATTACATTATATTTATTCAGAAGCAATTAAAAAGTAATAAACAGAAAGGCAGGAAATAGATTTTTCCGATTTAATAGTTTTGTCAATTTTTATGGAAGAACATTACCAGTGAGTTTTGTATAAATCCAATCCATTTACATGTGGGACTACAGGAAAGGAAGGATAGAAGTATCCAATTTCCTGCATTCACATAATAAATGTTCTTTCGGTTTTAAGAGGCCAATCGTTGCTATGGGCAACTAAACTGGGCAGGGCAAAAAACAAATCTTAACATGGTGGTGAGTTTCAAGTTTAGAGTTTGTTTCCTCTTCACAGAACTTCAGAAGGTGAACAATCTGTCATAAAAATGAACATGAATACTTTGGTCAGTTGAGAGCCAGAGGGATGTTAAGCATGTGTTGAATGATATGAGACCTTCTCGCTCTTTACATAAACAGTGGAACCTGCCTATAAAGACCACCCAAGGGAGACAAGAAAAGTGGTCTTTATAGGCAGGTGGTCTTTATGTACAGGTTCTTTTCGTTCATGTTTCAATGAGAAACCATTTTCAAGAGAAACAAAAATTGTGGTCTTTGTAGATCGACAAGTGGTCTTTCTATACAGGTGGTCACTACAGAAGGTTTGACTGTAAATATATCACATGTGCTACAACACTTTTCATTTAGGGTTTAACTATAATTCATCATCTATAAAGAAGAGGACAAAAATATGAAAAGACTGAAAGTGCTACTGTGATCTGTGACTCATCAGTCCATACCTGTATGGACCCAAATTCAAAAGTGATTCTACACAAACAATGCAAATTGCTATAGAAAGCAAAATCTAGATTACAGGATTACACAAAGTTGGGTCAGTGTATTATAAATTGCTGACAATTAGAATGCTACCTGCTGAGGCAAACATTACTCCAGTTTCAAGACTAAAATGAATGTGTGGCAAGCTTCCGAAACATGAGTAAAGTTACTCCATTTAATACTCCATGGTGAGAATTTATTTCTGAAGTCTTGAAATGTACTTTGTATTGGATTGGGAATAAACAACGTCATAAATGTGATGGCATGCATCACAAGAAGTTCATAGTAAACATAACACATGTATACAAAATCGAAAGTACGAAATTTAGAGAAGAAAATATGTGAAGAAAAAGAAAAGACTGGGCAAGATGAAACTAAAGAAAACATTACTTTGTATTCATTGCAAGCATCTCTTTTGTTCAAGATATATGTTAATGTGTACACACAAGTAACTGTTCAAATAGACGATCACTCCGCGAAGAGTCCGCATACATGTACATTGTACATTGCAAGAAAGAAGAATTGCCAGCCAATGTATAACATCAGTTTCATTTGCACAGGTCATCCATCAACTTGTCAAAATCAGTTGGGTTTGTTTTCTCCAAACACCCACTTGAGGACTACGAACTGTACTGTTAAAAACCTGTTGAATCTACATGAATACGTGTACATGTACATGTACATGTTTTTGCATGGCATTGCAGTGGGGCATGATGCAAGTTTTGGTAAAACTTGTCATTATATAAGTTTTGTAATCAAATGATTAAAAATAATGTGTATGTGGGACATTAAAAGCTGTTACTCCTGGCAATCTGAATCTGGACAATGAGAACAATGTACATATATAGTGTTGTGTACATGTACATTACATTAATTGTATAAGAAATGTCATAACTTCAAAATGAGTAAATATCCTGCTGTAGATGTCTTATCTGTATCTGTATGGTTTGGTCAGCAAAATGTCCTCTCCAGACACATCCACGCTATTACTTTGTGATGAGAGAAGCATATTGCGTGTGGAAAGACTAATCTATTTTGTTTGAGTTTAGCTTTAAATGTTTCCAGGGATGGGCTATTGACAATTGAAGAAGGAAGGTTGTTCCAGTCCCTAACAGTGTTTACGAAGAAGAAGTCCTGGAATACCCTGGCCCTATGCCTGATCTGGAGAAACTTCTGGTCATTCCCTCTAGTAGCTCTTGGGTTACGTTGAATAATTTCATCCAAATGGATATTAACTATTAAAGCCATTCTTCATCTTATATAACGTGGAAAGTCTTTTATTCCTCCTTCGTGTCTAAAGGGATTCCCAGCCAAGATAGTTCAAAAACTTGGTAACAGTGCCCTCTTCCCTCCGGTAGTTATTAGTACAGAATCTTGCTGCTTGTCGCTGCACTCTTTCCAGGGACTTTATGTTTGTCTTCGCAGATGGATCCCTTCTTCTGGCCATTCATCTACTCACACTCTTATTGTATAACCAGGCAATTGACTACCAAGTCACATGCATACATACATGTAGGTACGACACTTTGACAAGAAACAAAACAATTCCTTTGCCACTTTACATTATAGAATTTTCCTTTTTTATCTAATTACTAAATTTAATTCCCAATTGTTCTGTTCTATACCAATGGTATGAAATAAGTTCTACCAACCTTACAATATGAAGTTATCCACAGGTATACAGTGAAATTTTATAACTTCTCAGAATATTGGCTTTTTATAGAATAATTTAAGGGCAAACAATAAAGTAGGGAGAAAACAAATACAGTACAGGTGCAGGTTGATAGTTATAATACTAAATAACAAAAGTGGGTTACCGGTACTCAAGGTTCACTTAATATCGGTGTCATATCCAGGTGGAAATTGGCATCACTTTCGTATGAGATCGTGCACTTTTGCATACAGTTTGCATACCTGTAGTAAGAACTGTTTAAAGGGGAAGTCAAGTCCATCCTGATATTAAGTTGGTTTACATACACCTGTAAAAGCAGAAAAATTAGTGAGAAACTTTATAGTTTGAGCAATATCCCATTAAAAATAGGAAAGTTATGAATTTTTTAACTTAACTTCAGTGAAACACACATTGGCAACTCTGTGATGTATCTTGTGAGCTCCTGTCCAAGACTGTACAGAAAATTTCAGAATTTTTCATTTTCTTAGTTATTGATGACGGAATAGACTTGTTTCTTACAGGGGTTGTATAAACACAAATATTTGTAATAATTATATTTAGGGTGAATACATGTATATGATTGAAAATTTTAAATATAAATTTTGAAGAATTTTAGTACAGGGCAAATGGGAGGAGACCTCACAAGATAATGTACATCACGGAGTTGCCAATTTGTATTTGATTGATTGCACCTTCAAAAATTCATAACTTTCTTATTTTCAATCAGTTTTTGCTCAAACTTTCACCCACTTATTTCTCTCATTTTTTCAGCTGCTATTAAAACCAACTTAACATCAGGGTAAACATCCCCTTTAAGTAGTTGTTCACTATGGCAATGTTACAAACTGTCAGGTTGAAAAACTGCTGACATCACAATAACAAATAGGTGGCCAAAATAGGCTTTACATTGATATGATTTAGACGGACTGTCTGTATCACAAATAGTTCTGACTCATACAGGAAAATGACCCTCCGGTTTTAATATAGTGAGAGATGATATTCTTTTCATGTACCCTAATATAAGCCTTGTGCCAAACATGAAGCCGGAAGGTTGGGATACTGTACTTCCAGTTTGTTGCTTTGCCTTTAGTCTTGCTGGAAGCTCTAAGGATTTACAGACAAAGAGAGAGAGAGAGAGAGAGAGAGAGAGAGAGAGAGAGAGAGAGATGGGGAGAGAGAGGGAGACAAAGAGTGACAGAGAGGGAGAGAAAAGGAGAGAGAGGGAGAGAAAAGGAGAGAGAGAGAGAAGGGGAGAGAGAGGGAGGAAGAAAGAGGGAGGAAGAAAGAGAGAGAGAGAGAGAGAAAGAGAGAGGAAGAGAGATAGGGAGAGAAAGAGAGATGGGGGCAATCCACTTTGTGTTTTTCAGTCATTGTTATATGGTCCAACAAATTTTTAAATATTTATCACACTTACATTAACTTTAAAATATTCATGAGTTTAATTATGCAATATATTCTTTGTGTATTAAAAGGAAAACAAATAAACAGTACCCTGGTATTCCAAAGTTTTCTTTAACAGAGTCCTATAAAAACTACAAGTAATGCTCCTATTGATCTTCCTTCTAACTTCATTTTTTTTTTTCATTTAATCTTCTTATTTGTTTTTCAGTGTTTTTCCCTGGAGCCTTGTCAAAAACAAAGATAGTATGGTTATTCCTTCCACTTAATTCAAAATGTCTAATTAATTCTTGTAATTTGTTTTTCAATTTTGTTTTCTCTCCCAGAAATCCTGTCAAAAACCAATGCTGTGGAAGTGGTTGATTAAGTCATTTGCTACTAGACAAATTAAGGATCCTGGAGGGTTTTCATTCATCTCTTAAAATACAAATAGGATGTATTTGTTTCCTAGGACCCCAGGGAATCAAGGAGGTTTAATAAACCCTGAGAGACTTGTGACTGACCAGGTTTATTAACTCCTGGGGGCAAAAGGCAGGGAGGAGCCTAGGCTGAGTTCATTGATTCAATGCTATTAAAAGACAATGATTTGGTTTCGATTCTCAATCAGAATATCCCTACATGCAACATTATATCTCACAAAATTAAAGAAATTTAAATTCTCTTGATAGTTGCGGGACTGGTTATTTGATCACCTTTATAATTGCTAGATGTACAATTGTACATATATGTTTGTGTGTATGAACTGCTGAACTATGTTTTCACTAGTGGCAAAAGAATTCATGTACCGTAGCTATTTGAGCATGAAGTTTCCAACTCATTTGATACAGTTTGTAGTAGCTCCAGCATGATTTGAGCAACCTTTTTTTGTTATCCTTCCTGTATTTTGAACATGTATACGGTCATATCAAGTGGCCTATGGTTCAAGTCCACACACACAGTGACTAGTTTAGTGGATGTGGGTGATGACTGATGAGTCCACTGACTAATCAATTAATCTCATTCCGACTTTAAACAGGCTGGTATGCAAGGATTTAATAACTGCTTAGGCAGCATGAATGTGCACTCCAACTTTGAAGATCAACATAACAAATTTTGTCAACATACATTTATAAGAATTATAAAGAAAGCCACCGATTCATATTAAAATTAAAAAATTAGTGCCTTTGCATGTACACTGTACATGTACAGTATACATGTATACTGTATAAATTGTACTTTAATTGTAAGCCTATACAATGTGCATTGCATTAGAGAAAAGAATGTAGCAAGAGGGGAGGGTTCAAAAATCATTTTTAATGGCCAAATTCATAACAATCTAAACCTGCCTATATGTATATTATGCTTTATTTGCTTCATCATGAAATAATCTGCTCTGTTCAAGGGTATGTATAATGATATGGTGGTCTCCAACTAAACTCCACATATTATTTACACACATGTACTAATACTGTATGACTATAAAGACATCAGTCTACACATTTCACCTGCTAACACGCTGAATATCTTGACATTACGAGACAGGATGGATCTCTCTCCCCATTCACATCACCAAAAATGTATTGTACTGTACAGCTACCGTATACAATTATCGTAGTAGTAGTAAGTCTTTTTTTTATAGTCTGAACATCATATGCATAACGTCATAGTAGAACGCACATTTGAGCATCGTTTTGATCAAAAAATCAATAAAGAATCAGATTCTCATTTTCATCTGAGCATCTTATTGTACGGAAATCATAGCACTGGGCAGGGCCGAAGGGGCAATCGTGATCACTCACTGATGATTTGCCAGCTGCCATGTCAACTGACCTCATCAAAACTAGTTTCTTTGTACGATGCTTTATCGTTTGATATCCTTTTTCATAATGGTGTACACCGCTTTTGCTATAGGACCATTCTTATACAATGTTTCTTCTTTATACAAATTGTGTATAACATTTCTTGTAATCTGAACAGTCCATCTATCTCACCTACACCTGTATTCTATCAAGGATATTGACTAGGAAGCTTGTCCACAGACGGAGCGACCGAGTAACTCAATATCCACAGGCCCAGACAATTTCGTTCGTGAAATAGACTCCATGACCTAGGCTAATTCACACACAGAGAATTAGGAGTTTCAAATATCAAATTTTTAACTGAGATCAGAATTTTGCTTTTCATGTGTGAAAAGAAATTAGCGAGATTCTGATCATGAAGAAATTGCACTATAAGCTGCATTTACACTGTGAGCAAACATCCTTGATTTTCTCAAATTCCGGTGTTTCGTTGGTACATGTAGTTGCTAAGCAACTACCAACTACCAGCAAACACAATGAAAAACCGGAATAAAAAAAATCCTCCCCTGGAGTGTGATTTTTTTTAAATGCCAGCTCTCAAAACATTGGTAAATGATTCTTTTTTTTTTGGTCGGGTGACTCTTCTTGCTTCCATGCGATTGCAAGCAGAGCACTGAGCAGAGACAAGTCGTGCATGCGCACAACTCACCAAAAAATTGAAGTGGGCAAACACCAACATTTTTATTGGGTTTTTCCAGTATTGTAAATGGCAGTCCATGATTTTTCAAAATGGTGTTTGGGCTGTGTAAATGAACGTATACATGTAGCACATTTTTGCTTATAAATATGATTATTTGCCATCTGTTCTGTGTTTAGACAAAGCTCATCGTGGAGCACTCTGTGCTACAAGAAGATTGTTTGCTTGGACGTGTGAATTGATATCAGACTGAAGAAGGGAAGCAAAGGGAAGCGAATATGAGCTCAGATTTGGATTGTGCCTCCATAGATTGGTGATGTGAGATAGGAAAATTGTACAAACATATATGCAAAATAATTGAGATTGAATCGTGTTTTAATTTCCCACTTTCTCTCACGTGTGAATGAACCCTCATGTCTGACCACAGGCAGTAGAAGGCAAGGGAGATTGGTTTGGTTTGTGCCTTCAGAGATTGGTTACATCTGATCAATAAGCGAGGAGAAAGCTGCCAGGATTGACGGATTTAGCAAGAGGGTCAATAAAGGATCAGCGATATGATAAATAATGGATGAAGTAGTAATATCAAGTCAAATGAATGTCAATTGTATCAGGTATCATATCAATGTGATTATGATACTGCTTCTCTCGTGTAATTCGTTTCCTGAGCGTTTGTATTATTTGCAATGCAACTAATGTTTTCATTTACATGTACATGTATGTTAATAGAGAATCAAGCTTGCTCTCTCTCTCTCTCTCTCTCTCTCTCTCTCTCTATATATATATATATATATATGTATAAATATATATTTATATATCCATCTATCTCTTTTTTCTCTTTCTTGTTGTACATTGTACATCTCTATCTTCTACAATACCCCCCATCATCCATAACAACACTATCATCATGTCCCTGTAGAGAGAATATGCCTGACAATGGATTACCCCACTGTTTCATACAATCTTCGTTTCCTAGGCAATCCAAGACTCCTAGGGTAGTGGATCTCAATTACATGAATACTCATTACCCTGGCATCCATATTCTAAAGATCTAAAAGGCTTGTTTCTTGAGTTTTCCTCTTGAGTGCATCTGAATTTCCAGCTACGTGTCTAGTGACCAGCTCGGTGAAGCACACTGTCTGTACTTTACTAAACTAGCCTGCTGTGCGACTGATTTGATATAAGAAAATCAATAGAAAACTAGCGTGCTGTGGGACTGATTTGATATAAGAAAATCAATAGTAAATCTAGAAAGCCAGCGGCTAAACAGCATCTCATTGCCGTAGCAGCCTTTACTTACTGATTTTATCAAGCCTGAGCCTGCACTTACAGTGTTTACATGAAGATTGTATGAGAGCATGGGCTTGATTTCTTTGCAGTCAGTTAAAATAATCCATCATTATTATCATCATCACCATGCAGCCAAATGAATACAGTACATGTAAATCTACTCTGTGGATTAATTAACAATCATTCCTTTTCTCTTTTTAAATAACACTTCTAAAAATCTATCATACTTTAGTCTAGAATTTGAATTTGAACAATTTGTGTCCTGCTGTTACTCAGGATTATTTAGAAAAGAATTTGAAATTTCGCTTGATGTTTCTTTCTCCCTAAATGCATAGAGTACCTGATAAAATAATATTTATCCCTAGAGGTCTTTTAACATGATCAAAGTGTAATAGCTGCAATCATTACCTCTTTTTTTATGACACTGTCTATACTCCGTAAGTGACTGTGATAATGATGTTATTGATATATAGCTCAGGTATAGAGCAGATGTGATCAAGCTGTTATGATGTTTCTCTGAACTCTACTATCACTCATGACCCTCCTGAGAAAATATTGTTATTATCTTCTGTCTCATCTCTCAAGGCAAGCTTACATGTACGATGAAGGCCTACATGTACATGTAGACTCTACTTGCACACTACATGTACATGTAGGCTCCATTACTCCTAGCTAAAGAGGGCACAGAGGGCACTTGCCCCCCTCCAAAACAATGAAAAACAGTAGGGAAGGAGAGGAGGGAGGAAATGTGAAAAGAAAATTATACAACCCCTCCCGTATCCTTCCCATGGTCATGTGATTCGCATTTGATAAAATATCCCATGTATCCCCCAAACACACAAACACAATGCCGTTGTAAGTTGCTGGCACAAACAGAACAGTGTCTGCACTATGAGACTACAATAGGCCTCATACTTATAAGCTGCTCCTGACACAGCCATGCACAGACTGACATATCTAGACTCTGCCCAAGGCTTTAGGAATTTTGTGGTAAAGTGTCAAATTAGAGTCTGTGCTTGCAGACTAATGCCAGTGCCCCCAGCCCCCCATGCTAACATGCAGCAAACAACATTTCTACAAGTGCTGATATCATTAGATACTCATAAACATGCACTAAGCTGACCAGTTGAACAAGCAAGCAGAGAGATTGCTAAGTTATTCCAAAGTCAATATTCCTCAGGAAAGAGTCTTGCTGATATTGATAACCATAGCATGAATAATCATACATTGTACATGTAAACATATCCAGGAAACTCTACAGTATGTATGTACTCTGCATGTACTGTAAATGTAGGTCTATCATCCGCTGAGAGGCAGAAGGGTGTTATCATGTAAAATGAGATGAGTTAATACCCTTTTGGCTCTTAACAAAATGCTACAGTCATGTAAAATGTAACATGTTCTAGAAGACAGTGGCCTGGGATGCAGGGATCAGTATTAATAAATTGATAATTGGGTATGTTGCTGTATTGTTACATGTAGTTCAAATTAAAACTCAATGATTAGCGTACATGTAGAGTGTAGGGCATTATCATTCAAGGTACATGTACAGTATCGACTAGGCTAGTAATTTTGTAGTAAGGCGGTCAAAAGTAAATCAATATTGTTTGCTGAGAGCTTGCAAGGAGTTAATACCATGTGAAATGTAAATGGCCTTTTACAACAAAAAAATTAAAAAGGAAATTGCTGTACACGTAGCTCTGAAGTCTGAGCAGATATAACTTTGAGGGGGTCTTTCCAAAATAACAAAATCCACAGGAAAAAAATTGCAGGGCTACTATGACTGTGACGGGGGCTACTTCAGTAGTGGTAGAGGGGGCTGCAAATGCCCCGGCCCATGGCCCTGTTCAGTCTTTGTCCTGAGTATTTAGAGTTGTGGTACATGTGTAGTCAGCATTCTTTACAGCTGCTCTCAGTAAGACCATATGACTTGACAAACATTTAGAAAGTAATGCACTTCCAAGGTCTTAAGAATGAAATGGAAGTTCATTCACTATCATTTTGACTCTCACAGTCACACTGTGTCACATGTGACTGCATGTATTATTCCATAGACTTTGGTGTGACTAGGTGTTAATGTGTCTACTATATTTAAAGCAATACCGTACACGTATGTACATGTACATAGGGCTGATCCATTTTCAGATCTTTTCATTTCTTTTTTGTTTATTTATTTACAAATTGAAGTGGCCTGCTAACCTGCTATATATTTTAATATACTTTCCTTCATTTATTTTATTTTATTCAACCTCAGTGTGATATCTGTTCTTCTATATTAAAGTGTGTTTATTTGAACCAATTATCACTCATTTACACACTACATGTCATTTTCTTCAGAATAATATTGCAATTAAACCCCTCCTGAATGGGATCCAAAGATAATGTTTGTCTACAATATAGCACCAGGAAGTGAAGCAATGATCAAGACTATTAATGCTTTCCAGAACACAAGTTCCATGTCATGAAATCCATTAAACTAATCCAAATATGAAACTTTGTATAGAAAAAGGAATAATTAACAAGTGAATTAGTAACTACATGTATACCAGTGTAACTATTACAAGGGTTCCTGTATAAATGTACAAATGCTATCTTTCATCCAGCCAAGTACATGTACATGTAGCATCACCTATTTAAAAACTAATTGTATGATTAATCAGGATTGTTTCAATTGTTTTGTTCTCTTTGTTTGGCATGATAAACCTCTCATGCAATTTAAACTTCAGATTAGGTTTCAATATATTTGAAGTAATAAATTAATACACAACTAAAATTAGCATTTTATATTTTGTACCAATTATCCTTTCAAGAGGCCAGTTAATCATTCCATCTGACTTTATCACAACAATTTGATATTTAAATCCATAACAATTCATTTTTATTTTTTAACATGAATATTCTCTACCAAAGTGAAATTAAGCCCGCAATTGTGTGAAAGGTTCCTTAATTGTACTTTAAAAATCCAATTTCGCACCCTATCTGGTGTAATTAGGGGAATGTAAGCGTCCATTAGCGCTTTAACCTTGATCTCGTCTCCCGTAGCTTGTAATTAATCCACACTCCGCTCTGCTGAACAATGAGTGCTAGCTAGGCCACATTGTAGATGAGCTTTGATGAGGATCGCTTTATTATAAATGAGCATATGGAATGATGACAGCTATTCTAAACACATATTATTGAATGTTTGGGGTGTGATATCACAAATTAGAATATCAGAGGTATTATATACATGTCGGAATGTCAGTGAGATTATTGTGAAAAGTGATGAGTCACAATTACAAGTAAAGTGCAAGCCCCCCAGCCCCTAGTACTTGCAAATATGAAGGCATTACATTCCTGAATGGATTCAGATACATACAGTACAAAGATTAATAAATACCCACTGAATTTACATATTTTGTTGCATAATCTAGACTAGCTACAGTGTACATTAGAATACATTTTTTGTTTTACTTTAGAAGAGTTCACAGACATGATACAGGCCAAAAAAGTCAGTGTGTACATGTACTGTACAATGTACATGTATACTTGCATTTTTTTTAAAAATAAAAATAGATCTATTTATATATATTCTTAAGTCCCTCGATCATCCCTAGATAAAAGTGATGCTGATTGCTCATACCCGTCCCTAGAGTATTTCCATGAACAAGCCATACATGTAATTGATCGTTTTGATTGGAAATTAAGTCATTACGAATGTTAAACAAAAGTCAATTGGTAGGCATATTTGTATGCATAACCAATTTACCGTATAGTACTGCTTAATAGTACCTCAATCATACAAAGGAGACCAAAGCCATCTAGTCTGACAATGACAACAAACTGAAAACAAATTTAATTTCAGGCAAATGGCAGAGAATGGGATCAGTCGGTTTGGAGTCAGAAACCCTTATCAGTCGCTGTGCGTAACGATCAGCCTTTTCACACACGGTTAAAATTCATCATACCAAGAGCTGATTAGTTTAAAGCTGTTTAACTGAACAGCTTAAAACAGCTTTAAAGTAAATTTTCCCTGTGTGAATGTCATTTATACGATGTTCCGACAGTTACGAAGTCGCAATTCATATGCCGTTCAAAGCAGGCTGCAGATATGAAGTCCATATCTAGAGAGCAAGACATTTTGTGTGTGAATGGATATACGTGTTTAAACTGGGCGGGCACTGCTCTTTAAATGCTCAGTAGAGCCATTGCCCATTTACGAGCAGTGACAGAGCAGTGAATCTTGAACGACCGCACCAAAATTTTCTGTGTGTGAATGATGTTGTATCTAAAGCTGATTAGTTTAAAGCTCTTTAAACTAATCAGCTTTAAAGAATTTTACCCGTGTCTGAAAAGGCTGGTGCTGGTGGTAAAGTGTCATATTTAATAGTGTCTGTGCTTGCAGACTAATTTGGAGTAGGGTTAAGAAATGTGATTGAGATCAAATGTAAGGTACATTGGCCTTTAAATGTTCCTCAGGAAGCTCCTTTCAGATGAATTTTTAAACATTTTTATGAGACTACATGTACAAGTAATAATGAGCCTAAATTATTGTCTAACAGATATTGACACTACACTAAAAGCACAGAGTAATTGATGCAGTTTCAAGTGCGGAGAATTTTGAGGAAGTAGGCTAAATGTTTACATTAGCGAGTATGCGTGTAATGTACGCTTTTGATTTATGCATGCATACTGACATCACAATGTATGAATGTTCAATCTAAGCAATAAATAAAGTGAACCTCATGCATACATTGTGCATGTAACTCTTTGTTTGCCAGCATAAGAATGAAGTTTAATAGCAGGTTTACACAAAACAGTGTGACAAAACAGAAATATCTGAAGTACAGTACAACTTTCGTTATTCCACAGAGACTTTAACTATTTGAATCTGACATTACAAATTTTACTTTTATGTAGAGCATCCTGGATAAATCATTTATACATATAATTCACCCCCTCCCACCCACCACAACCATCACCACCATCTTTATGACCCCTGCATTCCAAAACTGGTGAGGTAAAAAAGCTCAGAAATTAAAAAGATGCCAAAGATATTTAAGTCTCCTACAAATGTAATCTGACTAAATCATTCAGATTGAAAAAGAAGGCAAGCAGAACGGGTTATTTTATAGGATGAGTCACTCCAACAATCAATATTTCAGGGGGAAAAAGATGGACATTAATCTGCATACATGTATGTATGTATGTGACACAATTCTAAATGAAATGCAATGCAGATCTACATGTATGTGCTTGAAGAGCTTCTAAGGCCCTGGGAAGTTGTTTTTCTTTGTGGGTGGGGGCTGTTGTTGTTTGGACTCAAATATTGGACACAACAAACATACATACTGTACTTATACATGGACAGGATATGATTATGAGTCATCACCAATGCGCAATGTACAAGGTACTACTGACCACATATGAGGTCCAATGGTCAGCCTTTCATGTCCAGGACAGACAAGGTTACTGTCTTTATTATAGAACATGATCAATTACTTATTCATTCAGTCTAATTGATCTCAAGTCAATGAACCCCAAGGACTCTCGATCAACAAGGCAGTCTCCTCAAGAGTACACAATACTACACATGAATGTGAAATGACTAATCTACATGTGTAAAGATTGGCTCTTAACATCAGCCAGGAGCTTTCCAGAAGCTTGCCCACCACAGCAACAACTAAATTTGTGTGAGTCGGATTTGAATTCATACAAATGCTTTGACACATAAACTGGTCAATTTAGATCATCACCATAAAATGTTCTTGTAGTTGTAAAAGATATCCATAAACTTGAATGGATCATGTGCTCATGCAGTATCAAAAGGGCTTTAACTCATACATGTAGAGACACACATGTAGAGTCCTTCTGACTCTGACATGTTACTAGCACGTCTCATTCAATGTGCATTCTTCCATTCAATAGTGTGATTCAGATCTATCAGAGGTTTATAACCTTCCCCGAAATGGTTGAACTTGACTAGTAAGGTTATCTCCTATCAATGGTTTTATCGAGGATCGGTTTTCTATACACTGACCTCAAACTTCCTATGAATTCTATAACCTTCACCTGTGCAGTCAGTTTCATAATGTACAATAGTACAAGGTGTAGGCCTACATACGTTTATGTATACAGTGATGTTCTCTGCTATAATACCTGCTATAGTGATCATGTACGTGTATTTCTTTTACCTACAGTGTATAGAACAATATATTTGTTGTTGTTGAAAGTATCAATATCATTTTTCATGCATGCACTTTTTGATGCTAGGTCAGACAAAGTCTCTGACAAATTTCAAGAGGTAACACTATCAACAGTGAATTATGTTTTGAATGCCATCAAAGCACCTACCAAACCTGGCAGTCATATAGACCTACTGTGCATGTACATAATACATTACAATTACATTATATCCGTTCTTGTCCTAGTCAATTGCATATGAATATTGCAAAGGTTGTTTTGTTAAAAAGTGGGTACAGTTTGCTTCAGTATTATAAAACCAATGCTCAAAAAGAGCTCCAATGTAAAAACAACAGTCTGAAGAGTTTAAGAAATGTTCTTGTTCTGTGCAGGCCCCTGTACAAAGATTGAATTGTCAAGTAAACTTGAATCATTTATCACCATACACTCTGTCTCTGGTGTTAGTGCGTACTTGTGAAAACATTCTGGCACAGTTTTCTCTTGACACCATACAACAACAACAACAACAACAACGGTTATAAGAGGATTACTAGACATGTCCAGACTCCAGACAGAATACAACTTTAATAGATTACAAGTTGGTAACAATAAGAAGGATTATCATGTACAGTACATCTCCTAGATGGAAAACACCCACACAAAATGACTCATCCTTCATTCAAACTGCCTACCATTTCTTTCCTTGATCTTTAACCTTATTTGTTCAAAGTTTTGCACACAGAGAGAGAATGGCTGGGATTCTTTCTGGAGGGCCTGTTTAATACAATGGTACAAAGTCCACACATGTACAGTACTTTGATTTCTCAGTCTGTCCTTGTCCTTGTCCTTGCAAGCTATTTTCTAAGGTCATCATTCACCTCACCAATCAGTCTGAATTGGTCTCTTTTTCTTTTCAGTCTTCCACTGACAATACATTGTACATGTACAGATCAGGGAGGTGATAGAGACTCACCCTCACTCTACAGATCAACTGAGGCCACACCCCCTGAGCCTGAGCTCTAGTAATAGGGACTTTTAGATTTGCACGACGAGAACGTGGACTGCCACGTGTGGCAATGTGACGTCCTTTTGGCCGGGCACTGCCAGTGCCTTAAAAGGACGTCACATTGCCTTAAAAGGATGTCCACGTCGCAGTCCACGTTCTCATCGTGCAAATCTAAAAGTCCCTACTGTGAGTGTCTGAAAACCTTATCAAGTCCATGGCTAAGCCTATAATCCTCACTGGTATTTGCTACTATTGATGAAATCACCCCTTTCTAATTTCTATAATAACATGCTACAAAGTAACTGTAATCTATACATTTGTATACATGTACTGTAGGCCCTATGCAGAGTAACTCCTTAGAAGAACTTGACAAGATTGAAGATGTACACCTGTACCTGTATGTACAATGTACACTGTACATATTACTTTTTTTTAAACCAATGTGTGCAAACTGAACAGGATTTGGACTGTTTACAAGGTCGGTTTAATACACAAATACTAGCACAGTTAATTGTACAGATGTTTATATAAAAGTTGTAATAATCACTGTAAAATGTTAACGACATTCCCATTTGTGCAGTGTTAATTGTTATAATATATAGAGGAGAAAAAAATTAGGACAGCATTTGCTGTGTGAACAGGAAATAAAACCTTGAAGTGTTTTAATAGTTTTGATAGTAATTAAGGACAAACTGTGCGGCTGAATAAATTACCATGTAGCTGATGGCTAACATTGCAACCAATATCACGCTCATCATTACAAAGTCCAACATATATTGTAGCCTACACATTTAAAGGGATAAATCAGCTCACTATACTGTACATGTACATTATTAGGTGACTTCTACTCTTCATAGTATTTGTGGAATATCAAACAAATACATTAAACTTTACAGTGAAAGTGAAAAAATCCATTAAAATATAATATTCATATTAATCTTCTATAATTTGTTCTAATCAAGCAATTGAAAAGAGTTATGTAAAACCTCATTTTGAGTCGGGAAAAAGTACAAATCATGATGCAAGTGGCCTGCAAGATAATTGCATCTTACCAACAGGTGTAGTGCCATAATTTGTGAATATTTCATGCTAGATATTCTCATAATTCAATTGTTTATCATGGATGTTTTGTATTGACTAAATGAGGAAACTTGTCTTAAAGCCCCACTGCACTACTTGTAGCTACTTAGTCCCTTTATATAGAAAACAATACCTAAGCGGTGCCCATTGGTCCTCTTTTTCTTATGTTAATTGAGAGCTGATTTGATGAGATAACCACCTGTCAGTGACCACGCTGGGAGGTCTAATCCCTCCTGGCCAAACTAGTGCAGATAGGCTTTAAAGGGTTAGTGTGGAGCCCATCACAGAGATCAATCCTTTTCACTCTATTTTTCTTTGTCTTTAACAGTCAGGAGGCATTCCTTTTTTTCAAGTCAAGGACCAAAGTTCACAATGTCACAACACACAATGTTATTCCCAAATGAATGAAAATAAACTTTCATGGGATAATTCAACTTTCCCAAACATTCCTGAAGCACTAGTCATACTCATGCATCAAGGTAAAGGGTAACAAGGAATAAAACAAGCCCTTGGGTTGTAAATGTTTTGTGAGGAGGAATTTGCAGTGTTCAAGAATTTCGGCATTAACATACCTACATGTACAATGTACAGTACATGTACATGTACATGTATGTAGCCTAAACATGTACATAACATTTATAAACAAGGGTCATATTTTGATATGGAATTTTCTTCCTACAACAAGTACCGGTAGAAGTAGATTAATTTCTCTAAAATATTCCACATGTACATGTACAGGTACACATGTTCACTGTACAACACCCCCCTCTCTCTCTCTCTCTCTCTCTCTCTCTCTTTGTCCTCTCTCTCTCTCTCTCTCTTTCTCTCATTCTCTTACTCTCTCTCTTTCTCTCTCTCTCTCATTCATCCACTTACTCTCTCAATTTCATTCTATTTCTACTCCTGTAACTAAATATTTTAATTTCTTCCTACCCCACCCTTTTCTTACTCTTTCTATCTCTCTAACTTACAAGTGTAGGCCTACAATCATGTACGTGATGTTTTACATACCTTTTCCCTTACGTGTATTAGTCTCTATTGCACATGTACATCTAAAAGAAGCATATGTACAATGTATTTTCTCAACAGACTACCAGTATTCACAAAGTATTATAATTTTTTTTAACTCCAATATACAGTCACACCACGACAATGCATGCAAAAAAGCAAAATCACAACAGGATCTTACTGTACTACCACAATACCACAATGCATTTAATATGTTGGAGTATAAAATACATGCTTTACTTTTCTCCCAAATTGTCTGATCAAAGTGCATACATGTATAGTACATACATGTACAGAGGTCTGTACAAATTCAGATACTAGTATTTTTAATAGTACCATAAAGTTCGGATAAAGCTTCTTCTCATAAAATGAACTCTCTGGTTCTTTTTGTACAATGTACCGGTACATGTGTTCCTACTATACATTGTCCACCGTATTAATCAATCAATATTAATTGACTGAATTACAACCAATGATGAGTCATTTCATATTAATGTATGCATGTCATCTATTACACACACTGTGAATACCTATTGATTTAATGCTGGGAATAACAACAGAAGTTGAAGTCAAACTCAAAATGTCAAAGTCCACAAACTGCTCAGTCTCTAAAAGTAGGCCTATTGACATATTTCCATGCCTCGACTAGAATACTCCACTTTATAGTTCACTTTCTGCAAGTATACTGACTCTAATGCTTTATATATCTGTACAGATACTTTAATTGTCACTACCTTAAACCGAGTTTGCACACTATGATCCTACAAATTGTACATGTACAGTATGCAACCCACTGTCACTGAATAGGCCTGCTGAGCCTGTAAAAATTCAAGCTTGAGTCTAGGGTCGCGTTTATCGACCAAATTTTTGCCTAGAATCAGCGTTTTCAAACGTCTTTCAGGCAAATTTTTAAGGCGATAAACGCAAAGCCCTATTTCAAACGTCTTTAGATATGGGCATATTGTAACGCCGAAAAGGTGCGTTTTGAATGTGACATACAGCCAGAATCACGTTTCTGAGACACGATAAACGCAAAGCTGTTTTGAACCCCACATACAAATCGGACCTTCCCATATAGCTCTATGGACCTTCCCAGGCTAATCCGCTTCCAAGGTCAAACGGCGCAAAGCAGCTGGGCAGAGACAAGGCCTTTATTTTGAATCGTGAAGAGACGATAAACGCGACATCCCGAGAATCACGTTCGTATAGTGGGGTTCGATAGTGGGGTTCGATAGTGGGGTTCGATATGTACATATCTGATGGCAAGACCCGATAAACGCACCCTAGGAAGAATGCATATTAACTATTAATACTCGACACTATTAAACAGGTGACCTGGGGGTGTTTCACAAAGATCCTATTAAAGTTGAACTTTTCTCTATTAAGTTGGACTTAACAATTATGGAAAGCAGTTAGCATGTATGAAAATATTTTGTAAAAGTTATTTTAAAAGGCATGAAATGTTGATTCAAATCATTCATATTTCCTATTATCAAGGAGATTGCATGTTCTTGATGTGGAATTTATAAAAAGTCTAAAATACTTGAATTTTCACTTTTGAAGATATTTTATTTCAAGGCTACGAATGGCTCTCCATAATGTTTAAGTCCAACTTAGAGTTAAGTTCGACTTAGGATCTTTGTGAACCCCAAGATAGATTGGCACCTACAGTTGTATAATATAAGCCCAGACCCCAAAGATTTTGAAGTTTTTACATTGGGCTTATGAATACGGATTATAAAAAGTCAAGTCCAGACCCCCTTCAAAAAACAGTTACCGGTTCATACATGTACATGTACATGTACAGTATGTATAGTACATGTAGTGTGGATCCATGGTGTATACATACATGTATGTACATGTATACCAAAATGAAATCATAGACAGATTGGTTAATTTAAATGACAGTCATCAAAACAGTTTTTTTTCAAGTACATGTCATGTACATATAGTCAAAAAGACTTGTGATAAGACTAGCAAAGGTGATGATTAAGAGAGATAGATCCTTCAGGATTAATAGAGCTGCATGTAAACCATGAAGCATCCTCTTGTGTACCTTTGGATTAACAATGGATATGAATGCACTGGTTACAAGCCATGACGACAGACAGAGGACAATTAATTAAATGCATCACACCCTAGGATTCCCATATTTTATCATACCAAAGTATATTCTATATTGCATGTACTGGGGTACGTGACTACCTATTACTGTCCACCAAGCTAATTAATTACTGTATATTGAACGTTGTAACTGCTGCTTGCTATCATATTTCATATTTTGCTTTCTGAACGATTAATTTCGACCTACAGGTGTCATGAATTACAGTACACTATAAACAGTGAAAAAAATACACAGGGGCTCAGGGCGAATTCGCCCCCGAAATGCCCAAAAGAGCCCCCGAGAATTAGAAAAGAGCCCCCATAAATTTGCATAGAGTTCAATGTAAAAAACAAATTTTAGAGTGTTATTTTTATGCAGGCAAGCTTGAAAAGTAGCCCCCGAAAAATAAATATTAATTTTTTCCCTGTTAACACTAACATTATCCATTCCAACTAAGGTTAACAAACATTGTACGTGTTGGTGTACATACTACATACATTGTTCGTGTTGGTGTACATACACTGTACACAATAGATGCATTCACGTTACTGGTGATACTTCCGCAACAATACAGACAAGAACACTCTGCTGACGAATGTACAGATCGTGCGATGGTTAACTTCAATGACCACAGGCACTTGCATTGAAAGTGAACCATGCATACAAGACAAGTACAATAGGCCTATATGTTTTTTTAGTTTTGTTTTCGGCCCAAATATATCGATGCGACATAAACCAATTAACAATATAGACAATATAAAGTGAGATAAAAAAAAAACTTTGATTCACCGTTATTCTAACAACCAATCATTGCTTTAACTTTAAGACAATTTTGAAAATCGTTTCCGTGGTCAAATATGGCCAATACAGACTGTGACAATTATGTTTTACTTATTTTCTGCCATACATTTTTTTTCAAATAGATCATTTCCATGGACTAGAAACTACATTGTAACTAAAACCATGCATGTCTGGCATTGTCTGCAAAGCAGCTTATGGGCATGGCCCGTGGCATGGCCCATGACATGGATTTCCTAACCTCCTTCTCTACATCAAATCTGTCTACAGAGCTTCCTTAAGTCAGAATATGAAGTCTAAAAACTACTTCATAGTATACTCTGAGAAAAGTATTCAACAATCTATTGACAGGGCAATGGAAAATACAGGGTAATAGACTGAAGAGGTCAAATAGAATGCTAGCTCTATTTTTGTCAAGTAGTGAATTCCCCCAAAAAAAAAAAACAATGCTATTGAAAATTACCATCAGGTGCAACAATCACAACATTTTGGCCTAATAATACGAAAAATTATCATGGTTTGCATTAGAAGCATACCTTCGCAACTGTTTTGCCAATTTTAACAAACCAAAATGTTTTGGAAATGGAAAGAGTTGTTATTTGTGATAAATCTGGTTCTGAATTCTGATTTACAATTTTGAAAAAAAACACCTACTAATATGTTGTAATAATTATCAAATAAATCAAAAAGTAAATTGTAAATTTTGTTTTGCTCACTATGAATATGGGTTGCCATGGCAATGTTTGAAAAAACATCAGGGGAAGGTCAGTTAAAATAGGATGTTTCTTCTGGAAACGTCATATTTACACACAAAACAGGAAAATATGTGGTAGGCCTATATACTTTACAAAACATGTTACCATAGACCAATTACACCCACATACAATTCAACACGCTCACATACATTTAGAGTGATACAGTAACTTAATTGACCAATGTGTCAGGATGTTTAGAGCTCTGCAAACACAGGAGGAACGTATTATGCTGTCAAATGACAATCGGTCACTCCCATGGTGTGGTCAAAAGTATTGCGTCACTGTTTCCTGAACTTTAGCTCACCAATAGGTTCCTGTCATTTACAGATTCCTGACTACTGACCCACATCCCAATCCATTGTCTCTCGTACAGTTGCCTTTTAGCCAAATTTTGCAATCAAGTTGTTACACATTCACCATTAGAGTAACCAACTGTATTTACATGTACATGTAATACCCCTGTCTACAGTACTGTACATTGGCCATGTATTGTAAGGGAATAGTTTAGTTGTCAACAGTGAATTTCTTAAACGTCCTAAGGTTCTCCTTCTTATTAGATTGCTAGAGAACTAATAAGGGACAACATGACCAAAGCAAGACAGTATACATGTACTGCATGTACAAGAACTCAACAGCCCCCCCCCCCTAAATGAAATAACAATACTACTAATATAGAGTATTTATACTGTATATAATGCACAAACTCCAGATGAATAATGTGTTCAAGGCACAAAAGAGAAGTAGGAACATGAATGTAGAGTTGACAAGGTGACACCACCACTCCAATCTCCCCTGGTCCCAAACTTTTTTGCCCCCCATCTCCCTCCCGCCCTCTCTCCCTCTCTCTCTCTCTTTCATACCCTTAATACATGTGGAGATATGAAGTAAGGGAGTCTAAATCTGACGTCCGAAAAATGTTCACTGAATGCTGATGCAGTCTTCCACTTCCAGGTATGGGATGCATGGAGAAGGAAGATGAAGCCCCAGTGTTTTACATGACTGCAGGTCACTACTCATGCCGGACAGGTTAAAAAGCCTTTGAACAGCTTTTGTCTTCTGCTTTTCTTTCCGTATTCATGGATGCGCGAAAAATAATTTTAAAAAGTCAGAACAGGTTCTGTAAGAACCCCACAGACTTTAATAGTTGGTGTAGCTTTCCTTTAAAGCAGGCAAAAAAATTCCTGTTCTATGATAATAGTGAAAAACTGAAGATCAATTGAAAAATAAGGAAAAAATGAAATGAAATACATGTACAATGTACAATGTACAGTAGGCTACATTTGTAAACAATGACCTGGTTATTGTTTCAGTGCTAGAACTGCTGGAAAAACAAGTAAAAGGAAAGAAACAAATCAATGATAAAAGTTTGTATTTGAAAAGCTGGTGGGCTCTGATCAGTATTGTTGTCATCTGCAGAATTTCTGGCACTGCTTCAAAGCATTCAAGCTAAATCTAGGTCACAGTATTAGCAAAAGAATGTGAAGAGGCAATAATAAAGTGTATTGTATATTTTTGAGCTGACAACGTGTGCAATCAAATACATGCACCAGTAGGCAGTAACCTGCAAAATAAAAAGAGGGAAAAAGGGGGGTGGGAAATATGTAAACTATAGGTGTATACCGGTATAACATATTGAACGCATTGAACATATTGAACAAATTTGTTTGAGTTTATATACGTAAATTTGAATTCAAAACTAATTTTTTAGTATTCGGCAATAATGGTCACAAACTGACTGACTTGCCTAAATTAAACAACAACAACAGCATAACAACAACAAATTGTGGCACTTACCAGAATCCTCATGAAGCGATCATCGAGGTCCGTTTTCTCTGGCATGGCTTGTTTTGGCGCCATCATCGGGTAGCTATTCCGCCGCCTGAGCTGGGGAGTACTCTCTCCGTTCCCCATGCTTGTAAGAGTCTTTTCTCAATCAATTCAAAGGTCCCTAGTCCCTGAATGAAATCCTGTCGGTTGATTCCTAGAAAAAAGACGAGGAAAAAGTGCATTTCAAAACTTTTCTTGACTTCTACAAAGTACTTCTAGAATTAGAAAGAAGAAAAAAAATCATAAATCTAGTCTCTAGTCTAGATCATACAAATAAAATAGAAATTGAACTGTGTTACTGTGGTGATCAAATGTGATAATTTGTAATTTCATTATTCTACAAAGTAGACCCTAACTAATGTTTCCTAATTTGATACCTTTTCAAATGATAAGATCAAAGCACAAAATTAGGAGCAACATTCACAAGTCAATGACATGTCAGGATTGCGAGTTTGGTACTGTAGTGTAGGCCTAGTGTCAGTGTCATTGTATTTGTAATTTTCATTCAATAATTTCAAACTGATTAAAATTAAAAACTCTAAAACATCAAAATAGCACATCATCGCTTGAACAACATGGTATTTCACAAAATATCATCATACGAACTTAAGGAAATAATATAATACTCTTACTCTTTAGTCTTAGATTGTTTAGACTGTATTCAGGAGCAACACCACTACAGCAGAGTTAAATGGTAACAACACAAATTAAAAGGCGCGCGTAGCGTAGACACACCATCGGACATCTCACATTACCTCTCGCTGTTCTCCGGCAAAAATGGTTAGCAACGAAACGAACCAAAAGTGCGGCGAGATAAACGTTAAACTCACCTAATTTGTTCACGCTGACGATACTTGATATCACACAGTATTAATCCAAATTGTATATAAAACTACAGTACAACTTATCCACGGTGTAAAAAGAAGCTATAAATCTGGAAAATGTAAGAATACATTAGTTTCCAAAGTTAGTAGACAACTCCATCAGACCTTCGAAGTAAAGGCTGTTGATAAATAACGCAAATGCATGTAATACATACATTGTATGTAGTCTAGTCAGTAGCTCGATCGCGCGAGCGATTCAAACGAACGTACATGTTGTAAGTTGTCTTAAAAACAGATCGGTTTTGCCTCCATCAAAATGACGACTGTGACATTTAGGTCTTAATTATTCCACACTACTTAAAATACCTTTTATTTCATGCCCATAATACTCATTCTATCGTTTTATATGAAGTATAACGCATATGTATTCAATTTTAACGATTTCAAATGTGACCAATTATTACATTTACTAGCTTCAAGACTAAGTGTAAATCATGATGATCGAGAAGATGAATAAGAAGAAGAACAAGAAGAAGAAGAGGAAGAAGAAAAAGAACAAGAAAAGAAGAACAAGAAGAACAAGAAGAACAAGAAGAACAAGAAGAAGAAGAACAAGAACAAGAACAAGAACAAGAATAAGTAGAAGAAGAAGAAGAAGAAGAAGAAGAAGAAGAAGAAGAAGAAGAAGAAGAAGAAGAAGAAGAAAAAGAACAAGAAAAGAAGAAGAAGAACAAGAAGAAGAAGAGGAAGAAGAAGAAGAACAAGAAGAAGAAGAGGAAGAAGAAAAAGAACAAGAAAAGAAGAAGAAGAAGAAGAAGAAGAAGAAGAAGAAGAAGAAGAAGAAGAATAAGTAGAAGAAGAAGAAGAAGAAGGATGAGGAGGAGGAGGAGGAGGAGGAGATGAAGAAGATGATGATGATAATCTATTCTAGGCCTTCGAGTCTCTCTCTCTCTCTCTCTCTCTCTTCCATTTCTCCTTTCTGGCCATCAGTCCGCAATTGATGTCTTCTCTTCTGCTTCTCAAGTTTTTCCTATACAATTAAACTCATTTATTTTCCTCTTTCAATTTTTCATATTTACAATGATGGTACATTTTTACATATTCACATATTATACATATAGATCAATCTGCACAATAGGCCTATACAATACATTTTTTTTTAAAACATGAAATTGAAAGGGAAGGAGGGCCGACTAAAAAGCAGAGCTTGTAGGATGTATGCCCCCCTTTAAAAGTAATTATTATGAATTATTGTTTTATGAGGAAAAAACAACAACAGTAACAATAATTGATTCAGTAATACAAAAATCATTTTTAAACGCAATACAATGATAGGCCTAAATACATACATAAAAATAAACAATCAAAGTTACACAAACATCAAAGTTGCATAAAGTCACACTACAAATTGTATTTTATTGGGGAATGCAATAGCCTAGTCTCTATTCAGAAGAAAGTCTCCTTTTGAAAATTTGTATCGAATTACACTGTATAATATCATTTGAAAGAGAATTCCACAGTTTTGGACCTGTAAAAACAAATGTCTTTTGTGCAAACGATGTTTTATTTAATGGTATAGCTGAAAAGAGCTCGCCTGGCGAGTGAAGTAACTATGAATCGAATCATTTTTTACGAACATAAATTATCATTAAAAGGCAACGGTAATTTATTGTTTAGTGTTGAGCTTGTCCAGCTGAAAAATATACAAGTCTTTAATTTTCAAAATTGTATTATTCAGAAAAAAGATTAGTCTACTCCCTTCTGAAGGGTATTTCTTCTTTGTCTCCTTCTTTCTCAGCCCCCCCCCCCCCTCTTTAGTTCCGCTTGCGAATAAACTGGATTCACCTTTTGGTGCATAGTTTGCCCCGCCTTCCACCAAGATCTCAACCGATAAAACTTTACGCTGACTAATTTTGTTTCTCTCTCTCTCTCTCTCTCTCTCTCTCTCTTTCTCTATTTTCTTTTGATCAAATTGATGACTTTTGTAGATAAGATTTGGGCTGAGGCATCTGTAGTGACCTAGGCCTATACAGTCATGTACGTAATACAGTAGATTTTGTCAAAATAGGCAACAAATTTGGTTTCGTTGGCAAACTGATTATACTTACACCACTGTTTGAGATATAGAAATTGTTTAAGATGTTTAGTTTCTATTTCTTTGTATAACGGTTAGTGTTTTTTTTTTGTTTTTTTTAATCCAGGTAAAGTCATTTGAATATCTTTAAGAATTCTGTCAATTTTGAAATGGAGAATCTATCTACTTTATAGTACTTAACTGGTTAATCATCCTAATCGCACACTTGTTGTCAGTTATATCGTCACAATTTTAATTTTCATACTTAGTTAAGGGTTTCCTTAAAATATGGTTGAAAACCGAAGAGGCTTCAATAAAAAGGTGATACTCCCCTTTTTTTTTTTTACGGGGACAAATACATGTACTTATAGCTGGGGAAACTCTTGACAAGAGATGGCGCTCTTCCACTAACACAATAATGAGCATACAGCTTTTGCAAAACTTTTATTATTTTGGAGAAGGCAATAAGTAGGGGGCAATATGGGAAATCGGATTTTCTAAATTTGTATCTCCAATTAGGATGTGGAAATGTAGTGTACGTATACATAATTGTGTTTAATATTGATTTTTTTTTCCAATTACCTTTAAAGACTCTCTTTCTCTCTCCATCCACTTCCTTTTTTGTCTTGTATAATTCACCCGCTTCCTTGTATATGACTTTCAACAAAAACAATAATGCAATTCCTCCGGTCTTTTTTCTTCTTCTCTCTCTCTCTCTCTCTCTGCTCTTACATTTTAGCTGGTGTGCAAGTTTCTCAACAATTAGTTTCAGAATATGCGGAATTACGTTAAACCAATTTTTGTGCCCGAGGTAAAGAATTACATGACCATTATTCAATAGCTGTATATAGTGAGATGTGAGTTTGTTTAATTTATTTCAATACGGTAATAACAAAAACTGCTATCAGCCGCATGGCTGTGTTTCAGCAAGTCCGTATACAACAGAAGACAACATTGCAAAAATAACATATTAATTAAATTATTTACATAGGATAAATACAAATTACAAAAACTAAATGCAAGTTATACACAAATTATTATTTAAAAAAAAACAATTATAACAGAGATAGGGAAAATAGAATCAGACAAACAGGATTTACGAACAAAAAGTATCATGATCAAATCTCGGTAACTATTTTAAAAAACTCATTGGGAAGATAAAAATATGTTAGATGCATTTGATAAAAGTCGGTAGTTTGGTTTGAGTTGGTCTAGACATGTAGAGGTACATTCACTTGGTCAGCTCTCTGTCTTCGCCTACAAACTGTGTCTCAGAAGAACCCCGGTTCGAAACTGAGTCACGATCTTTTAGATGGTAACGTCAAAGGTCGGTGCTAGACGTGGTTTGGTGTATACAAAAATCAGAGGTATAAATTTCAGAGGTAAGAATGTAAACGAAAGGAAGTGACGCTATTTTAAATAGATTTTCCAAACAATATTAAATTAAAATTACAATGTGTATGTGTGCTAAACTGTACGATGTTACTGATTCACGTGCTTTTCTATAAAACAATGAAAATAATTGTTGAGATTGATATACTATGCACTTAAAACCAATTAAGTAGCATTATCAGAGTCAGTGGCGTAGCGTGGGTTCAGCCATGGGGGGGGGGGCATCCGTCTTAAGTCTACTAGATCAGCGTTTTTAAACCCCTTTAAAGATACTATGTCCCTTTTGCAGCCAACAGCCCAACATCAAATTCTGTAGAACTTTGCAGGAATTATGGATATGTCATGTATGTCCTATCTGTGAAATGTAAACGTTAGCAGTGTCCTGATATTCAAATTATGCAAGGAAACCCGTTTACTTGCTAGACTTCACTGTCAGACACTATTGAGTGACTGACTTGTTTTTTTTTCATCTTTGGTAATAACATACATAAAATGAGCTGTAAAGCCAGGGTGTCGATCACGGGGGTGGGGATATATCCCCCAATATTTCAGGTGGGGATGGCCTGTACAATCATCCCCCAATAATTCACCATCAAAAAACAAAAAAAATGAAGAGAAAAATTAATGATGAGAGCCCGATGAGAGTAGTTAATGGTTATTACTCGCAAGATGACCATCAATATACACATTTTGCTATCTCATTTTCATAATACATACATATATAAATAGAAAACGAAGTAAATGAGACAACCGTATATGAGACAAGAATAAATTGAATTCTCACTCATACGGCTTCATCAGGAATTGATGAATTTATTCAATTTATTCAATCAACAGCAAAAGATTGAATGAAATTTGGGACTGATTGTGAATTTCAATACGCGAAATTTACAAGCTCAGGCATTCGCGCAGATATTTACAAGCTCAGGCATTCGCGCGGATATACGGGCTCAAATTTTTAGGCTTGTGTATACACGGTGCCCTGAAACTTTATTGTGGAAAGGTCTTTTAGCAGCTTAACTCATCCTTAGCAAATTAAGGCCAGATTGGCATGTGAATATCAGAGCTAAATATGGAGGCAAAGCGCAAGAAGTACTCCAAGATAACCAATTTCTTCCAGGTATCTACTAGAAGAGAAGAAAAAGATAAAGAAGGTGAAAGTTCTGCCCTGCAAAATGAACCAAACATAGATCAAAGAGACAAGGAATCTGTGAAAGAAGTTCCAAAACCAATGTCCTTACAAACAGAGGGAAATGATGAACATGATCTAGGAATCTAGGTGGTCTTTCCACCATGTGCACAAGCAATGAAGGAGATGAAAGAGGTGAGGAAGGATTCCTCGAAGTGAACCAAACCAACCTAAAGACTGTAGAAACATTCCCCCAAACAAACAAAATCTCAGAAGATTTATTTTCAGAAAAAATGGTTCCAGGAATTTAAAAAATAGTGCTCTGGTCAGGGCCTTAGAGGAATATTATGCTTATATTTTAGAGCGTATCTGGTATGATAAGTTTATCTGGGTGAAGAAGGAGATAATGGAAGTTTGTTTTCTGGTAGTTGGAACGTAAGTTTTATATTATGTTTTTAAGAAACAGACAGTTTGTATGAGATCAGGAGTGGAAATTTTCTGTCATTTTGAGAACCAAATTTTGCATCAGTGATATTCTGTTTCATTGAATTGTTTCCCGCAGAGAGGATTCAGTTGGTTTAATTAAAGAAGGAAGAGAGTCAAATGAAGAACCAAAAGCAATATGTTTTTCATTTACTAATGAGAACTATGTTTTTGGAGATCTCCTTACACAGAATATTGGAATGGGTTTTTCACGATGAATGTTGTTTGGAGACATCAATATTCATAAAATGTATGTTTCTATCACCAGGATATAAAGAATTTTCTGTCTACATGAACCTTTCCTGGTTGCTTATTAATGCATTTGCCCACTGGTAACATAATACTTTCACAAGTTGATATCCCTCACCATTGGATTTTTTGTGGTAATGTCTAAATTTCGTTTAAAAATAGATGATATCAGTCTGGTAGGCCTACACTGCAGGCAAGAGTCAGGACTAACATTTAGCATGTTATTAATTTTATTACCACTCTTATATTCTCTGAAATGTTATCTTTATTGAGGGTGACTTGAAAAAGTTAATAACTTGGAAGGCAGGGGTGCAACCTGCCACACGCTTCTACCTCTTGGTTGCTTTGATCCATTGCCGAAAATATTTTGGCACCTATCATCCCCCCCAACCACGGATACAAATCGACACCCCTGCTCGGGTGAATCGGTAGCCCGACCGCAGCCCGAACGCAGCGAAAGTTCCTCGTGCACTAAAAGTGCTACGGTGTGTCTGCGTGCTCCCAAATCCGTACGGAGGCGGTACTCACCACGTACGGATACCCAAAGTTTGCCCATGTTTTTGCACGTAGACAGCACGCACTTGCAAGTACGGCGGGTTGTGACCACCGCATTATGTACACGTTATTAACATGCAACAAAAAGGGGGTGTTATATTGCTAGCTCGTGTACATAATAACGACTTATCAAATGTCACGTGATAGCTTTTCAGCCAATAGGGTACTTGCAAGCTAATTTCATAAATATATATATATCTACACACAAACACACACGCGCGCGTCCGTGTGTGTGTGTTCGGGTGTGTGGTTTTGTGTGAGTACCGTACCCGAGTTTCATCTTATATCATATGGAACGGAGTCTCTTGGAAGACACCCAACAATTAATCCATCCAATTTACTCTCTTTACTCGTCAGGAACTGGTACAAACACCCTCTGCTCGGTCATAGTAATCACACTCAACTCACAATCTGGAGATGACTTCAAGCTTTTCTACGGTATTGGCAAATCTGGCTTCGCATTCGGAATGGCCTTGGTGCCCCTCCTCGCTCATTACCTCATGCTAATATACGGGTGGAGAGGATCACTGATGATTGTGGGAGGGGTCATGACCCACCTCATACCCTTCTCGATGTTAGTCGACACCAGGAGAGAGAGTTGTAAAGAGGAAGAGCCTATGGATGACGAAGTTGCCGGTATTAATACAAAGTCACCCGAGAACCGTCAGTTGTCCCGATCAGATGATGAGCCAGGAAAGGAAAATGAGCCAAGCGATGATGGGGAAGGAATCGACTTGACCTCAGATGAAGGAAGAAGTGGACAGTCTTTAGTGGATTCTGAAATCAGCCTAAATAAAAGAAAAGTAGTGCGGAAGACCCCGACAAAGCCTCACGATGTGCAGTCTTCAATGAAGGCTGATAGAAATAAGATACATGAACGCCGACAACTGGAAACGAGGACTCGTGCCATTTTCAAAAAGATGATACATGCTATCACAAAATCGATTTTCTATCAGGATCCCTGGCTCACTGTCTTAATGCTCGTCGTGGGCCTCGTTGGAACGATAGATGGTGCATGGCATGCATTCTTGATTCCCCGGGCTGTGAGTAGGGGTATACCGACTTCAAGAGCACTCATCCTTGCATATTCCGCAGGAGGCGGTTGTTTCCTTGGTCGTTGCATCAGTGGTGTCCTTCCCAGTACTAAACATTACGGTCAACATGAATGGTTTCTTACATGGACAGTGATTAACACTATTTCACTTCTTATCGACATCCTCATTTTGGATTTTAACCTGATGATCTTCACTTCTTTCGTGTCAGCGATGTGTATCGCAGAACTTGACATTTTGCAAGTCACACTCTGCAAAGAAAGGTGCTCGTCTGAAGCTTTTTCAATGGTCTTTGCAGCTGCGGAAATCATCTTTGGAACAGCAGAGCTTTTAGGTACACCTGTCTTAGGTATAGAACACAATTTTTTTACTTCACTTTTTCAACCAGTGATATTAGATAGAGCAATTGCAATATAATTAAGGGCCATTTTCATTAAATTCAGGATCTTCAGGGTTAGCACCTTGTTAACTGAATAGGTAACCTTGCTCTTCTATGAATAATAGAAAACTTTATTTATTGTTTTCATTTAGTTTATTTCCTCATGTCGTTTTCTAAGAAAACGATTCAATCCCATTGTTGTTTTAGAAAAAAAACAAAAACACTTCCTCGCGCGAATCTTGAAAACTGTCGAAACATAGTTTAAAATTGTATTCAATTCGAATCAAGGATATCTCTTCGAATGCCTGGTTACCCTCATTTTTATTTCATATCTTAATAGATCATGAAGTGTAGATATGATTTCATACCAACATTTTGATATGGATTCTGGCTAAACATTGGAGGAATATTTTTTACGTGAAGAAGACCTAATTTGTTTGAATGGGATACCTGCCCTTGCAGGTGGCTTGGGAGCAGCTCCCCTAAATTGCCCCTTTGTTCTAATAATTTCTATGTTCCTGCAAGTGGATTAAATGCGGATTCGGGATATTTATCCTAAATGGTTGAAAATGTTGCATACTAATAGCAGCTTGTTCTTAATCGGTACAATCGCCATTATCAATCAAGCTATTCTCACGTTTTTCCTTCTTTTCATAATTTTCATCTGTACAGGTTACCTAGCTGATATCTTTGCTGACTTCAACGCTTCTTTTATTTTCTTATTGGTCATCGAAGGTTGCTTATTCATCATGATGGTCATTCTAAAATTCACTCAGCATCCGACTTAAAATACGACTAAAAATAAACTCAGTCCTGGGTCCCGTCTTACAAAGAGTTACGATTGATTCAAATCAATCGTAAGTCCTCCAATCAATCGCAAGTTTGCAGTCTCCTATCTCTTATGTACATAGTTGCGATTGATATCAATCGCAAATAAGTTACGATTGATATCAACTCTTTGTAATACGGGGCCCTGGTCAGTAATTGCGATTATGTCATATACATGGTGAAAGATAATGTGTGGAGACTATTGCGAAAGTGGATCATGCGGTACTTCAGAATAGATCATTTTCTTAATGTAACCAAATTCAATGCATACGTCTTTGTGAAGTACCTCAATACAAATATTTCGTTCAACTGTAACTAATAATTGTATTTCAAAAGTCAGAATGGAAAATGCATATATTACGTGTTGTAAGGTGAGGCAAGCCATAAAGTTTGTCCTACCTGGCAACAACTATTGTATGCAATTCGCATTCTGACTATTAAAATACAATTATTCGTAACAGAAGAATGAAATACTTCCTATCGAGGCACTTTGCAAAGACGTATGCATTAGATTTGGTTAGATTACGAAAATGATCTATACGTGTGTACTATAGGTATCTATAATAAAGTAATTCGTTATTCATTTCAATACAAAGCTTTCCGCCGTGTGTGTGAGCCTTCTCTGGCCCCACGTTATTCAGGGCCATCTTTTCACAGAGGTTGGCCAACTTGGTTTCAACAGACCAATATTCGTCATATTGTGCCCAATGAGAACCGGGATGACCGAACTATGTATATGGATGGAGCTGCTTAAATTTTGATTATAAGCCTGCAAATAGCAAACAAACTGATATTACTGGTTAACAAGTTGAATATTTTTGTTGTAATGAACTTCTATTTTATTTTTGTAAATTATTCATGATGGCGCAATAAAACTTCGATGTGATGACGTAATACATGCTATATAAATGCTGGGGGCACAGTGCCCCCCACCCAATTTTTGGAGTACCCGAAAAGTGCCCACTTTCACTTCAGATAAGTGCCCTTTTTCACCTCCGATGAGTGCCCATTTTTACATAGGAAAAGTGCTCCTTTTCATTTCAGATGATGGTGAATATGGCATTTATTATTCAGGTTTCAAGAGGTAGAAATCAAAGTGTTCTTAGATTACGTAATATATCAAATTTGGTGTTTTCTGTATTATAATCGGGCAGTGGTCATATGATATGGTATTTGGGATTTCATGCATTCTCGGAACATTCAGGAAAGTATTTTAATCAGGTATCACGAACACGAGGGGGATGTTAAAGATGCTTGTAGATGGTCATTTTCACAGGGAGTTGAATATGCAAGAATTATTGCTGACTACTTCATCTATGATTGCTTGGAAACAAAACACTAAAAAGCTATAATATATGGGCAATTATCAACTGATTAAAAATTATTTTGATTTTTCGTTGATAATCAGTGCTTTAAAAGTACAGGTACACTGTAAATAAAGCCCTTTATTTTTTTTAATGCCAATCTTGATGTTTCAATGACAACTTCTGATTCTGAATATTTCTGACCCTTCCCAGAACTCAACCCTCCCTTTAAGTAACCAAAAAAGAACAATTTTGGTTCTAAAAGGGCACTTTTGCCACCTTGATAATGGATACTTGGAACCTTACAGAGAAGGATGTACACAGGAGAAAATCTAGAGATTACTTGTGAAAAAACATACTTAGAGCAGAGTTTGATTTGAAATGTACACAGTAGCTCCAGGATTCAATGGAAAGCTCGAAATGGGCTCTGTAAAAGTGAAAGCCTCAACAATAAAACAAATAATTAATAAAATACAAAGAAAGAAAAGGAACTTTGTAAGACAAAATCCAAAAGAGCTTCTTGCAACAAGCATGTAAACAATGGTTGCCTCTTTAGTTTTGTACTGAGCCTGAAAGCATACAGGGTGACTATAATGTCTTTAACAAGAGAGGGAACTAGACTGTTTTTCTTGGATTCAATGTTTCACATAATTATACATGGTAGGCTACACCACTGTGGTCAGAATTTTTCTTTCTTTCTTTTTTGGGGGTGGTTTTTGTTCTTGTTTTGTTTTATCTGTTTTTTTGTATTAGTTTTTTTTGGCTGGGACTCTTCAAGATATAATTTCTTTCTTTCAAACTGTCAATTTCTATGTACTCTCTTATTTTTAGCGGGTCTAGTAATGAGGTTACTATTAGAGCTACTATTTTACTAAGGAATTCTCCAGAAATGAATCACTCACAAGTCCCACATATTTCATTCAATCATCTCATTAATTTATTTTTTATTTTATTATTTCTCTGGATTTCTTTTTCGTTCACCTGTAATAAATAATTGCATTTCAATAGTAAGAATGCAACATGCATAGGCCTATATTACGTTTTGTTAGGTGGGGCAAGCCATAATGTTTGTCCTACCTGGCAAGAACTAATGCATGCAGTACGCATGCTGACTATTAAGATACAATTATTCGTAACAGGTGAATGATATAATTCACAACGAGGCTTGAAGAATGTCAGATAGTAGGCCTACATGTAGTAAACGTTGTGACATATTATCTAGCCAGGTATTTTGTCATGTGCTTTCGACTTTTCTGCAGTACGTTTCGAAAGGCAGAAATTATTGTACTTGTTGGTCTAAACATAACACAGTATAACTTTATATACTAACATCATGTTTGTGATTAAGAAACGTGAGAGAAATACAAATTCAACCGTTTTTTTTTCTGCTAAATTCATGATGTATTTTGTTTAATGTGTCGTAGACAGTGTATGCCAGCACACCTTTTATAATTCTGCACCAAATATCCTTCAAACAATATTGTACAGTTAAACTATGTTTCTGCTATGTTGCTCATGAATTTGTCAATTTCAGAGTTTGATCTCTCACTGCAAATAAAACTTATCGAGGGGGCAACTTTAAAAAAAAAGAGTTTTTCTTTTCCAACTAAACTAAGAAAAATGCAAAGTCTATAGAATTAAACATAAGGTCACATTATTACCTCTGACATTTTTACCTATGACATTTTTACACCGAGCCGAGAATATACCATTTTCGTAATATAATCAAATTTACTGGACAAATTTTTATTAAGTGCCTCGTTATAAATTATGTCATTCACCTGTTACGAATTGTATTTCAATAGTCAGAATACGAATTAATACATTACGTGTTGTTAGGTAGTACAATTAAGCCATATTTGCCCTACCTAGCAACAATTAATGTATGCAATTCGCATTCCGACTATTGAAATACAGTTATTCATAACAAGTGAATGAAATAATTTGTTTCAAGGCACTTAACTAAGATTTATGCATTAAATTTGATTGCATTACGAAAATGGTATATTCGAAGTCTTGGTAGATTACATAATACATTGATTTAGGTGTTTTCTGTGGTGGAGAGCAGGGAGGAGTTTTTCTCCCCTCTTTTTTAAAATTTGTATGTATAAACTTTGATTGAAGTTCACATGAATGATGATTTTTTTTTTGTCATGTTTATGTTATCTTCAAAATGAAAGCTATAAAAATAATCCTAAAAACATCGAAAAGTGAGCAGTGGTGTGGTTTGTGAAGTGGTTCATTCAAGGTTTGACGGTTCGTATATCAGTCAGGCACTAACATCTTTTACCAAGATATTAATCCAAATTTGCCACTCTCCATCCAGGCGTAAATGGGTACCTGGCAATCGAGGGGGTAATAGTAATTGCAGGGTTCTCAGACAGAACAGCATTGATGCGGCGATGATGAGGCTTCTATGGGTAAACAAAATTATTACGATTATTACAATTTGTAATGCCTTCCAACATAAGACGACAGACATGGCTCACGTGATCTTATTTATGTGTGGTTTTCATTTTTACAAAGCCTTCCCAAGCAGACAAAATATATCATTACCTTTCATGACTATTTACTTTGTTTATTAAATTTATTTACGATTTGTTTGCAACATGGATGTTGTACATGTATAAGAAGAAACGGTTTAACAGTTTGATTGTCACTCTGACGCACAACCACGAAAGACCTTTTATGCTAACTTTGGCGCCTGCATATTTCTCTATTTCGTTTCTCTGTCTTCCTCTATTAAATATGATGATTAATTTTTTTAATTTTTATATCTATTTCACATGGGGTTGTTTAGTTATAATTAAAGAAAGTCATAAACAGAACTACAAAGTATTTAATTTGTCATCAGACAGAATAATTAAATTTAAATGAGCTTTGATCTTGTTTGGTTTTATTGTTCTTTGATATTGCTACTGGATTGGTATTAATTCAACCATAGTTCATCAATATGAACTCTCTCTCTTCTTCTCACCCTTCCTCATTAAAAAAAATTAATTTCCCCTATGTTTGTATCAGAGGCGGCGCTCCTGGGTGGGGGCAGGGGACACAGTGCCCCACTTTTCTAGTTCCTCAAAAGTGCCTCTCTTTACATAGGGAGACTGCCCCCTTTAAAAAAAATTGTGATAGGTTTCTGTTCCAAAATGTATTAAGTGCCCCTTTTCATTTAATTTCCCCTATCCAAATCTGATAGGTTCCCTTTTTCCTTTCCGATAAAAGCCTCATCCTCTTCTCATAAATTTCCTTTTTTATCTCTGTTAAATGCCCCCATTAAAATTTGATAGGTGCCATTTATCCTTTTTTATATTAGCCATTTCCTCCTCTCATAAATGCCCGTTTTCACCTCCGATAATTGCGCCTATCAAAATCTGATTTGCTCTCTCGCAAACGTATATTCAGGCCATCACATCCCACTGCAAGGTAATTTTATGATGCATAAGCAGTATCTTTGACCATATAAAGAGAGAAACAAATATTGAAATCGTCTCTGATAATGACTTAATCACAACGTAGGGGTGTATATGCCTATGTCTTTTTAAAAAAAAATCGCTTTGAGGTTTCTCTTTGTAGGTGCCCCTTTTCCCCCATAAATTGCCCCCCTCTCACTTTGGAAGACGCTCCGTCGCCCCTGATATGTATATTTGGTTTTTGGATTGTTGCTGATATATTTATTATCTTTTCCATCTAGGAGAGTCAGAAGACATTTTGCTTGCTAGAACTTTGTTTCAGCCAACTTGTCGTCACATTCGGTCACTGCAGAAAAATTATGATGAATTATCCCTTCTCTATGATAACTTAAGATTCTAAATTTGATGTAATTTCCTTATCAGAGGTTTCGAATGTGTCTAACACGTCACTACTGGGTTTAACAGGATGTACCTTGGAGGCTAAGTGTAGAAAAGATTCAAGGGGATGGGGAGTAGGGGCGTATATCCGTTCATCTTTAAATATTCCACTCTAAATTTGAAGTATCATGCAGACAGCCTTTGGCTCGAAATGGATATTGACAAGAAAAGAGTAATTGTGGGTATAATATACAGAAAACCAAACACTGATGTGGATGAGTTCCAAGATAGTTTGTTGAATGCCATTTCACATCTGAAAATTGACAAGGTTAATTGTATTATTTTAATGGGAGACTTTAACATCAATCTTTTAGATACTGATCAGAAGGTCGAACAATTCCAAACTGCATTGCATTGCGTAGGATTAGAGCAATTAATTACAACACCCACAAGGGTTACAAAACTGACTTCTTCTTTGATCGATCATGCATATACAAATGTAAATTCTTCAAAAATTCATGCAGGTGTTATATAAACTGATATATCTGACCATTTTCCTATCTTTGTAATTTTTGAGCATTGTACATTTAATAGATAGGTAATGATACGTGTCATAGGAGAACTACCACCCGTAGCTTTAAGAATTATGAAAATAACAAGTTTCAGGAAGAATTAAAAAAAGCAAGATGGGGTCTTGTTTTCAAACCAAAAAAAGGAAATAAAGCATTTGACATGTTCTACAAGTTATTTCAAGAGATATATGATAAACATGCACCAATCGTAAAACAAAGGCCAACAAGAAATAAAAACATTGCCAAAAAAACATGGATAACTAAAGGTATACTGAAATCAATACGCACAAAACAAAAATTGTATTGTAAGTATAAAAGATCAATTTTAATTCACTATCTGGAGATAGATAGGCCTATAAAAAATACAGGAATATTCTTACTTTAGTTATACAAAATGCAAAGCGTAATTATTATAGTGATATTTTAAAACAAAACAGGCACGACACCAGAAAAAAGTGGCAGACTATGAATGAGTTATTGTGTGGTAAAAAAGTATCAGGAAAAAGTACCGACATTGAAAATTGACTGTTCATAAAAATGGAGGGAGTAGGGTGCTAACAGACAATCATGAGATTGCTTCTGAATTTAATAAATTCGTTGTTGAAATTGGAACAAACCTGGCAGATAAAATACCACAGATAATGCAGATTGCACTGCATATTTAGGACCTAAGCTGAGTTAAACTATCTTTTGGAAACCAGTGACTGAAATAGAAATTGAGAATCACATTTCTGCCTTAGATGTTAACAAGTCATGTGGGTATGATAACATATCAGCACGACTGCTTAGAGATGCAAGTCACTTTATTAGTTTACCATTATCTCACATATTTAATTTGTCTTTACAGGAAGGTAAATTTCCTGATGCCTTAAAAATAGCAAAAGTAACACCAAATTACAAAAAAGGGCCGAAAGACATCCCAGGAAACTACAGGCCAATTTCTGTATTACCAGTACTCGGAAAAATCTTTGAAAAAATAGTAAATAGTCGGTTGATGGATTTCTTAGATGTACACTGTGTGATTGATGATTGATACATTATACATTATGTTGTACTTGTTCTTATTGTTTTTCTTAATAAAACTCAAACTCAAACTCAAACCCCGTTTCTTTGCGATACCTGTAACCGGTGTAATGTGAAGCTTATCGCTGGTATTTCGAGGACCCTTTTCTCAATGTGTGTGTGTGTGTACGTGCGTGAGTGTGTGTGTATGTGTACGGGAGGGGTTGTGTGGAAAATTATCGGCAAACCACTCGCTGATTTTGTTGAAAGGTAGAGCTTGTTTTTATGGAGATGCTTAAAGGTTAGTGCCAGGTTTTCTTGCAAATCGTATGAAGATAGGCATCCTTGATGTTACCATGGTGACATCGGGGTCTCCTCCTCCTAGGATTGACATGATGCTGCAGAATAAAAAAAAATTGTTCATATCATCGCCACAATCACACCCAATGTGAATAACATATACATGCACCGTGTGCCCCCTATTTGAGTATGTCCGAACTCTGCACACTCATTTCGAGGACCCTTTTCTTAATGTGTGTGTGTGTGCGTGCGTGAGTGTGTGTGTATGTGTACGGGAGGGGTTGTGTGGAAAATTATCGGCAAACCACTCGCTGATTTTGTTGAAAGGTAGAGCTTGTTTTTATGGAGATGCTTAAAGGTATTACAAAGTTTTGGTATGGGGTCATGAATTTGGTTCAAATGAACATATTGGAAGCATATGTGATTTTACAATATTCAATGATCGTTGTCGCGGTTGAAATCGAGTTTAAAGTGATGAAATTGTAAATAATAAACTCTTTATGTTGTATAGCGCCCTCTCAAGGCTGATATTACTTTAGCTTTAAAACAATGTTTCTTGACTATAATCGACCGATTTGCTATTCCCGTTTGGAAATTATATATCAGAACTGTATATTCTGAGATTTTCATGGTAGCAGCTACCATGGAATGGCCTTAGGCGCTATTTGAAATATGTACTATTTACCGGGAGCACCGGTAAATTTTGATTATTCAATTTGCTCGAAAGCAGAAGTGTTTTAGGGACTTATTTTTTTAGTGCTTATAATACATCCACAGGGGCATCCAAATATATCAAAAATTTAAAGAATTACTATCCATCCAATTTCAAAATTTCCCAAAACTTTGCATTACCTTTAAAGGTTAGTGCCAGGTTTTCTTGCAAATCGTATGAAGATAGGCATCCTTGATGTTACCATGGTGACATCGGGGTCTCCTCCTCCTAGGATTGACATGATGCTGCAGAATAAAAAAAAATTGTTCATATCATCGCCACAATCACACCCAATGTGAATAACATATACATGCACCGTGTGCCCCCTATTTGAGTATGTCCGAACTCTGCACACTCAAAACGAACATTCTGCCCATTTAAAATAATAAATATTATAAGAATTTTTTGATGTAACATTTTAACCCAAATTATTAGAACCACCCCAACAAACACCTCATTCAGGCCTTCTTGCAAAAGAACATTTTCGTTTGAGTAATAGGGTCTTGTTAAAATAATCGTTTCATGAAAATCACCTGGACAACCAACTCAAGTATCCTCCGGACAACTATCACCATAAAGATAACCTTCCCACAGAGCGATTATCCTGTTGTCCATATAAGCATGGCATAGTTTGCTGGCACAAAGCAATGTCAGTCGTTGTGCGTAACAGTGTCTGCATTATGAGACTACAATAGGCTCTGTACTTTAGCAGCTCCTCCTGACACAGCCAGAAAAACTAGGCTCTGCTCAAGGCTGTATATATTATGGTGGCAGACTAAGCATGACAAGTGGTTAGTTACTAGTAGGTATTGTTCTCGGGGTCGTACGTTGTCCAGTCTGCAAGCACAGACTCGAATTTGACACTTTACCACATTTCGTAAAGCCTCGATAAGAGCATAGATATGTCGGTCTCTGCTGTGTCAGGTGCGGCGAGCGCATATTTTTTTACACAACTGTTTAGCCATTTTCGCGAAAAATTCATAGAAGTGCTCTGGTGAAAGAGTCTAAGTCGTCAGCGCACAATACAATCACCAGCAGCAATATACTTTTAGTAGTACATGTGCAAGCACGTACACCCAGGGAAGAAGATGATATAAAAAGGGAAAACAAAGAATTACATAAGGAGAGTGGAGAGGATATGGAAAAGGAAAAACAAGGAAATACATAAGGAAAGAGAAGAGGATATATAAAGTAAATAGGAAAAACAAAATCGAAACTACATAACGGAAGAGAAGAGGATAGATTAAAGGAAAAACAAAGAAATACATAACGAAGGAGAAGAGGATAGATTGAAGGAGAAACATCAAGAAATAGATAACGAAAGAGAAGAGGATAGATTGAAGGAGAAACATGCAAAGAAATAGATAACGAAAGAGAAGAGGATATAGATTGAAGGAGAAACAAAGATGCATATTAAACGAAAGAGAAGAGGATAGATTGAAGGAAAAACAAAGCAATACACGACGAAAGAGAAGAGGATAGATTGAAGGAAAAACAAAGCAATACAAGACGAAAGAGAAGAGGATACATTAAAAGAAAGTATGCAGCTCCAGCAATCCAAAAGTACCGCAAAGGGTAATGTTAGACTCTGCCTCAAGTCGTTCGCACAGTATATTTGACTGAACTGGCTAAACAGTTGTGTAAAAAAAATATGCGCGTGCGGCCAAGGTACAGAGCATATTGTAGTCTCATAGTGCAGACACTGTTATGCAGAACGACCGACATGGATTTGTGCATGCAAACTACATGTAGTTGTTTTCCGGGAGGAGTAGTCAGTGCAAGCAGTAAATATCTTAGAAAGTGTTTAATCTGTCTCTGACATGATACTCGTAATGATTTCTTATTTGTCTTACACATACCTCTTTTGGAAGTCCATAAAGTAGGATGTACCCGGATTGTCCTTCATGAAATTGATAGCGGCAGCGTATGTTTTAATACACTCGATGAACTCAGTCACAGAAGTATTATATCGTGTGTCAACATCCACACTGAGCAGTAAAATAATGAGAGGGGGAGAGAGAGAGACATAATAATAATAATAATAATAATAATAATAATAATAATAATAATAATAATAATAATAATAATATAATTCTATACCGCAAATTGCATAATGCCTCTAAGCGGTTTAGAAGGGAAATAGTTGATAAATAAAAGGAAACAGAATTTTCATTACAAATTACATCGAATCAATTAACATTAAAACTTTGCAAATGAAAATAATACTTGTACATGATTATAAATCACTTACAACCAAAATACAAATAGTTCATAAATCAATAGTATCATACGTTAAACTACAAAATATAAAATGCAAAAGGTCAGAGGGCTATTCAGGAACAAGACTTAAAGAGATGTGTTTTTAGCATTGTTTTAAATGTATTTAAAGAACTATAGCATAGCATAAACGAAAGAACGCTGACCGTATTTTTGTAAGAAATAGTGTGAGACCGAGAGAGGAGAGATTGAGAAGCAAATCGCAAAGTCAGGACAGGAGTGTATCGAGGAAGGAGTTCAGAAAGATATGTAGGAGCGAAACCATGATAAGTCTTGAAAGTAAGGAGGAGAATTTTGTAAGTGGTGCGAGAAGTGATAGGAAGCCAGTGAAGCTTTTGAAGAACAGGGGTAATGAAATTGAAGAAATTTGGTTTTAGAGTCATTTAGAGAAAGCTTGTTCTGAAGTGCCCAAGTTCTAACATCCTTTAAGCAATTTCCCATCTTCTAAACAGCAGAAGAGCGATTCCCAGTATCAAATGTTGGGTACAATTGCACGTCGTCTACATATATCATACATAATATATTGTGAGCCAATATGAAATCTTGCAAGGGAGATGTAAACATTATAAAGAGTAGCGGGCTGGCACAGAGCCTTGTGGGACTCCGCACCATAGACAGAGACAGAGAGACATAGTCACATAGTCAGAGAGAGAGAGCGAGAGGGGATGTTGAGTGTGACCTGGAAGGAAAGAGGGAAGGGACATTCGTTAGGGAGAGAATGTGAGATGGACATGATGGTAGGAGAGAGAGGTACATGCGAGAGAGAGAGAGAGAGAGAGCAAGATAGAGAGAGAGAGAGAGAGACAGAAAGAGAGAGAGAAAGAGAGAGGGGTTACTACAAATAAGAACTGATTTTTTTTTTTTTTTTTTTTTTATAGACAAGCTTAGTAAAATAAAATAAAAATACAATAAAAAGGGGATTCCCAATGGTGACATCTCAACGGTTCTAATTTAAAAAAAGATTAATGCTTTTCCTTTACCATGAGCGTAAAGATCAACTTGAAGTCTTCCAAAGAAAATTTGTAAGAACAACACTGTTTGTAAATAAGTGTAGAATGATTGGATATTGGGTTAGACTAGTTGAAGGGTAGCAATCAATTGATTCTTTTTTAATTTCTGTTGCAGTCGCAAAGTGAATAGTCAGGTGGCTTAGCGAAATTATCGTTACTTGCCGGATAAAAGCACCATTTTTGGTACAGGGCTCCCTTAGAACATACTAAACGATATTGGGCTAGGAGCCCCCGGCAAAAATATCAATTTAAGGATGTGGAGGCGGGGGCGTCTTTTGGAGCCCCCAAATAATTTTATAACATTGATTTGTTGTTGTTTAAATGCTATTTTTGGTACAGGGCTTCCTTAGGACCTACTAAACGATATAAGGGTAGGAGCCCCCGGCAAAAATATCATATAAGGCTGTGGGGCGGGGGCGTGGCCTCATAGCCCCCAAATAATTTAGAAGGTAATATAACATTTATTTGTTGTTGTACAAATGCCATTTTTGGTACAGGGCTTCCTTAGGACCTACTAAACGATAATAAGGTAGGAGCCCCCGGTAAATATATCATATAAGGCTGTGGGGCGGGGCGTCGTAGCCCCAAATAATTTAGAAGGTAATATAACATTTATTTGTTGTTGTACAAATGCCATTTTTGGTACAGGGCTTCCTTGGGACCTACTGAACGATATTAGGGTAGGAGCCCCCGGCAAGAATATCATATAAGGGTGTGGGACAGGGGCATCGCCTCGTAGTCCACAAATAATTTGTAAGGTAATAAAACATTGATTTGTTGTTGTACAAACGCCATTTTTGGTACAGGGCTTCATTAGGACCTGCTAAATGATGGTAAGGTAGGAGCCCCCTGCATATATATTCATATATGTGTGATTTGGGGCCCATGGCGTTTGTACAACAACAAATCAATGTTATATTACCTTACAAATTATTGTACAACAACAAATAAATGTTATATTACCTTCTAAATTATTTGGGGGCTACGAGGCCACGCCCCCGCCTCACACCCTTATATGATATTTTTGCCAGGGGCTCCCACTCTAATATCGTTCAGTAGGTCCTAAGGAAGCCCTGTACCAAAAATGGCATTTGTACAATAACAAATCAATGTTATAAAATTATTTGGGGCTCCCAAAAGACGCCCCCGCCCCCACACCCTTAAATTGATTTTTTTGCCGGGGGCTCCTAGCCTAATATCGTTTAGTAAGTGCTAAGGAAGCCCTGTACCAAAAATGGTGCTTTTATCCGGCAAGTAACGATAATCGATAAATTTGACGCTAAGCCACCTGACTAGAAGCACAAAGTTTGATTAATATCAAGTCACAATGGGTCGAGTATCTTGCAGACAGTTTTGATTATGCAGGACTTGGGAACGTTTGGCGAGCTCAAGGAGAAAGATATATAGTGTTGCCTGGATTATGAATACTATGAAAATCAGTCTTTCTGTCTATTCAGGAATGGAGCGCAGCTACCTGGTCAAATCGTATTTGCACGAACTATAGGATGCTTAAGAATAAGTTGGTTTATGAAAAGTACCTGCAGATACTATGTCAGAAGGAAGCAATAGCTTTAAGTAAATTTAGATGTAAATCACATGGATTACCAGTTAATAAAGGCAGATTTGATGCAAATGTAGTACATGATTTGCAATTAAAAATGAAAATTTGTCTTGGTCATATTTTCAATGTATTAAATAATGCTCGTCTTCTTTGCAATGCCCACTTTGTACATTAATAGATATTGGTGATGAATTTCATTATATTTTTGTATGTCCATTCTTTCAAAATGAGTGAAAAGTGTTTATACCAAATAACTTTTGTGGTAGTAGCCTAAGACCAAATGTGTTGCACATGGATAAGGTTTTTAATACAGTTCATGCTTGCCAAATTTGTTAGAATTATTATGTCACATTTTTCTAAAGAGCCAAGGATAGATGGTAGTACTGTAAATGATAGCTCACAAGTAAGCAGTGTTATAAGGCACACTCGTAGGGAAAGGAAGGTGAATTGCCCAGTTCGCCTTGATTTGTAAATATGTTTATTTGTTCATATTATCATATGTTTATCATTGTTCATATTATCACATGTTTATCATTGTTATACTATTGTTATATTGATACTATGTTGTAAATATGATTGTACCCTCATACCCCGAGAGGGGGTCGATAGAGTCAATAAAATCTTACAATCTTACAATCTTACCATAACGGCGTAAAATACAGCAATAAATCGTTAATCGTTTGACCTGTATGAGTAAGACTTGCAGCCTTTTCACACACAGCTAAAATTCATCGTATCTAGAGATGATTAGTATAAACGTGTTTAACTCAACAGTTTTAAACATGTTTATAGAAAATTTTCCCAGTGTGAACATCGTTTATACGATGTTGGGATAGATACGAAGTCGCGATGCATACGCCCATACGAAGTTCGTATCTAGAGAGCTTGACATTTTGTGTGTGAAAGGTTTTTCGTGTTTAAACGTGTTTAAACTGGATGGAGCGACCGCTCTGTTTGATATGACCTGACCTTCAATGCGCAATGGCACTACTGCGCATTTTACAAGCAGTAGTTAATCACGAAACGATTAACGATCGCAACGAAATTTCTGTGTGTGAAAGGCGCGTGATTAGTTTAAACACGTTTCAAACACGTTTATACTAATCATGTTTATAGAATTTTAGCTGTGTGTGAAAAGGCTGTTGTACATTTTGTCAAGCCCAGTGTCCCCTCTATCCAGCCAGTGATACTGTTAATACATTAAGATCCTGATCATCGATCTTAAAGCCGAAGTTTAACATAATTCGTCCTTTACATGTTCAACAAGAATCCATAATCTTCTTCAAAATCACTAATTTAGGTTTAGCTCAATGCTGGGTTCTGTTATTTCACCCTTATGATTGTGTTACTTACCTTTTTTGGTCAGCAAACGGCAATTGTAGGGTGGTGTATTTCTCCATCGTATGCTGATAGCCAACTGGTGTGCTAGCCTTCAGATCTTGGTTGTTCGTCTGCATATCATGCGATCATGATCATGTAAAACATATAGCTGATTAGAAAGCAGCCACTATGATCTTTGGGGAAAGGGGTTACCGATTGTAATAAAGTTTTTAAGGATTAAATAGCTTTTCACAACTTACACAAAGTGATTTAAAATACAAGATACTCTCCATGCATTTTAGAATATTTTTTTTCTAAAAGTGTATATTGTCCTATTGCATGAAATTATACCTTCACTCAAAGTCGAAAATATTAAATTTCTTGAAATGTTTTCTTAAAAATATACAGTATGTAGAAATTAAACATTGCTCGCAAAGGAAGTAAAAGATGCCAGCTTGTGTAGCAATCTTCATGGACTCACATAGTCTAGATATGACTCAATGCAATCATTCAGTTTCTTCATAGTGACTTCATCAGGATGATCGATGTAAATGACGTCGAAAGCTAGGACAGCAAGGCATCCGTTAGGTTTGAGGACGCGATTGACTTCCTTCCTAAACACAGTCCAGTCGAAGTAATGACTAGCGGTGGCTGATGTAATGAGGTCCACCGAGGAATCTGGCGCTGGTAAATCTTCAGCTCTACCAACACTTTAAAAGACAAATTAAAAATGAAAATTTGTCTTGGTCATATTTTCAATGTATTAAATAATGCTCGTCTTCTTTGACCAGAGTTATCAGCTGTAATGGCATTATTTAGGAATCACTATCCGGTCTGACATTCCTGAGGGATTTGTAAAATCACGGAGTAGCTACTATTATTATCTAATAGGGAACAAAAAAGCATATTTGGTAATACTTTTAATTAAATACATCCTCAGCCATTATAATGATTATTTGGACGAATGAAGCAATTTAATACACTCCCTCACCCACGGTAAACTAAAGAGGCATTCTGACTACACGCATAGCTTTTCTGGGTAACACTGCCTGCATCATTTTTCATTTCATTTATTCTTTATTCATTCTTCAGTTTAAAAAACATGCAAATGTTAAAATATATACTAATCATTTCAAGGTAAAATACATCGTGCATTAAATGAATTTATATAAGATAAGAAGAATAAACGGGACCATCATTAAAAGCCTATTGAGGCATGACAGGTTGATGGTCCCAAGAATTCTCAAGTTATAACATTAATATTTCGTCTTTAAATGAAGAAATAGGTAAAACAAAGGTGTTGAGGTATTGAAAAAGAAACTTAAATTGAAGGGAACTAAACTTAATGAAATGATGATAACCTATTGATAAAATGGTAACAGGTATAATTTAGCTTACCTGAAAGATAAATTCTTTGGGTTTTGAGCCGTCTTTGCTACATCTATCTGCGCAGAACTCACATCAACTCCTAAAACATCATCAAAGTAAGGAGCCAAGGACCGTGTAAGCTGACCAGAACCACAACCGATATCAAGGGCCATCCGGAATGGTTTCACTTTCTGTAGAAATAAGATAATCTCACATCAATTTATAGAGCGTCTTTCCACTACAAAGCGCTTTGAGATGTCATTCATTAAACAATGTTAAGATTTAAAACTGATACAAGTTACCAAGCAGTGATAGTGTGAGTACAATGAATGCATATAGTTTCAGAACAGATGTGTCTTATAAATTACTATATTTGAATTGTTCTACTGTTGTTGATGATTTCAGTTGAGGAGGGAGCCTGTACAAGAGTTTGGAAGCAGTAGAAGAGAAAGCTAGCTGCATCGCCAGCTAGTTTATTGTTGAGTGAGAACATCGCACAAGACACTCCTCAGCGTACTTTGGTGCTCTATTGTTGACCACTCTAGCTGTAGATCAGTAGGAGAAGTTTAAAGGAGATCTTATCCTCAACTGCGTTTTGTAGTTTTACTAACCCAATTCTTTCAATCAACCCCTGTCTTATGGATTTGACACATCTACAATCTCAAAATAAACGAGAGTATGATTCTAACGTTTGTTTACAAAAGTAACACTGGTCATTATCAACAAAACCAAATCTTGAGAGGTGCTTTTTTGTATGAATTACTCCGTGGAGTAATTTGTACTGAAGTTCCTTAATTTTTATCAAAAGCGTTGTAATTCTGGCTCTTACAAATACATTTTTGAAAGTTCAAAATCATCATGGCCATCCCGAATTCGTAAAGATACATCTTTCAGTAGAATTATATTTCTAGATATCGCCAAGATCATATGTAATAATTGTACATCTACTGAATACTAGTCTGACCTTCCATCATAAAATCTACTCTTTAAATCTACATTACACATTTCCCAAATATTAGCTTTTTTTTTCGCTACACAAACCTAAATTCTGAAATTAAGTGAGTGGTCTGATTCGATCCTCATCGAGAATGTGATTAACTAAATACATATTTTTGTTATACAATTCTTCATTAAAAAAATCATTCTAATTTCTCTTCAGCATTATTTATTATTAAAGATTATTGGATTAGTTTTCCCATATCTTGCCATGCCTTTAAAATTTCTGTGAATAATTTTACATCATAGTTGCAAAGGGAAATAAATCTTCCCCAACTTTCTTAAAGCTATAGTCGATTTCAACCTAAAGTCTCGTTAACAACGTAAGCCTTTGGGTTTTCACGAATGATTCAAAATCATTCTTAAACCGCCATCACAATAGGTTTAGTAGCAGATCTTTTCCTTTCTATATAAATTCAAAAGATACTTTCTAATGTCTTTTCTATAATTACTTCAACTAGGCCTATATCCTAATCCATTTTCCCCTTTCAGTCATTATGCCAGAGCTTCTTGCGTACACTATAGGCACATTATACACACTTTTACACTCTCAAATATGACTAGGGTGACTAGGAGCCACCCGTTTATTCAATTCAATTCAATTCAATTTATTATTTCATAAAAAAATCACATACAATATATATACATTGAGAAGTGTACTGGATCATTAGCACCCGATAAAGCCGATGGCTTGAGGGAAGTGGGTGGACCCATAACATAAATGACAAATGTGGAAAATACAAAACATTAAAATTCACAATATAACAAAATGCAAGGCGTAAACAAGACATTACAAACTAAAACACAATAATACAGAACGACATAATTTATAAGATAATTGTATGCATCAGGGAAGTCATTAAGTGGCAAGAAGACGCAACTTGAATTTCGATTTAAAGAATTTAGAGTGGTCGCATTTTTAATTGAGTTTTCAATATTGTTCCATAATTCACCTCCTTTTTGTTGTATAGAATTTACCTTTCGTAATTTTAAACGTGAATATGGCAAGAAAATGTTATGTTTTTGTCTTGTGTTGACACGGGTGGTAACAAATTGTTCGTATAACGATACATAAAGTCTCCTGTTTTAATTATTACATTATCAGATAAATTTAATATATTCAGTTTATTAAACAACGGCGGGGTATGGGCAAGATAATGGGAGTTTGAACATAGACGAATAGCTTTCTTTTGTAAAGTATTTAGCCTGTTTAAATGACACGAGCTGGCCCCTAGGGCAGGACAATGGCATTGTACAAAGTGAAAAGGGTTTTCAGCGGTAGAAAATAACGTAGCTTATGCTACGGTCACAAAGGTCCGTACGAACGATAATTTCGTACGAATCTCCCTGTTTTTCCATTGTCTTCCCTATGGACATGCTAAGCTTTCCATGAATGGATTTGATGTGATTAACCCAAGTTAGCTTATCATCTATCTGTACTCCTATAGGAAATTTATACTGCTTGCTCTTTGTATTTCATGGTTATCTAGTTTTATCGAAAAATCAAATTGAAGATGTTGGCGCTTATTTGAATAAAAGAACATAATTATATTTAGTTGTGTCAGTATTGAGAAATAATTTGTTAGCTTTGAACCCGAAAGAGATCTTGTTTAATTCGACATTTGCATAATTTTGAAGCGTTTTTTATCAGCATGTGAAATAAATATGTTGGTATCGTCCGCATATAAAAATAAAATGTAATAATTCAGATGTATTGATTATATCATTCATATATATCAGAAATAACAAAGGGCCAATTATACTCCCTTGTGGTATTCGATTCGATCGTGAAATAAACATTCCAAATACATTCACGTATATACGTTTTATCATCAGGGGCGGATCCAGCCGGCGGCAAGGGAGGGGGCCTAAAAAGGGGCCCACTTCGTGCGAAAATTTGAAAATCGTGCCGGTCGATTTTTCGCTTTTTTTTTTCCCTCCGGGAAGGGTAATTTTTTTTTTCCACCACCACCCCTTGGGCGCCAGGGGTAGTGAGCACAATTTTTTTGGCACCCGAAAATTTTTTTTCCTACGGGAAGGGTTATTTTTTTCCACCGCCACCCCCCCCCCTTGGGCGCCAGGGGAGGGGGTCCAAAAAAAGGGTGTTTTTACCTGTTTTTTTCTAGGGAGGGCCCGGGCCCCGGCCCCTGGATCCGCCACTGAGTGACATCGTCCATACAAACCGAGCGTTCTCAAACGCGCCGAACAGGGTGCACAAATAGTGTATAGGCTTTTTATACACTCTCCACTCTCCGAAATCATATTACCCGAATGTATATTTCTGTAGCAAAATATCTGTTCTTGCTGAGAACCCTATATATGACAGTGATTCTACGACAAGGAGGTTCAGGGTTTAAAAAAAAAACAGAGATAAAACTCAATGATCAAAAAACTCTGGAAAACTTTCAGATCCACTTTTGCAGAATAAACATTACACAAACTTTACACAGAATACACATGAATTCGAACTTTGTCGTGATGAAGGCGCAAAGACTCCTCAAACCTCCACTACCACACTCTAAAGCTCGATCATACTCCGCAACGCCATTTATATTTCTGCTATACAACCCATTAAGGAACAACTTACAACTGAAGAAACATAATTCAGTTTTGACGTTTTAAGTAAATTTATTTTGCCCGTCACATTCAAATCCCTTTGCTTTCACAGTCCCATGTTGTAGCTAAAGGAATGCCTGAACACACTCTTAATGTAAGGAACCAAATTACATTACAAGCAGACAATAATTTACGAATAAGAATGTGAAAGGGGCTATTATAATTAAATATGAAAAACGTACATGTCTAAGAACAAAATAATGTTGCAATTATTATCGTACAAAAACAGTACAGGGTGTTTCACAAAGACTAAGATCGACTTTAAGTTGGACTTAAATATGGCAGGCCGTTCATGCCACTGTTTGCTCTCACCATTTACTGGCATTGGTCTCTCAAGGGACGTACAAAATCATGGTCACAAATCTACAGAATTTATATATTTTTTTATAAACCATTATTGAAGGAAAAAATATTATATAAAGATCATATTGGTGAGAGCAAACAGTTGCATGAATGGCCTGCCATATTTAAGTACAACTTAAAGTCGATCTTAGTCTTTGTGAAACACTCCCCTGGTCTAATAAGACGAAATAGCCAGCATTTTAGTCATTATAAAATGGGCTAGCATCTTAGCATACGAAATATAGAACGTTCAGTATTACTTAGTGTAATGTTTCTTTTTGAGATGGCTGTATGAGAGGCAGTAATGTGATCCGCAAACATTGCAAAATAAACTGTATGTTGCAGATGTAATGAAAATAATGGTAAATTGGAAATCATCTCAGACTTGGCAAATATTATGGAGGGATAAGGATGTATTAAACTAAGGAATACAAAAAAATCACATGGAAAATACATGAAGGCATGATAAATTATGTACAGCGAGGTAAAAATTGTACATTGCCCAAACCCAAGAACAAAATGACGGACCAAAACCCAACAATAAATTCTAGAACAATGAAAAGGCCATTATGAGAAACAGAATCAAAAGCTTTTTAAAATCAACTGCTGTTAGGAAAATATCTCGCTCACAAATAATACAATGACAAATCCTACCATCTGTCAAACGTAAAGCTCCTCTAATACATGTATATCGGTTTTTAATTACAGCCCACTTGTTCTAAGTGGATGATTACCTTTTGCAAATATGTTGTAGTCAGTGTTTTTGTTTTTTTTATGGTCAGTTTTTATTCTTTTCTCTCTTGAAACAAATTATAATCATAGACAAATTACAATCATCATATGTAACGCTCACTGCAAATGTGATGACATTATAAATCAGTATAAATTTTGTCTTACAAACGGCTTCAAAAGAAACTTACATAGTTAGTTCCTATACATCATTTTTGAAACAAAAATTCATATTTTCAAAGAAAACATATGCAGTTGTATAATCCAAAAATTTTGTTTTAACAATGTAGCAACTTATACTTCTTTTATACTGTTGTCCTGAGAGAAAAGTTTCTCTTTTGTTAACCCTCCCTACCCGACCTCTCCCTTATCCTTATCCCCTCCCTCCACCCCCTCTTAACCGGTGGACGACTGGCTCTGGGTTCCAATTGTTTGTCTAATACTCAGGTTTTCCCATTTAGAAAAATGAATAGTGAGAGTTCCCTCATTGCTGCCAATTTCCTTTCTTCTACTTTATCCCCTATTATACTATTCTTTATTTCATTAAAAGAGGGTGGTTTTTTAAGTTCTCTATTTCTACTTTGGAAATTGATGGTTAATGTAAAAAAACACTGCCTTTTCATTCCCTTTCTGATTCCTGTGGGGTTTTTTTAGCAGGAGATGACGTGGCAATGGGATGACTCACGGATGGCATCTCAAAGCGCTTTGTATCCAGTGGAAAAGGCGCTATATAAATTGCAACTATACTATGAGGCCTATCATTATTGCTAAAGAAATATATATAGCCTATATATGCAGTTAATAGCTATGTTATTCATGCCCCTTGTAAATTTGATGTTTTGTGTGTGTTTTTCGTTACTGAAGAGTGAAAGATGGACTGATTGAATTTGGGTCTTTGTTGAATACTTTTAGATGTAAGCTCTAATATTTCAAATTCTCAAGAAACATTATAATCGGGAAAATAACAAAAATGAAAACTTGGAACGGATATGAATACTTTGGTTGTTAACTATATATATATATATATATATATATATATATATATATATATATATATATATATATATATATATATATATATATATCACAAGATATTAAGAAGAACAGAGTCCCGACGAGATGCAGTTTTAAAATATGTAGTAAAAATATAGAGTTCACAACATTACATAGGATACACACAATAAGGTGTATTGTTTTAACTTCGCAAGCGCTTAATGTTGTGAACTTTATATTTGTTTACTACATAAATATACATACATACATATGTAAAATACTATGGCTCGAATTCACAGATGAGGTTTAACTTAACCCATGGTTTAAACCTCATTTACATAACCCATGGTTTAAAAATTAGCGCAAAATAAGCGTACATTGCCTTGCGCGCGTCTAATATTGGACCTCTGACTGTGTCGCGCTTATTTTGCGCTAATTTTAGACCATGGGTTATGTAAATGAAGGTTTAAACCATGGGTTAAATTTAAACCTCCTTTGTGAATTCGGGCCTAAGGGATTAACATATCTCAACAGAGATCTAACTTGTTATCATTTATCACATAGTTTATATCAGTACTTAGCGTTAGGAGAGAATGCTTTGAATGGTATCTAACTGTGTATCAGTCTTTCCGAGCTTATCAAAACTGCTTTAAGTCGATCATCCAATAATATTATTCTCCTGAATAGACTTACAGAACACCGATATTGGGATAAGGATTTACTAAGTTAATCATATACTACAGTGCATGTTTTTGTTAGCACAGCAAATTAAAAATTAAATATTAATCATTAAACACATTCCTGATCAGCATGGCCATTGTTGGAGTACGTCACGTGTTAACTTATTTCACAGTAATCGAACTTAACGGTCAAACTATCTGACGTTCACTACCCAATCCCCTCCCCAGGCCCGCCCCCCCCCACCCCACTGAGCGAAAAATCGGCCGGCATGATTTTTTTAATTTTCTCACGAAGTGGGCCCTTCTTTGGCCCTCCTTGCCACCGGCTGGATCCGCCCCTGGTTGGAGTACGTCGGTGTTAACTTAATTCACAGTAAGCGAACTTAACGGTCAATATATAACTTATTAACTATCTAACGCTCAAAGCCAACATGATTAACTTTGGGTTCCATCATTACATAATAACAAAAACAGATTTGCTGATATAACAAAAAACTCATTACGTGTTAATGAAGTAGTAGTGGAAATAGAGCTTGACATGACATGATTTTGACTACGATGTAACAATACATAATATGATAATTCCGTTGCCAAGCAACGCGCCATTTTAGCGCAATACGCTTGTACGCATTGTTTTTATATAGCCTACATGTAGTTTGTTGCACTTGTCTGTAATTTGTAATATTGAATTTACTATCTGACGGAATAAATGAGTTTCCATCGCTCAAGACAGTCATCTTGAAGGTTACGAATTGCTAAAACTCGAGAGCGTCCTGGGACACCGCCCCGGAACCCCCGACAGGGGCTTTGCCAGGCCCCCAAGCTCTGCCATGTTGTACGGATCCATTATAAAGCAAAATAAGCCCACTAAGTAATTCATATATATACCGTATATATATATATATAGATAGATATACATGTTAATAGGGGCGGTGACTTCTTTTCATGACAGGGGGGACGAAATGCGAGGGACGAGGGAGCAGTGGCGTAATGAGCAAAAACGTTTGGGGAAAAAAATCCGCAACACCACCACTCTTACATGTTACATGCAGGCCCCGCGGAACGTTTTTCAAAGTGGGGGAGGGGGATAAAGTATTTGCGATCAGGTAGAGCAAAGCTAGCGAAGCAAGTGGAGCGTAAATTGGCGTGGGGTCCAGGGCAAAGCCCCGGCGGGGGTCAAGGGGCAGAGCCCCATTAAGCTCAGGGGTTTTAGGCATTTAATTAAGGTCAGATGCGCATCAAGGGGGCAAAGCCCCCGGAAGCTCAGGGGTTTTAGGTATCTAATTACGATCAGATGAGCATATTTTGATACCTTATTTGTGACACTGGCATGCAGGTCACTAATTATTGGCAGAGTGGGGTCCAGGGTGCGGAGCCCCCAGAAGCTCTGGGGTTTTAGGCATTTAATAACGGTCAGATGAGCATCCAGGGGCCACTTTAGGGCCCTTCGTGGGGTCCAGGGGGCAGAGCCCCCGGAGGCTCAGGGGTTTTAGGCATTTTAATAACGGTCAGATGAGCATCCAGGGACCGCTTTAGGGCCTGGTGAGGTTCAGGGGGCGAAGCCTCCGGAAGCTCAGGGGTTTTATGCATTTAATAACGGTCAGATGAGCAACCAGGGGCCCGCCTTAGGGACCTTGGTGGGGTCCAGGAGGCAGAGCCCCCGGAAGCTCAGGGAAAAATCATGCCATTTGCGTTTGTTGGACAATGACACATTCTCCAATTTACAGTCAGGCGAAAAATTTGCTTATTTAGAAGCCTACATGTCAGGGCCCGCGAAACGGCGGAGCTCGGGGGCTCGACCTTTTCCCCCCACACTTTTTTTGAAAAAAGTATGTTAAAGAGAAACAGAAAGAAAGAAAACATAGTGACCTGACAGTCATCTGACCGTAATTTGATGCCTAAAACCAGGAGTGTTAGCTCCTTGTGATGTTGGAAGAGGCAGACATGATTTGGTGGGCTCTGAGAAAGGAGGTTCTTGTACACGTAAGACTCCATGCTGAATATATTGAGAGATACAGAAATAGATGTTGAAGTTTGAGCTTGAAATAAATATGGAACCAAATGGCAATTCTTGAATCCTGCGTCCTTATTGCTTGACTCGTTACAAAACGATGAAAAACTATGACAACTGCCTGCCGTATATAGCATTATAATTATACTTACATATTCAGCCAACTTCTGCCGAATAATGCGGTCGGTGTTTGAGATAATTGATAGCTACCTCTCTATCTTCAAAGAAACGATTCATGATGAAGATGATACACACTACGAGTTATCCTCGCAAAATTGGTCAACGGTGTCTCAAAGCAATGAAAGCGATGGCCGCCGCGGACAGTCTCAATGATCCTCTTTACCTCTTTGGGTGTAGTCCAGAATCTGGCCGGTTCTTTATATTTCCTACAATATTATTGATTCAAGCCGCCAAAGATGGCGTCATCGACGAATCATAAGCCAAGACAGGCGTTCCAATCTCACACACTGGGCAAGTATCAGAATCACAGAATCACAGAAAGAGAGAGCAAGGCGTCCTCTCACACCGAGCCTGGCGGAAATCACCGGATCGAATCGATGGATAGCGCCAATAAAACAACAACAACAACAACAACAACCAATTGTTCCAATTCAGGGGGGCTCAACTCCGCTTCTGCATCCGTTCAGCCATGGGGACATTTTGGAGGGTCAAAAGTGCACACTGCTTCCACTTTTCATATATTATCCTATGAAGACGACACATTTTTAGTGCACCAGCGAAATAGGAAATTTAGCCTGCGCGCAGCGCGTAAATATGCAAATTAAAATTCTGAATATTGATGAGCTCTTTCCCATTTATTAGCATATTATCGCAATGAAAAAAAGACAATGCGCATGCGTCACTGTCGACAGAATCCTGGGGCCGGACCATAATCAACCCGAACTGAAAGTGTAGAACGAAGGTCAGAGTTGGGGGTAAATAAACCATTAAAAAGGGTAAACTTAATTGGGGGCCAGAAACTTCACTGTCACCAGGATTGAAAGTACATTAAACAGATTCAGTTCAGTATGGCAAATAATGACCCCATTTCACCTATTTAAATCATGATTATCAATACAAAATTGCACAGATCATTTAGCCCACTTAACAAGTGCTATTTTCATATTTTTAGTGCCCACATAATTAATCATTCTCGTCTATCCTTCAATGATCTTTCATATTGTGCCCCCTCCCCAATGAAATTTCAATTTTGCCTCGTTCTTTTCATTTTTGCATTCGTCGACACTGATTTTATGACATTTGCCTCCCCCCGGACAGTAACATTTTCAATCCAGGACCCCCTTCCAATACTGACATTTCCATAGGCCATATTACCCTCCATCTTCCACCCCAACTACCACCACGATTACCCTGACTTATTATTTAACCCCCCACTCCCTCTCTATTGTAAACCATTTTTATACTGAATTTATACTTTAGCCTGCCCCCCTCTCTTATTACATTTCCGATCGATACAAAATCTGGGTTGCATTCTCACCCAAACTCCGGGGGACCCCTCAGAGCTTCCACTAGACATCCAGCTTAGGGCTGAAACATTTTAGAATGACTTCGATATTTTCAGTTAACTTTAATGTATAAGCTTTAATATATACATTGTACATATAGAAATAGACTGTACAATTATAGTGAGAGCAATAACAAGCGAATTTTACTTTGGAAAAGATTTTTTTTTTAATCGACCCAAAACCTGGGTTGCATTCTCCCCCAATCTCATGGGGACCACTCCTCTAGAGGTTCCAGTTAAAATCCAGCATAGGGCCTACACAAGGCATGAAACATTTTAGAATGACTAGTGAATTTTTTCTGTTAAATTTAGTGTATATGCTTTATATACATTGTACAAATAGAAATAGAGTGTACAATATCAGTTAGAGCAATAAAACGCGAATTTTACTTTGGAAAAGTATGCAAAATTGAGACAAAACCTGGGGTTGTGTTCTCCCCCAAACTCATGGGGGACCACTTAGAGGTTCTCCTAGAAATCCAGCATAGGGCCTACACAAGGCCCGAAACATTTTAGAATGACTAGTGATTTTTTTTTCTGTTAAATTTAATGTATATGCTTTATATACATTTTACAGATAGAAATAGACTGTGTGATATTAGTTAGAGCAATAAAATGCGAATTTGACTTGGGAAAAGTACAAAAATCGACACAAAAAGTAGGTTGCGTTCTCCATGAAACTCACGGGGGCAGCTCAGGGTTCCTCGTAAAAATCTAGCATACCCACAAAGCCTGAAACGTTTTATAATGACTTTGTATTTTTCAATCAAATTTTCAATTTGTTCAGTATTTTCATAATATTGGACATTTTAACTGAAAACAGCACTCTAGGCCTACTCTGTTTGATAAAACAGATAGCCTGATCTGAAAGTGATTTAGAAGGGGGAAATGCTTTACATGGCTTACGAGTAAGTTAAATAAAGAAATGTAAATCAGTTATTGCAATTTGAAATACTTGAAATCATGAAAGCAAGTTCATATTCTTGAAGACGGAATCGTTCGAGCTGCCATCGAGTTGTCATGTCTTATGATAATTATACCTCGGGTCATTTGTCGCAAGTCTCAAACATGGAAACAATGTTTCTCGCATTCAAGAGATATGTACGAGTTCTTTTCTATAAGTGTAGTAAAATATAACGTGTCAAAAAAATGCTTATCACAAAATCAGTGGTAAAATTGGTTTCCGAATATAATGTTTGTAATCCAATTAATGGAATTTAAGGATTTACCTTTGCAATTTTTAGGGACTCAGGATATACCCCGGTGTTAATGGATTTATTACAAATGTTAGTAAGAGGAGAAGCAATCAAATGCATAATGTTTAAGAAGGGAAGCACTAATTCTATCGTGACCCTATGATTTGCTTCATTTAAAGATACTATGTCCCTTTTGCAGCCAACATCAAATTCTGTAGAACTTTGCAGGAATTATGAATATGTCATGTATGTCCTATCTGTGAAATTTAAACGTTAGCAGTGTCCTAATATTCAAATTATGCAAGGAAACCCGTTTACTTGCTAGACTTCACTGTCAGACACTATTGAGTGACTGACTGGCTTTTTCATCTTTGGTAATAACATACATAAAATGAGCTGTAAAGGGTACATGAGCATTTGTCTACATCAATAACCCACTTCTTGTAATGGCCAAAATTAAACTGATTGAATCTTTGCGCAGCATAAAACGTACGACCATTCGGTACAATGGTCTGAAAAATCAGACTATTACTTACTGGCTCTATAGCTCCTAAGTCGATTCGACAACTAATAGTCGTTATTTTCCCACTTAAAGACATTTTCAAGCCCTTTTTTTAGGGAAGTTTTAAATTAGTATTGTCTTTCAAATGCCGTTGGAATTTAACCTTTTCATTTTTTGGGCCTGCAAATGGGACATAGTACCTTTAAGATATTTGGGCTATTTGGGTTATTTCATTAGGATTTCATGGACTAAAAACAGTCAATTTATTGCTTCAGGAAGAAATGTAGTAAAACTTTCGTTCGGTTTATTATTAAGTTTATTTGCTAAATTAGGGCCTATTTTTACAAAAAAGGAATGAAAGGAAACAGCTACCACTCCAGGGTTTATAACTGTATCATCACTTGTAAAATTATTATTGAGCGATTTTGTGTTTTCTTGCCTATCAAATCAATCAACCTTGGAGATTATAAATGACATTTATAATCTCCAAGGTTGATTTCATTTTGATCTCACTCTATTAAGTTTTTAGAGAAGTTCGGATGATGTTAGTTAATTTATTTCGGTACGATTTATATTTGTGTTTTGTAATAAACAGTAGGGGTAGTTAGATAAGCCTCATAAAGTTTATTCCTTGTATGTATGGATCGTAAAATTGCTTTCGTTATCCATGGCAAATTTTACTGCGTTAACTATTTTTGTCAGCTGAGGAAAATTGTTGTCTTAATACAGCCCTAATTTCCTATTAAAATTTTCATTTGCAATATTTGCATATAAAATGATGAAGCATTGAAGTTGCATGCTTTCAATCAAACAGGTTTTATATATATCATGCGTTAAACTGTAGTGATATGACTACAGGTGTTTATGCAGGTTAATGCATACCTTCTCTGCATATACTGTCCATGTACCTTTATTTATATATTCGAATGCCCATGCATGCTCATTGAAGTGTTGACCATGTTTAAGGAATGGCTTACACAAGGTGCAGTGGTTGAATTGAATGTGTGTATACCATTCAGGTGTAGTTCTGCAACTAGTGTAAGGCTTCATTGTTATTTGGACATTCTAACATTGTTTGAGTTAGAATGAAAGGGGAAGGAGTGTTAGCTCCTTTGTCATGTTGGTAGAGGCAGACATGATTTGGTAGGCTCTGAGAAAGGAGGTGCTTGTACACGTAAGACTCCATGCTGAATATATTGAGAGATACAGAAATAGATGTTGAAGTTTGAGCTTGAAATAAATATGGAACCAAATGGCAATTCTTGAATCCTGCGTCCTTATTGCTTGACTCGTTACAAAACTATGAAAAACTATGACAACTGCCTGCCGTATATAGCATTATAATTATACTTACATATTCAGCCAAGTGATTTATGATTGCTTCAGCAACTTCTGCCGAATAATGCGGTCGGTGTTTGAGATAATTGATAGCTACCTCTCTATCTTCAAAGAAACGATTCATGATGGAGATGATGCACACTACGATTTATCTTCGCAAAATTGGTCAACAGTGTCTCAAAGCAATGAAAGCGATGGCCGCGGACAGTCTCAATGATCCTCTTCACCTCTTTGGGTGTAGTCCCGAATCTGGCCGGTTCTTATATTTCCTACAAAAGATTCAAGTCGCCGAAGATGGCGTTAACAACGAACTCATATATAAGTAGATAGCTTAGACAGATACCGAGATGTGATTGGTCCACAGCGTGTCACGTGATATCGATTGCAAGGATCGTATATAGAGATATCGACTGCTTTGAGAGGCCTGGCTGTTTTATAGGCTCAAGAGAACGTGCACATCCTGCCATGAACCCGAGGCGCGCCTGGGTATGTGCACGTTCTCGAGAGCCAACAGCCAGACCTCGAATATTAAAGCAGTCGATATGTCTTTTCTATGCCGAATTGAAACAAAAATCTACCAAGAATTCTTACCTTATCCTTTTATTGAGTAAAGCTAAAACATTACGGAAAATCTGAGACACTGTCTGTTAATCTTCGCTGGGAAAATAACTGAAAGTTTCAATCATTTGGGAATCGCAGACAAAAAGCACTGTATGGTGTCCGCGCTCGCACGACAATTTTAACACGTAAACCAAAGGGGATCGCAGTATGAGGGCACTTTTCAAAAGACTATTGACTGGTAGGCGGGTACGAGGGCACTTTTTAAAAGACTATTGACTGGTAAGTGGTAGGAGGGGCATGGCTAAAATCACGACTCCAATTTCGACCTATCAGATGGCTAGATTTCTAAAGTGAGGTATATAAATTGTTATATTGCCCAACCGGTCAAATATAACGTTATTATATTGACTGGCCGCGAAAATTTTCCCCAATTTTTTTCCCCTCAAAAAAATTGTCTCTAACTTTTTTTTTCCGTCAAATTTTTATTCGAAAAAAAAATGGACCCCCCCCTTAATTTTTTTCCCCCAATTTTTTTTCTAGACATTTTTTTTCTCTAATCTTTTTTAATAATAATAATGATTTTTTTTTTCTTCTCACTTTTCTCACTGAATTTTTTTTTGTCGAAAAAAAAAAGGGGAAACAAAATTTCGGGCAAAAAAAAAATGGACACCGCCCCTCCTAAATGTTCAAACCAAGGCTATCTAATATAACATATATTGACTGGCAGGGGGTATATAGCATTCTTCGGACCTGAAAGGAGTTATATTTTCCCTCGTGACCATGTTTTCCCTCACGCGGCGCTGCGCGCTTCGGGAAAATATACGGGGTAACCACAAATATACACTATGAACACGCCGGACAAAATGACTTGAAATGATCTTGCTAATGGCTTCAATTCCAGCGAAATGTCTTAAAACAGTCTACCGTTGGTCGCGGACTTTGAATTATGACCGTAATAAAACTGTCAGAATTAAAAAAAGACCCACGACCTTCGCCATAGGCCCATGCAGTATACGAACAGTCTTACACTAGTCTTTTAATGATCTTCTTTTAAAAAATGCCATAAGATTAAATAAAGACCATTAAAAGACTAGTGTAAGACTGTTCGTATACTGCATGGGCCTATGGCGAAGGTCGTGGGTCTTTTTTTAATTCTGACAGTTTTATTACGGTCATAATTCAAAGCGATACGACTAGAAACGATCTTAATTTTTAATCATTTTGACTCTCGGTGGAAGGCCGTGGTTCGGAAGACCTGTATGGAAGGCCGTTCGTGCCATTATTCATATATATATATATATATATATATATATATATATACAAATATATCTTTTTTAACCAAGAAGGTGCACCATGGTAATACATTTTAACAAACACATCAACATATTACCTAGACATCTCATCACCATAGCCATTTTAAAACCATATATTAATGATACATGTAAAATATAGATTGAAGCAATTCTAGTCCATTGGCTGTATCCTGAGTGTGATTTATATAATGAATTTTGAGTAATATTTGCATCTACCTGTAGTTGAAGAATAGATATAGTGCATAAACTAGAATATATGGAGATGTGGAGAAATCAAGTTGGAGCTCAATTGGAAGGAAGTAACGAGAAATATTAGGGCAAGAGAAACTGAGAGATGAGGAAAGCAAGAAGTTATTGAAATTGAGAGATGACTCGCGAGATAGCCTTGCATTAATGAATCCTTTATATAATGTTGTCTTGAGAGGAAGTAGACGTTTTTTAAATTGGAGATTAGTGTAAGTATTAGAAAAAACGGAAATAGAATTAATGAGAAAGTTTTTTAAAATCTTAAATCGAGATCAATACATGTAATTAGACAGGAATCTGCAACTGGCATTTATGTGCGATGTCACACCAACGCGTAACGCATGTCACACACACACAAAATGGAAAAGAGACAATAATGTAAAAGAGAAGAAGATAGAGGATAGAGGAAAAGGAGAGAGAGAGAGAGAGAGAGAGAGGGAGAGAAAGAAAGAAAGAAAAAAGGAAGAACATGAAACTTAAATTTACACTTAGGCCTACAGATTACATTTCCGACTGCGAGTGAGTTGGCTTGACATATTATGTGCCTAAGAAGTCTGCGGACGAAAGTACAACAATACGAAAACAGAAGTTATATAAAATTGTCTTTAAAAGAGAAAGAGAAGTTATTTCTAGAATGAAATGAAAGGGGCTATGTGACTTTCAAGGAGGAAATTACAATTTCTATCGCTCGTAACGACTATTTTAAATTTCCTATTTTTTGTATTCAAGAACTTCCTGGGGCTCCGCCCCAAGACTCCCGGCAAAGGCAAATTATTTACACAATTTCTTGCTGTCTGCTGCCTCGAGATCACTGGACTCTGACTGGAGCGAAGAAAGGTAACAATATAGCAAGGAAAGATTTATCCTTTTTATTATTAAAGACTCCCGGCAAAGGCTCTCCCCCTGCACCCCATCCGTAAAGATAGAAATGGTTCCCAAGACAACCTTTTGTTGTATAAAATTGGAGAGAGCGTGATTTTTTTTGTAGTTTAAGCTTCTAACAACCACTCCCGTGGACCTTTTATTATTCACACGTCTTGCTGTCTGCTGCCTCGAGATCACTGGAGCGAAGAAAGGTAACAATGTATAGCAAGAATCCCTATTCAGTGAAGGATTTATCCTTTTTATGCAGATACATTCTTCTACCATTCTTGACCAGAAGTGCGTTTCAAACTCAATGATGTGGGCATCATCCCATAGAATGTTGTGTCCAGTATTAAGAGCGTGTGCTGCTACTTAATTGGTGCCTAATCTGAGGGCTTAAAAAGAGCATACAATAGGGGCAGTGCAATTTAAAGGGATGGATTAGAGTTTATTTCTAAAATGAAATGAAGGGGCTATTTGACTTTCAAGAGTGATAAAAACTCTAATCCATCCCTTAAAATTTAAATTGCACTGCCCCATTGTGTGCTATTTTCAAAGAGCACATAAAGCCTTCAGATTGAACATTCCATCCCATAAAATTGTCTATAAGAGAGAAAGAAATAACCTCTTTTTTCTCCTAAAGACAATTTCTCTCTTGAAAGTCAAATAATCTCAAGAGCATCCTGGGGCTCTGCCAGGCCCTCAAGCTCTGCCATGTACGGATCTATTAGAAAGCAAAATAAGCCCACTAAATAATTAATATATATTCAAACGTCATAGCGATTCATCCAAATAAAATATCCACGCAAGAGGCATTTTGAAAGTTTTAAGAAAATTCCTTCAAATTCCAGGAAATTGGGTGTTCTTTTCGGGAAACTCTATTTAAACGAGTGGAAGCACTGGCGGCTCTGTTTTTTAAACTGTAACAATTCTCCTTGGATCAGATATAGACCAAAAACAAGCCTCATTATCTTCAGTATACAAGTGTCATTTCGGACCTTACAGCTTTCATAGAAATCACTTCTGGACCGTCAAAGAAAAAGAAAAGAAACCCTGGCCTACGCATTATAAACATCAGGACAAACTTGACAAGGAGAAAGTTATCGATCTCGAGTGTCAATTTTCATGACTTTCTTCTTTGTTCGATTTCTATAATCTCCCCGGATTTGTCTGTTTCCACTAAGACCAACTTTTTTTTACAAGGGGTGGCAATAAGTACGCGTGAAAGGGAGAGAGACGGAGAGAGAGAACGATAGAGGGGATGCAAATATAAGGTCAAGAAAGAGACTAGAGAAAAACGGGAAAAGGTGAACTAAAGAGAACATTTTGCCAAACACATAGAGAAGGAAATGAAGAAAGACATCAAAAGGAAAACAAAGCAAAAGAAGAAAATAAAACAGATTGGGAAATAAAGACATGCACGTTAAAGCTTTGTGCTCAGGGCGGCACTTGCGAGGAGCCTTTTCATTAATTACTCTATTTCCTTCTGATAAAGGGCCCTTTTCCCTTTTTTTATAACAGCCCCTTCCCCTTTTCATAAATACTCCTTTTCACCTATGATAAATGCCCCTATTAAAATCTGATAGGTGCCCCTTTTTCTTCGACAGATGCCCCTTTTCCTTTCTCATAAGTACCTTTTTCATCTCTGGTGAGTGGCCCTTTTCAGGTTCGAGGTTTATTATGACATGTGCCCCTTTTCTTTTCTAATAAAATTTCTGATTGTCCTTTTTCTTTCTGAAAAATATCCCTTTTCCTTTCTCCATAACATACGCCCCTATAGAGCGACTTAGAGCAACTTTTTCATTTATTTCCCCAAAGCTCGCTCGCATTTATATTTGGTATAATCGTGTTACTTATGATATGTATTTTCAGCCTTTCATGATTAAATTGTGCTTAGAACCCATCAGGATTTGTTGTTGTTTTTCTCATTATGAAACTTTTTGCCCTCGACGTCAGAAATCTTAAAATTTTCTTAATATTCAGACCATCACACCCAACTGCAAAGTATGATTCTTAAACAGTATATTGGACCAAAGTAAAGAGAGAAACAAATATTGAAATCATCCCTGATAATGTAATCACAATCATAAAACTGTAGGGGTATATAGGCCTACCAATGTCTAAATATGGTAGATTTACATTTTGATGGTTCCATTTGTAGGTGCCCCTTATATTCCAGAAAGTACCCTATTTTGATGGTGACCCCCCATTTTGGAAAATGCTCCACCGCGCCTGTTTGTGCTTAAACTTTTTGTTCAACTCATACTCCTGACCGTCTATCGTCGAGTCAAAAGACTGAAAGGTCCTTTATATTTAACGACATGTAACGATTTTGGTTTACGGTTTATTAAATACTGAACCTGGCAGCCCGTAGGCTGAATTACATTAAATTTACATGATAAAAACAACTGAACTTGCACATCAATGTTGTAACAATTATCATAAAATGTGAGAACATTAAAACATTAAAACAATACGGCAATCAAAATAATTAAGACAGTATTCTTAAAACAGGATCAAGCTATGTTTACATATTACACCGAGAGATATAGCAAAAAAGGAGAGTAGAAGGAAAGTGGGAGAAAAGGAGAGTTAGAGAAGAGCTAGGAATCGAGATGTGGATTCCAATGAAACCGCTCGCGAAGAGTCTAGACTGGATAGGAGAGCTCATACGCTAGTGTGAATTTACATCGAGGACAAAGTTTGCTTAACTTTTTCTTTGAAACACTCTCAATTTTCATGACTTTCTTCTTTGTTCGATTTCTATAATATCCCCCACCGGATTTGTCTGTTTCCACTAAGACCAACTTTTTTTTACAAAGGGGTGGCAATAAGTACGCGTGAAAGGGAGAGAGACGGAGAGAGAGAACGATAGAGGGATGCAAATATAAGGTCAAGAAAGAGACTAGAGAAAAAACGGGAAAAGGTGAACTAAAGAGAACATTTTGCCAAACACATAGAGAAGGAAATGAAGAAAGACATCAAAAGGAAAACAAAGCAAATGAAAAAAATAAAACAGATTGGGAAATAAAGAGTTATGAGGGAGAGAAAGAGAAAGAGCGAGAGAGAGAGAGAGAGAGAGAGAGAGAGAGAGAGATGAAAGAGTTATGACGGAGAGAAATAGAAAGAGCGAGAGAGAGAGAGAGAGAAGGGTGAGGGAAGTCCTGTGGAAAAGGCGGGTTGAAACAAGTTATTAAAATTGATACCACGTCAACCATTTGAACACAACACAAGATTCCGAGCAGTTACAGATATTAAACAAATATATTGGGATTTATTTTGCAATTGCTGTTGAATATGAGAGCAGAAATCAGCACAGCGAGCGTGAACATACACACACATGTACACACAACATCCATCGACAAAACAATTTCAGTACATTATCATTATCAGTACAGTACGTACATAAAAGTTTAAAATACAGTTTAGGCTCTCCGCGAGCGGTTTCATTGGAATTAATCGAGAAATTCCCCTCACTAGCGTGTAAATAAAAAATACGCGTACGGGGTATGCTCATGGAACTTCCAAAACCGGATTGATCACTATTAATAAAACGAAAAGGGGATCACTTTTCATAAAGAAATAAGGACCGTTATTCTTAAGGACCGCTTTTCATAATGTGAGATGAGGGTTGCTATTCATAATTCACATTGAGGGTCTCTATTCATAAAAAATAAATAAGCAATAAAACAAAATGCTAATAACAAAGGGAAATATTAGATGGGGGACACCCCCTCGATTGTGGCGTAGCTGCGGGGGGCGACACATGGCCCCGAATATTTGTAAATGTTACCATTTATCTTTGATAATTATATAGAGACACCCCCCGCTCCCGTGGTGACGAAAAAAAGAAGTAAAATATAACACACATATAATCCAGTCACACAGTCACACAGTCACACAGTCGTAGCCTGCGCAGTTCCACAGATAAATTATTGTTTCAGATTCCCCATGGCAAAACTAAAGTAACTCTCGGGGACCGCGCTTTTGCTATTGCAGCCCCCAAACTATGGAATAGCTTGCCAATAGAAATACGAAGCACTCCATCTCTCAATGTCTTCAAATCCAAATTAAAAACATATTTGTTCAATTGAGAGATTCTATTTTGTAGAATTTAGTAAAAAGGAGCTCTGAACCAGCGCAGCTGAATATATTTTGTATAAAAGCTGCGCTATATAAATTTATTATTATTATTATTATTAATCCTATCGTAATTTGTCCTCCTTGCGGGAAGTCTTGCCCCACCACCCTGCCCCGACTAAGCTCATTATTCAGGCTACGCCACTGAGACATTAAGTAGACCAAGCATCCCCATAATCATAGTTATTTAAGGACTGAGTTTGCTAATTCAGAAACTAGTAATTGCATAATACTGGTGAAATCACTAACGCCCTAAAATAAATTATTTCGTTTTTATGTAGCTTCGTCATTCAGCCTCTGATGAATATTCTGATTAAAAATTCAGACCCTCTTGTACCTTGTTGATATTGGAATCAGAGAATCAGAAAAATGCCATAGCTATAGGTTTTGATTGTTTAACATCTCTCTTATTAATTAGAAAGCGTGCGGAAACGGTAAGATTGTAGTCATATCCGAATTCGGATACTTTGCGCGAACGATTTTCACTTTCATTTATGTTATAATATCACCCATCATTCAGAAGAATCGAGCGATGATATTGCTGTATGACTGACATCTCAAATACGCATTATTTTGTAAGAATCTTATATGGATTACTGTGATTGGAATAAATAAAATAACGAAATAATTATAATCATTCCACATCATGAATTGCTATGAGGTCTACCCCAACCCCATAAATAAAAACAAAAACAAATTTCATGTATTTTTGTGTTAGCTTTGAATTGATTATGTCTCGGATTAATTAATGTTCCACTTTTTCTGAACCTCCATGCATATTTATGTTTACATTCCGTATTTTTCCTGTGTTTGTTCTGTATTTATCATTATATCCTGTCCCCTTGTTGCTACGAGGGCTAGATATTGCACCCCAAAAAAGAAACAAAACCAAATTTCTCACGGCATTTTTTATTTTGTTGCACTATAGACCTTGTCAGTCCTCCTTACCCATTACATCCATCACACAACCCACCCCAACAAAAAGACAATAAATGTTTGGCTCATATCAGTTCAGTTCAGTTTATTTTATTTTTGCACGGCACCAATTTCAGCCAGAGGCTGTTCTTCCTGCAGGTCCGGCACAAAAAAATACATGCATAAAAATTAATTATTAGATTACACATATCATAACATACAAACATTTAAAACAAACAAAGAACATAAGTATAAAGAAGAAACAAAAATAAAAATCTACAAATAAAGATAATACTACCACCCAACCCACCACCCCTATCACCAATTGTTATTTCCAATTAGCGTTAAACAAAAGGTAAAGTTATATAAATATTAAAGCGTACGAAATATAAATACTATCGGTTATCTAAAATATTATAGAACTCAAACAGTAAATCACTTTGGGATTGCATTACTTCTTTGTACGCTACAACTAACTAAGACGCGAAAATCTTCAAGGTCCGAAAGTGTTCAAGCCCCCTATCCAGTGGCGGATCCAGGGGGGGGCCAGGCCCCTCCCTAGAAAAAAACATGTAAAAACACCCTTTTTGGGAACAAAAGAAGATGGGCCCCTCCTGGCGCTCAAGGGGAGGTGGTGGTAAAAATGTTTTCAATTTTTGAAGGCAAAAAAAAAATTGTGCTCACTACCTCCCTATCCCCCCACTGAGCGGAAAATCGGCCGGCACGGTTTTCAAATTTTCGCACGAAGTGGGCCCCTTTTCGGCCCCTCCCTTGCCGCCGGCTGGATCCGCCCCTACCCCTATCCCCAACAAAACACAATTTAAAGGACCCCCTATCCACCCCTCTCCGGGCAGTAACTAGGCTCATGGTCCGGTGCTACTCCGTTTGTTTTCGGAGTTGGGGAAGTTTCAGGAAATGAAGATTGTAGATAAATCAAGTTAGGTTAATTAATATGCCGAGTATCCTGAGGTTATGATAATTCATGGAAAAAACGAAAATCTTAAAACTATTTATTGGCTGAAATTGAAGAGCTTCTGGGTGCCTTGATATGGCTAAGGCTATATAATTTGTAGGTCCATACTTGCGCGGATCCAGGGGCCAGAGGGCCTTGCCCCCGCCCCAAAGAGAGAGAGAGAGAGAGAGAGAGAGAAGGAAAAGAAGGAAAGGGAAAGAGGAGAGAAAGGGAAAGAAAGAAGAGGAAGCAGAAAGGAAAAGGGGGAAAGAAGGAGATCGGGGGCCGAAAGGGCCTTGCCTCCAAGGCTGTTGCCTCCCCAGCAAAAAAAGGGGGGAGGAAGGAAAGGGAAAGAAAAATAGGAAAAGAGGAGATAAAGGGAAGGAAATAAAGAGGAAGAAGAAAAGAAAAGAAGGGGGATAGCAGTTGCAATTTTCCCGCCAACAAGTTGTGGATCGGGGGTCAAAGGCCCTTGCCTCCCCCCTTCGCCCCCCCCCGCCAAAAATAGGGAAGGGAAAGGGAAAGAGGAGAGCTAAAGGGAACCCAAAAAAAAGAGGAAGAAGAAAAGGATGAAAAGAAGGGGAGATCAGTTGCGATTAATTCGGCCAACAACGTGTGGATCGGGGGACCGAAAGGCCCTCCCCAGCAAACTTAAAAGAGAGAGAAGGAAGGGAAGGAAAAGGGAAAGAGGAGAGAAAGGGAAAGAAAATATAGAGGAAGAAGAAAAGGGGGAAAATAAGGAAAGATCAGTTGCGATTTTTATCACTTCTTCTATCATCATTGTACAACTATCATTGTACAAATGTATTTATTTATTTATTTATTTATTCCTGTTTGATAACAATATTATGAATATAAACTCATAACAGCAATTTTACAGGTACAAAGAAACGCAAAAATGATCATGCATTTGCATGTAAGTGAATCATTAGAATTATTCATATTGTTTTATCATGTAAAATAGTATGCATTTAAGCTTTCGGAATTTTTGTGTTTATGTATGAAAGAAAGCGTTTGGAACTTATAATGCGCATGATGCAATTTCAGGTGCAATTTACTGCAGTTGCCCCAAATAGAATTTAAGCATGGTTTATTTCTAATTCGAAACTAGTGATTTACAAATTTTGTTGAAAATGACATTTTGACACTTTTCCGGGATTTTCCTCACTTTTGAGTAAATTATACTTTTATGCGTTTGTTGGAAAATGACAAATTCCCAAATTTACAGTCAGGCAAGAAATATGCTTATTTAGAGGCCTACATGTCAGGACCCGCGGAACGGCGGGGCTCGGGGGTCTCGAGCTCCCCCCTTTTTTTGAAAAAGTATATTGGAAAGAAAGAGAGAAAAAAAGAAAAAATAGTGACCTGCCAGTGTCACAAAATAATAAGGTATCAAAATATGCTCATCTGACCGTAATTAAATGCTTAAAACCCCTGAGCTTCCGGGGGCTCTGCCTCCTGGACCCCACCTAGGGCCCTAAGGCGGGCCCCTGGATGCTCATCTGACGGTAATTTAATGCCTAAAACTCCTGAGCTTCTGGGGGCTCCACCCCCTGGACCCCAAGCAAATTAGTGTCCTGCCAGTGTCACAAAAAAGGTATAAAAATATGCTCATCTGACTGTAATTAAATGCCCATACGCCCTGAGCTTCCAGGGGCTCAGCCCCTTGACCCCGCCGGGGCTTTGCCCCTAGACCCCACGCCGATTTACGTTACGCTCTAGCTGATCGTAAATACTTTAGCCTCCCCACCCACTTTCAAAAACGTTTAGCAGGGCCTGCATGTAAGAGTGGTGGTGATGCGGATTTTTTTCTGCCCCAAACGATTTTGCTCATTACGCCACTGCTTTAGTGGTCACCATTACGTACCAATGTTTGGCTCGCACAATTTCAAATTTGCCCCCCTAAGAAATCCTGGATCCGCGCCTGGGTCCATAAGTCCTGCTAAAAGCTACTTTCTACAAAAACATTATTGCGTATAAACAATTACTAGTTTCTGAAAAAGCAAACTCAGTCCTTAAATGGCTATGATAATGGGCCTGTTTGTTCTACTTAATGTCTCAGTGGCGTAGCCTGGATAAGCTCAGTCAGGGTGTTGGGGCAGAATTTCCCACAAGGGGGACAAATTACGACAGGATTATTATGTGTGTCATGTTTTCCTTTTTTTTTGTCACCACAGGAGCGGGGGAAATATATTAGCTAGATTATGGGGCGTGTCTCTATATGTGTGTTATGTTTTCCTTTTTTGTCACCACAGGAGCGGGGGAAATATATTAGCTAGATTATGGGGCGTGTCTCTATATAATTATCAAAGCTAAAAAGTAAAATATACTTTTAAAAGACATAATACAGGGATGCCTCCGCTCGCATAATGCCTTACGGTCAAAATCGTATTTCATTAATTGGCTTAAAATCTTACAAATCTAACTTCCTTACTGATATGGAAAATATATCGTGCAACATTTTATATTTATTGTCGGTAATATGTACTTGCATCAAGGGAATACTGCAGGGAGGGTGGACCGAATGGCGCAGCGTTGTCAGGCTGATTGGGAGGGGGTGGGCCGGGATGATGGTTCGCGTTTTAGGGTCGCTATTCATAATACAAGAAGAGGGTCGCTGTTCATAATACAAAATGAGGGTCACTATTCATAATATGGGATGAGGGTCGCTTTCCATAAACAACTGAAAATTAAATTAGCAATAAAGAAAATGATAACAAGAAAGCGAAATAATGGATAGGGGACACCCCACGGCTGTGGCGTAGGCGGGGGAAACGCCACATGGCCCCGAATATTTGTAGAAAACATTTATTGAAAACATACATTTCTGAACAAATAAAGAAAAAGGCGTGCCCCAATAGTGTACGCGACCCATCATCCTGCCCCCAAATCAGTCCGACCACGCTGCGCCATTCGGTCCACCCTCCCGCAGTATTTCCTTGCCGGGTACAAGTACATATTACCGACAATTTTCGTGCAGCTATAACACCGCCCCCAAAAAAAAAATAAAATAAAATAAAATAAATAAATAAATAAATAAATAAAATAAAATAAAATAAAATAAAATAAAATAAAATAAAAATAAATAAATAAATAAATAAATAAATAAAAAATAAAAAAATGAGTGTCAAGTGTCAACCTTATGAAAATTTACTTTGGTGACAAGACGATATATTTTACAAGGAAACCACCTCAGCCCCGAAAATAAATATAAATGTCCGACATCTGAATGTCCGAGTCGTCATCATATAGGCGTAGGGGTGGGGCTGGGGATATTTCATAACTCAAATTCAAATTCAAATTGTATTGATTTGAATTCTCAATTTTGTATAACATTGGATAACAAATTTCAAAATTATAGTGTAGCATTGATAGGCTAATTGAGTGGAAGAGTAAAGATGACAATAACCAGGAATGACAAAAATTAACCTTCTACTACATGTCTTTTCTGGAATATAATACAGGGGTAAGAATAGCCTAAGTTATTTCCCTGGCATACTTTTTACAATTTTGTTTTCTTTCTTTCTCTTTTTTCTTTTCAAATAAAAAGGAAAAATATAATATACAAAGGCATGACAGTAAGACAATATAGGCATATATACATGTATATGCTTTATGATTACCAACCCCTCCTACGAGATGACTCCGACAATACGACCCTATTCCAAACTCGTGGGAGACAGTGATCATGGGATGACAATATAAAATGCTTTTTACAATACTAAATTCCATCGAGATTAGTAATATGATTTTTTTAAAATCAAAAAATCTATTCCTGTTCTAAATGTGTATGATGAATTGACAGGTGGTATGCATATTATGATGTGTTTGTTCTTTAATTATCTATCTTGTTTCATGACAACTCACGTCAGCCTTACTTCTCGTTTGTTCCCTTTATTGTATTTTTTAATTTTTTTTTTGTATATTTAAAGTAATTGATTCTTTATATTTCGTGTGTGAACCTGTATGCATGTATACATGGACTTGAATAACTATTATTTTCTGTGTTTTCTTTGAATTTATCATGTCTCGAATTAATTAATGTTTAACTTTTTCTGAACCTGCATGCATATTATTTATGTTTGCATTCCGTATTTTTAAAATCATAAGCCTGCAGGGAAATAATTTATATATTTATCATTATATCCTGCCCCCTGCCGGGACGGTAAGAGTACCACGTGCGTCGATCACCACGTGCTCGGCACCTTTTTGCTTGTCTGTGCTGCATACACCTACCTATGGAACGCCATCGCCGCCATATATCGCACGCGAGTTTACGGTACTGAGTAGTAGCTTGCGGTAGTTAGTTGTAGTGCTTACGTTAATGAGTGGTTACTTGCGGTAATTGGTCGGCCAATGACTGTGCAGGATTATCGTTTACGTACACAAAACGAGATAGACAGTACCGCATGTTAAACGTGTGTACGTATATTTAACTCCAGCAAATCAGAGCACTTGTTATAGCGGGCCGCCGGTTAGCCTTGTCGCCGCGCGTCGTGTCGCGAATTTTGTTATGCAAAGGTATGATCGAGGCGAGTATACTATGTGTTAGTGTTACAGTATAGTTCATACTATTTATAGTATTTGTATAAGACTGGTCTGTATCTTTTAATCATACTTTAACACTTCTCAAATGGGGAAAATTCTGGCATTTTACTCTCTGAAAATCAAGTTTAGGTACAATTTAAACACCAAAAAAGGAAAACAGATGTGGCGCGGGACGGAGCTAGAAGTATGTTAAGGCATTTCTTAGATATCCCGACTTGGCCTGTCAATTCATTATAATATTTTTTAAATACGTCTTGTCGCAAGCGGGGGAGGGAGGGGGGCCGCGGATGCCCCCGCAGCCCCCCCCCCTAGTTACGGGCTTCAGGCCTTTTTTGCATTTTAAGGGCGTGGGCTGAAAGGGAACTCAAAGGAGTTGATTGGGAGTAGATCTAGGTCTATATTTTTAAAATTTTATTTAGGCCTTTTGTTTAATAATTTAGTCCCAGGCAAGAAATAATAACAGACACTAAGAAATGATTGATTGAAGATATTACGTACTAGAATCAAAGTACGATATAAAGGAAAAATAAAGAGTAAACGCCTGAGGATGGCCTAAAAGCATTCGTGAATTCTGTCGAGAAGTTATCTTTGTGGGCTAGTTAACGCAAATTGACCAAATCTAGTACATATAAGGGAATAGCAATAATAATAATTATTGACATCCAGAAGCCTTATAGTTATACTTTTAACCCTAAAAGGCCGGGCTATTTGAGGTCTTAATACGGCCGGGGGCATTATGGCCCCCAAGATTTCGACCGATCGCCGCGAAAATTTGCACGCATGTCAAGTGAAGTGTATAGAATACTATGGTAAATTGATTTTTTGAAAAATTCACTCATTTGCATATTTATGGTAATTTATGCAAATAAGGTCATAAAATTCACCTTTTTACCCATAAATCATATATTCTTTATATTTAAGCATTCTTTTTCACTACATGTATTCGTTAGACCATTTGAAACAATAATACGACAAAAATTGGAAGAGCTAGGTTATTCCTTATGTTATCTCTTATTTTGATACTTCTTATGATTTCATTGTTTTTTTGTTGTTTTATTTAATTTTTTAACTACAATTCAACTATTTTGAATCCCAAAACAAACACCTAAACTTTAAACAAGACCCAATAACCAATGTTTTATCTCTTTTTAGGAAAAATGACATTTCAATATGTTTTGTACACAAATCACGAAAATGAGCGATTTTCGGGCTGACATGCAAAGACAAAAAAGACAAAAACTGTACGTCCGATTTTCAAAAAAATTGTTTTAAAAGATGCGCAAGACTAGGCGTTGTGGCGTGCGCCTGTAGTCCAGCTAACAGTGGAAGTTACAAACTGATTCAGCCGAGGACGCAGGTTCGAAACTGAGTCACGTCTTTCGGATGGTGACGGTCGGTCCCCAGACGTAAATAATCTGATTGATACACGTCTGTAAAAACCCAATACACACAAAGAAAGAAGTCAGCGAGCGGCGGGGCGCCATCCGTATGCGTAATTCCCGAACAATCAGAAAAATCGCGGAGGGGGTATAATACCCCCGGCCTTATTATGGTTAACGGAAAAAGAAGAAAAGAAAAGAGGATTTTCATTTATATAACAGTTCTTACCTAGAAAATATAAAGCTACATAATGAGATCGAATTTCAGTGTGTGAGTAATCTTGTAACTCAGGGTGGGTAACAAAGTTAAAAAGGAGTTAAACAGGAATTGAAAATGAGCTAAAATGGGGTTTACATGTATACTTGAGTTTTAGTATAGAGGGCGCTAAACAAAATATTTTTTGTGAGATAATAAAACATACTTGATAATTTGGAATCCCAAAATTATAATCCTTTATTTTTAATATTGCTTGACAAGAACAGATTACCGTTTACCAATTAATTGCATATGAGCCCTTGACATTTGAATCCTTTATTGAGATGCATGAAAATGTTAAACTTTCATTATTTCTCAGTTTATCGCATTAAATCCAATGGGAAATTGTTTATGAAATGTCATTTGTTAATCTTTAATTCAACTGATATTCCATTTCATATAATTAATTGTAAAAAAGGAGATTTAAACTTAATTTTTTTGCCCTAAATTATGTTGAGCCGCAGATCTCTGCAGATGAGCGCATGGAATGCACACGAACCCAGCATAAGCCAGGCGCGGATCTAGGGGAGAGGTGGGGCCCAGGGGGCTTGCCCCCCAAAAAAAAAAAAAAGAGAGGGAGAAGGAAAGAAGGGAAAGGCAAAGAGAGAGAAAGGGAAAGAAAGAAGAGGAAGAAGAAAAGAAAAGGGGAAAGAATGAGATCGGGGGCCGAAAGGGCCTTGCCTCCCATGCTGCTGCCCCCCGCAGCAAAAAAAAAAACAGAGAGAAGGAAGGAAAGAGAAAGAAAAAGGAAAAGAGGAGATAAAGGGAAGGAAAAAAAGAGGAAGAAGAAAACAAAAGAAGGGGGATATCAGTTGCGATTTTCCCGCCAACCAGTTGTGGATTGGGGGCCGGGGGCAAAATGCCCTTGCCTCCCCCCCACCTCAGCAAAAAAAAAAAGAGAGAGAGAGAGAAAGAATGGATAGGAAGAGAAGGGGAAGGAGGAGAGAGTAAAAGAAAATAAAAAGGAAGAAGACAAGAAATAGGGAAAAGAAGGGAAGATAAGTTGCGATTTGTATCGCTTCTTCTTTCGTCATTGAGACCAAGCGCCAAATACGCCACTGGTCACCACTGGGGGGGCTTGCGGGCAGTTGACCCCCCAACACAAATCCAAACGTGGTTTATTTCTAAATCGATACCAGTGATTTACAAAGTTTGCTGAAATGACATAATTTTTCGGGATTTTTCCTCACTTTTTAGTTAATCATACTGTTGTATGCGTTTGTTGGAAAATTACAAATTCCCAAATTTACAGTCAGGCAAGAAATATGCTTATTTAGAGGCCAATATGCCAGGGTCCGCGGAACGACGGGGCTCGGGGGGCTCGAGCTCCCTCCCCCACTTTGTTGAAAAAGTATATTGAAGAGAAATAGAAAGAAAGATAGAAAGAAAGAAAAAAATAGTGACCTGCAAGTGTCACAAATAAAGTATCAAAATATGCTTATCTGACCGTAATTAAATGCCTAAAACCCCCTGGTCTCCACCTAGGGCCCTAAGGCGGGCCTCTGGATGCTCATCTGACGGTAATTTAATCCCTTAAACCCTGAGCTTCTGGGGCTCCGTCCCTGGACCCCACGCTAATCAGTGACCTGCCAGTGTCATGAATAAGGTATAAAAATAGGCTCATCTGACCGTAATTAAATGCCCATACCCCTGAGCTTCCGGGGTTCCGCCCTTAACCCTAAGCGGGGTTTTGCCCTGGTCCCCTCGCCAATTTACGCTACGCTCTACCTAATCGTAAATACTTTAGCCTCCCCACCCACTTTAAAAAAACGTTCAGCGGGGCCTGCAGGTAAAAGTGGTGGTGATGCGGATTTTTATTTCTGCCCCCAAACGTTTTTGATGATTACGCCACTGCTGGAAACCATTACGTACCAATATTTGGCTTGCATGATTTTAAATCCCCCAAGAAATCCTGGATCCGTGCCTGCATGTGTTTTGTGATTTGTTGATGAATATAATTGACTGTGATCTGTCGATAACACAAGACATATACCCTTTTGGAATTTGATGATTTACTTTTGGTTCTGAAGTTTATAAATGAGAAATAAAGCAGATTACGGACTAGCACAACCTCATGTTTCGGGATCTAATGCTACGGTCACAAAGGTCCGTACGAACGATAATTTCTACGAATCTCCCTGTTTTCCATTGTCTTCCCGAATTTCCATTGTCTGAAAATCGTTCGTATGGCGTTCGTAGCAGTTCGTAATGGCATTTGTGACCGACTCGGAGGCTAATACCACCCCATCCCATGATGCCATATTAGAAGAAATTGAATTAAACTCCTAGTTCTTACAAAGTCCGTGTTTATTGATTAATGAACCATTGCCCTTGAATTTTACTAGTTTCATGTATTGAGATAAATATAAAGAACCCAAATAAATAAAATCATATGAGTTAAAGTACTAATAAGTAGGTCTATTAGAGATTGTAACAGTGGCGATATTAATATTGTAAATAGTCGCCAATGAAAGTTGACCATTTTCCTTTTTCTCTTGAAACTTAAATATGGTCCAATAAACACTTGTGTCTTGTTTAACTTACCTCCATCAGAGTCAATTATTTTGAAGAAACAAACAGTAAAATTAATTGTAGGTGCCCCGCCCTTTTGCAAATAGAGTTAAGACCTAATTTCTTTGACTGCTCGGAAATTGTTGATATAAAGTGGCATCTTACGAAAATCCTGACAGAGTTTATGACTTAGAAATGAAGAATTGTAAAGAATTAAATTCCCTTGCTGGGAATGGGAACGATTCTGACATAGAGGTCGGGGCCGCCACAGTATTGTTAAAAGTTGGTTGAAAACTAATTTCCTCTATTTGTGAACTATGAATATTAATCAATGATCAATTATCTGTTGATACACAACAAAATTGGTATAGCGTCATCTGCCGCCAACTTTCATTCAATTTCAACTCAATTCAAATAATTTTTATTTCAAAACTCAATCAAAACATGAAAGAATGCTTACATACAATTAATATCAAATGACATTTAAAATATACCATAAAAATTGAACTTTTTGTAATTACACAATATCAAATGTCGATAAGTAATGAACGCAAGCATAATAAGCATGATATTTTTTATATATTGTGTCGTATTTTAAAGGAAATTGAAAAATACGTTAAAAAGCAGTGCTTGTATTGATGATGGATTATTCGAGAAAAATTTAAAAAGGAAGAAAAAAAAATTAAAAAGAAAAGAACACATGCACTGCTCGAAATGATGAGCTTTCATATACATAATAAAAAACACAGTCGAGGAGTACATGACTGTGTACATGTGTCAATCCTACAACACCCAAAAGCGGTCGAAGATTCCATAAATTAATACATTTAGTAGTTGCATATTTTCATAGGCTGTTAAGTAGAAAATTGAACACGATGACGAAAGTCAAGACGAGGTCAGGGACAGGCACAAGGACACGGACGAAGACAAGGAGAAAGACTTTGAAAGAAATTAGCTCCCGTCCTCTCTCTCTCTCTCATTCTGTGCAACTGACAATATTAACATTCCTTTCTATTTCCCGAAATTTACATAGGGGTGTCAACTTGGAGGGGGGGGGGGTTATCAGGGTATAAGGTTAGGAAACCTTTGCATTCCGGCTAAGGGAGGATGTCGAAATTTCAAATAAATAACAAGTGGGGAGGAGGGGGAAATATATTTCCTAGCTAGCAAAGGCGCACAAAATATTGTCATGGGAAGGGGTAAAATGCAACAATTTGGAGGACAGCTTAACATTATTTTAAAAAACTGGTATAGACCAGTTTTGGAAACGCCCCCCTCTCAAAAAATGAAATGGAAGCTCTTATTATCAATCATGTGAAAGAATATGTTTTTGACTGATACGTGATGATACAAATTTTGCCGGGAAACCGCCTACTAATTGATATATTTGGAAAATTATCATATCGATCCGGCCTGGATAGATATCGCGAATGCACTTCAACATTGAACATTTGGGCATATATTTCTGCTTTTTGCAAATTTAGGTTGAAGTATTGCCATCTAAACCTCTGAAGGCAATATTTAAACAATATTGAATGGATATTTTGCACCCAAAACCCTTAAACCGCAATTTTATCTCTACCGGTCTATATCTTTAACTTGGTGCCCTCTCTTTGCGTTCCCTTTTATTTATTTATTTTATTTTTTAAATTTGTTCCGTGTCTATTATCAGTTGTGCCCTCCATTTGAATAAAATTTGTTAATATCATATCATGTTATCTCAAGATGCCCCCCCCTAATTTTCAATTAGCACCCCTTTCAAGCCCCTTTTAACTCACTTTTAACTCCTCCCCTACTCCTTTATTAAATCTTGAAACGCCCCTAAATACATCCAGTATATTTCCTGAAATTTGCATAGGGGTGTCAACTTGAAAGGAGGGGGAATCAGGGTACAAGGATAGGGGGCACAGGTCATTTGAACAAAATTTAAACAAAAGGATGTGTATATACGTATTTTATTCAATTAAAATGTCTTCTTTTCCCTCTTTTCTATTTTTCTTCCTCTATATTTTTTCCCGGACTTTCTCTCCTCTTTCCCTTTCCCTTTCCTTCCTCTCTCTCTCTCTCTCTCTCTCTCTCTTTGCTGAGTGGGGAGGAGAGGGGAAGAGCCTTTTGTCCCCCCTGATCCACACCATGTTGGCTGGAAAAATCGCAACTGATCTTCCCTACCTTTCTTCTTCCTCTTTTTTTCCCTTGTTTCCCTTTTTCTCCTCTTTCCATTTCCATTTCCCTTTCCTTCCTTCTTTCTGTCTCTGTTAAGTTTGCTGGGAGGGGGGCAAGGGCGTTTTGGTCCCCCGATCTACAGTATTTTGGGCGGGATTAATCGCAACTGATCTCCCCTACGTTTCACCCTTTTTTTTCCCTCTTTTTTGTTCCTTTTAGCTCTTCTCTTTCCTTTTCCCTTCCTTATCCCTTTTTTTTGGTCGGGGAGGCAAGAGCCTGGGAGGCAAGGCCCTTTCGGCCCTCCCCCCGATCTCCTTCTTTCTTTCCCTTTCTCTCCTCTTTCCCTTTCCCTTCTTTTCCTTCTCTCTCTCTCTCTCTCTCTCTCTTTTTTGACGGGGAGGGGGGAGGCCCCCGCTAGGGACAAGACGTACTAAAAAAAAGTGAATTGACGGGCCAAGTCAGGCTATATAAGAAACACCCCCATACACTTCTAGGTCCGTCCCGCGCGGCATCTGTTTTGCTACATGTATGTTGGTGTTCAAAATTGTACCTAAAAATTGATTTTCAGAGAGTAAAATGCTAAAATTTTCCCAACCATCGGAGGAGACCGTCCCCGCTTGGGCGTTTCGTGCCCTCGAAAGGTTCACCTCATGTAATGTCTGTACCCCATCCTACTTACGGGCCTTTATTTATTGTTATTGTTTTTAATTTGTTCGGTGTCATTGATCCCTCCTTTTAAATAATTGTGTTAATACGCCCTAAATACATCCCTTTCTATTTCCTGAAATTCGCATTGTTTTTATTTTTTAAATTTGTTTATAAGGTGTATTTTTCATTTGTGCCCTCCCTTTGAATAATGTTGTTAATATCAAATTTACACTAAAATTAAAAATTTGTTGCCCCTCTCTTTAAATTTAACTGGTATTTTAATATTTTTTTTTTGATATCTTTTCAAGTCCCCCCCTTCTAATTTTTAATATAAAAATAAATCCTTTTTAACCCTTTTTTTAATACTCAAAGGTCTATTGAGTTGCCCCCACTCTTTAAATTTATCTCTTATTTTAATATTTTTCCTAATGAAATATCTAATCAAGTTGCCTCCCCCACCCCTCCCCGAATTTTGAATTATAAAATTAGTCCCTTTCAATCCCCTTTTTAATTTCCTTTAAACTCTTTTCCCTACTCCATTATTAAACCTTGAAACGCCCCTCAATACATCCCTTTCTATTTCCCAAAATTTGCATAGGGGTGTCAACTTGGAGGAGGGGGGTGATCAGGTATGAGGTTAGGGAACAGGAAACCCTTGCATTCTAAATGAGGATACCGACAATTAAAATAAATACTATGGGGCGGAAATCGGATTCTACTCGAATGTTGGCCCCCTCTCTTTAAATTTATCTTTTATTTCAATATTTTTCTTTCTTTAGTATCTTTTCAAGTTGCCCCCTCCTGATTTTTAATTACAAAAATAGGTCACTTTCAACCCCTTTTAACTCACTTTAACTCCCTTTTTAATCATTTCCCTCTATTAAACCTCGAAACGCCCCTAAATACTTCGGTGAAAGAAGCCCCATTACCGTGCTGTCCGTCATGAAAATGCATAGGATGGGGCCTTGTTCACGAGTATACAGTATAGTCGTGATACAGGCCCCAGCCCCGTGCTGTAGAACATGCAACGCCGTTGGGCGGGGCCTGTAGGAGACTCGTATAGTGTACTCGTGATACAGGCCCCGCAACTGTATCACGAGTATGCCTGAAACCAAATGGGCATACTCGTGATATATAACTTACTAGTAAGTTAAAAAAACAAATATTGCCGAGCGATTAAAAATTTGTAGACGAACACATGGTGGATATCGATAAATATTATGCATATCTGCGATCACGAATGTATCATGATCACCGATCTCTAGCTAGCCTAGCTATAGAGTATAGAAATAAAGATCGGTTTGCGCGCGCTGCATGTAATTTCTATGGGGTTTATGACATGCAACGAGGGGTATGATTGGTCAACATTAAACTAACGTTAGTGTGTTTTACTTACGGTACTAAATTAGATAGACAATTGCGTTAATGAAAATTAAAGAGCTTACGTAGATAAAATAATGTTAAAAATGAGTATACGTTAGCTTTACATCATTTTAGTACCGTAACTGTTCACTAACACAAACACTACTCTGCAAAATCATTGGATACTAAGTGTACGTTATTCTTTCCTTAGTGATTACGTTACTAGTTAAGTTTATGGCGGCGATGGCCTTCCATACATACCTACCGTCCACACACACATATAAGGTACCTGATTGGTCGATCAATTACATACGTATGCGCAGTAAACAACATACGTATGGAAACGGGCATACGTTTGCTAATAAACTTGCATACGTATGCTATCGCACTGTGCAAACGTTTGCTAAATAACAGGCGGCAATTGGTCAATTAGCATACGTTTGCTAAGGCAGATGCATACGTATGCCGCGTTCCATACGTATGCCCCAAACGAATAATGGCACGAACGACCTTCCATAGACCTGACCACTGACTGGATTATGTATTCATACACGTTGCACCATCTATTGATTTCCCTCTCTCTCTCTCTCTCTTTCTAACGAATGACTTACTCTTGACTTAGGTGCATAGGACGGTGTGTCCCCTTGCTCCCCTATGAGAAATCATGCTCCATTCTGATCTGTCCTGGGCTAATTGTTGCTCTGCCTCTTGTGTGGGTAATCCCACATCGCACCGGACTTGGTCCTTCCATCTCGTTGGAGGGCGTCCCCGAGGTCTGCGTGCATTAGAGTCATAATTTTGGTATGCTTGGTAAGGTAGGCGGTGATGCGGCATGCGTACAACATGGCCAAACCATTTCAAGCGACGTTTTGTTATTTCTTCGCATATGGTGCTTGGGATGTTCAGCCTCTGCCTGATCTCTTTTGTTCCTTATATCTTGTCCATTAGGTGAACTCCAAGGATGGTCCGGAGACACCTCATTTCAAATACCTCCAGCTTATTTCTATCTGATTTTCGGAGAGTCCAGGATTCTGCTCCATATGTGGCAATAGGGAGGATAAGGGCTCTGTAGATCCTGACTTTGAGTCTCCTAGAAATATCTTGGTTGGACCAGATTGCACTTTTCAGCCTACCGAATGCCCAAGTAGCCAGTCTTGTCCATCTCTTCACGTCATCTTCTATGGAAGGAACTGTGCTGCCGAGAAAGACAAATTTATCCACTTTCTCAATGTTGCATGGTGTTGTTAAGTGAAATATCTTGTTGATCCTCTGTCATCACTTTGCATTTTGTTGCATTGATTTTCATTCCCCATCTTCTACATGCCTTTTCCAGTTCACTTGTTGAGATTTGAAGGTTTTCAAATACGAGTTCCATGAGGGTGGTGTCATCTGCATATCTGATGTTGTTAATACGCATGTCACCCATCTGTATTCCACTACCCAGGTCAAAAAAACAGTTGGGGACCAGTTGAAAGCAACTGGTACTGGTACCAGTTGATTCCAGTTAAGTGAACGGGTTTCAATATGGAAATTGGTATAGTGGAATCAACTGGAATCAACTGGTACTGGTACCAGTTGGAATACCAGTTGTCAACTGGTACCAGTTAGGACCAGTTGAAACCACCAGCTGTGAACTGGTACCAGTTGATTCCAGTTTAGTGAACTGGTTTCAATATGGAAATTGGTATAGTGGAATCAACTGGTACTGGTACCAGTTGGAATACCAGTTGTCAACTGGTACCAATTAGGACCAGTTGAAACCACCAGTTGTGAACTGGTACCAGTTGATTCCAGTTAAGTGAACTGGTTTCAATATGGAAATTGGTATAGTGGAATCAACTGGTACCAGTTGGAATACCAGTTGTCAACTGGTACCAGTTAGGACCAGTTGTAACCACCAGTTGTGAACTGGTGCCAGTTGAAAAACCGTGAGTAGATATTTCCAGTTGATCATTTAGTAACGTCCAGCAATCAACTGATAATCAATCAATAATCAATAATCATTATTGCATGGCATCTGGCGACCAACTGAACCATATTTATATAGACTCTTGCAATAATTGCTCCATCACAAAGATCATTTGAAGTGAATTACAGCTGTGTATATAAATGAGTGATGAAGAGTTCGTACATAGATATATACAAAATTGTACATGTTTTTACTGGTTATTAATTACATATATCAGTATATATATATTTTTACGTCTTAAATTAGATGTAAAACATGATCAGACATATATAATATACTTGTCAATGATTGACTAAGAAACTATAAATCACAAAATTGATGTGCATTGTCACATTTGCTTGTCAGATCATGATAGTTACGTTTTCTGTGAAAACATGCAAATTAATCATGAATATGCATAAGATACATTGAACTGGTTTTTCAACTGGTATTCTACTGGTTTTAACTGGTAAATCAACTGGCAATCTTCAATTGGTTTCAACTGGTAAATCATCTGGTAATCATCTACTGGTTTCAACTGGTAATTCAAGTGGTAATCATATTTTGGCTTTCAACTGGTAAAGCAACTAATCATCTACTGGTTTTCAACTGGTAAATCAACTGGTAATCATCTACTGGTTTCCAACTGGAATCAGCTGGTATCAAATGGTCCAGTTTGGCCACTGTGCTGGAACTGGAATGAAGTTATGAACTATTATAGATTTACCAGTAAGGCCCATTGGTTTTAACTGGTATCAACTGGTCTAATAATATACCAGTATACGCCTATAGTTTTCAAATGGAATCAGCTGGAAACACCTATTGGGTTTCAATATGTTCCAATCGGAAACAACTGGTCTCAAATGGTCCACTTTGGTTTTATGGGTTTTAAACTGGAATCAACTGGTAGATGTACCAGTAACGCCTATTGTTTTTAACTGGTATCAACTGGTGTAACAATATACCAGTATAGTTTATTGGTTTCAACTGGAATCAACTGGTTTGTTTTCAGCATGTGCCAGTAGAGTCAATGGGTTTCAACTGGGATATACTGGTGCATGTGAAGTTTACCAGTTGTGTCAACTGGTTTCAACTGGTACAGCTGGTACCAGTTGAATCCAGTTGAAACCAGTAGAATAAACTGGCACATATTCCAGTTCCGTCAACTGGATTCAACTGGTACCAGTTGATTCCAGTTGATACCAGTTGAAAATCCAACTGGTTTCAACTGTTTTTTTTTTACCTGGGTATCTAGGTGTTCGATGTCCTTCATCACAAATTCCAGGAATAGGTTGAAGAGACTTGGAGAGAGGAGGCAGCCTTGTCTTACCCCAGTTATGACATCAAACCATTCAGTTATCTTTCCATTCACCATAACAGAGCATTTGGTTTGTTTGTACATGCTCTCTATGAGGTCAACCAAGGACTTGTCCACTCCAATGGAACGCAAACATTTCCAGAGAGCTTCTCGCCATATGGTATCAAATGCTGCTTTAAAGTCAACAAAGTTCAAGTGGATTGGAATCCTTCTTTCTCTGGCCTTTTCGATGATCTGTCTAACGACAAACACAGCATCTGTGGTGCCCCTGCAACTTCTGAAACCACATTGTTCCTCTGTCAGATGATTCTCAATGGTTCCCTGTATTCTCATGAGGACCATTCTACAGAAAGCTTTCCCGGGTATGGAGAGTAGAGTTATAGCCCTGTAGTTGGATGGATCCAGCTTGCCTCCTTTCTTAAACACTGGAGTGATGAGACCCTTGCTCCAGTCTTCCGGAGTTTCACCTTCCGACCATGCTGCATTTATTATTTTGAGCAAGAGTTGTCTCATTGGTTGTCCACCAGCCTTTAGAGTTTCGGCAGCTCTTTTGTCCCAACCGCAGGCCTTGTTGTTCTTCAATAGTTTTATTGCTGCTTCTACTTCTTCAATTGTGACAGGTTCACTTGGGTTATCTGTAGGTTGTGGGTCAGGTATGGTCTGAAGAGCATTTTCGTCCCTTGGAAATTGCGTGTTGAGGTGAACGCTAAAATGTACTTCCCTGCATTTCAACACATCTGCGGGAGCAGTTTTTAGGAAGCCGTCCTTGTTCTTTACGGAAAGTTGCATTTTGTCTCTTTCACCAGATAGTTTCTTCACCTTCTTGAAGAGCTCGTGGCTGTTGTTCTTTGCGTGAGCTAATTCCATTTCTTCCACCTCTGTGTCAAAAATTTTCTTCTTCCACTTCTTCACTTCGTACTTGACCACTTTATTGAATTTTGTGTAGCTTTTCTTGTTGCGGGCCGAGGGATTGTTCATCTTGAGGATCGGGCTTTCCTCCTTTGTTCACAGGCCTTACAAACCTCCTTTGGGAGACCTTTAACTTGTTTCGACCTTTTGAAGCCTACAATTTCCTCTGTGATATTATTGGTTGTATCTCTGAATTTCTTCCACAGCATATCCACATCTGTGTCCTGGAGCTGAAGTAGTGGTTCAAAGGCACCTCCAATCCTGGCTTTGAATGCTTCTACAATGTTAGAGTCATTAAATCTGCCAACATCATAGCTTTGGGGGAGACTCTTCATTCGCCTGGTCTTTGTAGGTGAGAACTTCACATTAGCCAGTACTAGGTTGTGGTCTGACCCAATGTCAGCTGAGCAGTACGATCTGCAGTTCTGGAACGTCTTTATATTTTCTAATTTGGTGATGATGAAGTCTATCTGGTTTCTGTAATGTCCACTTGGGGATGTCCATGTTGCCCTCCTACATTCTTTGTGTTGGAAGTAGGTGTTACACACTGCCATTCCGTGTAACATGCAGAACTCCTTTTCTTTTGACCTTTCCAGTATTAAAAGTGTCGTAACAAGTTTTTCAAATTACGGATTTATAATTGTATTATTATTCTGCCACTTTTTGGTAATCTATGTATATATCTATATACAGGTGTATATATATATATTTTTCTTTTTCTTTCAAGTCAATATATTTACATGTTACAAAAATTATGTTTGTCATTTTTTTTTAGGGATCCACATTTTACAAGCTCTGCTTTTCAGTGGATCCCTCCATTTCCACAGGGTTATCTTGAAAAATCTCTTAAAAACCATTGTACTGGATATTTATGTATACTTTCTATTTCACAATTCTAAACCATGTAAAATGTATTACATTATTGAATATTGAATTGTATACTGATTTCTTGTCAAAATTACTGTTCTGTTGGAAATGAAAAAATAAACTGAAACTGAAACTGAAACTCCAGAAGCTTCTCCCCTCTACTGTTGATCTGACCTAATCCATACTTGCCTAAAGTTGGTGTCCATACTCCATGGTCTGCTCCTACTTTCGCGTTGAGGTCACCTATCACAATTATGTTCTCCTTCCTAGGGACCTTCTGGATCTGCAACTGGAGTGCATCATAGAAAAGGTCACTTTCTTGTTCACTGTGTGCAGATGTAGGGGCGTAAACCTGGATGATATTCATGATCCCTTCTTTCATATTAAATTTTGCTGTGATGATCCTCGGTGAGACTGCTCCGTAGCTCACCAAGCATTGCAGGATTTATTGGGAAATCATGATGCCGACTCCCTCCCGACTCATGTTATCTGTCCTGCTTGATAAAAGGATTGAGTACTCCTCTTTGTTTATAAGCGTCTCTGTGCCAGTCAGGTGTATCTCACACAGACCTAGAATATCCAGATCGAATCTCCGAGCTTCTTCAAGGAGTATATCCCAGTGTCCTGCTTTCTTCAGTGTTCTCACATTCCAGGTTCCAATATTCAGCACACCAGATTTCCTTGTGTTGTAAGAGGACTGTGAGGTGGCTTCTTTAGTCATGTCATGTACGTTATCTGTTCTTGGTCTATGGTTACCCTTTTTCTGGATACTTATACACACTATTTGGCGGTACAGTTATTCCCTTTACGTTGCACTTCTTCTTCTTTTTCTTCTTCTTCATGGTGTTCTCTTCTGTCGATGTACTCCGCTTCTCTGAATTCTTCTCTGCTACGTTGTGTACATGTGGAATTGGCAGCAAATCATCCGGCAGATTCTTCGCACCCCTGCCTCTCTGCTGCCAGCAAGCAGCCACCGGGACTCGGGGCCGTAACGGGGGAACAACTTTCATAATAATATCTCGTAGAGGTGTGGCCTATATACAAACTGGGCACGCGGCCACTGACTTCCCAGCAGAGTGCAGCGAAGATGTTCTGCTATAACAAGGCAGCTAGAGGCCACCACCCTCCACCTTGTGGTTTATTTCGGGTTTTCCTTCCCTACCCAGGGCCCCTGTTGGTTACTCAGGCCGCAAAGCCCGAGGTATCCAGTCAGTACCACGAGGAGGTAGGGGTTGAGTCACAAGCAGAGAGGCGATTATGGAAAGGTAGACTGATGGGATGCTACCAGTACATACAGCTAGGAGAGGAGAGGAGAGGAGAGGGAAAGAGCAAGCAGAAAGGGATACACATGCGAGGGGACATGCAAGGAAGAAAGGGTTATTGTTGGAAAATAGGCGACTCCAGCCGGAGTTGCGCATCTCATTGCTATACTAACTGATATTTGAACGAATAGTTGAACCAAAAACTCGAAATCATTAATATTAAATGTACTAAGTAATAATATAGAGATATCGACTGCTACGAGAGGACTGGCTGTGTTTATACGCTCAAGGGAAAGTTGATTCCGCTGCCATCACCCCAAGGAGACGATGAAAAAATAAGAATAATAACACAACGTCGTTACGCTGAAGAAAATTCCGGTGCTGATGATCATTTATCTACCATGTGATTGCCTTATGACGCTATAAATAAAAATAGTACCACGAGGTCTTTTATGGTCAACAAAAATTTAGCTACATATAAATATGATCAACAAACATGATATTGTCTTGAAAACAGTCAGAAAACCTTGGAACTAGAATGAATAAGAGATAATGCGATCATGTAAACAAGAGAAATTTGTCCATGTTAATCCTCCGGTATCAAATACCCAAGTAAAACTCGAACCAGTTGCAAATAAAGGTAAACATAAAGACATAAATTTATGACATATTGTCAATTGTCATGATTGTATTCTCTAATATTTCTTATTTATATTTTATTTTAATTTAAATTATGTGTTATTATTGAGGAATACACTTGCACATTATACTCCGTGGTAAGAAAGAAGTAAGCGAGGGAAAAGTAAGGCAATAACAAAAGAGAGATAGAGAAAATGGCCCGGGTTCAAATTCAGTTTTCTTTAAATTATTAGACCCGGTGCTGATGATCATTTATCCACCATGTGATTGCCTTATGACGCTACAAATAAAAATAGTACACGAGGTCTTTTATGGTCAACAAAAATTTCTAATAGAATTGTATAGACGATGAAAAAATAAGAATAATAATACAACGTACGTCGTTACGCTGAAGAAAATTCCCTTATATCTCTCACGGCCTAATAGAATCAACCGAGGGGAGTCAAACGAATTTATCACAAGACCTGAAACATTTTAGAATAACTTTAATATTTTTGAGTGAAATTTAATGTATATGCTTTATATATATATATTACAGATAAAAATAGACTGTACAAAATTAGTGAGAACAATAAAAAGCGAATTTGACATTGTAAAAGTACAAAAAAAAACGATACGAAAACTGGGTTGCATTCTCCCCTAAACTCCGGGGGACCACTCCCACTCAGAGGTTCCCCTAGAAATCCAGCTTAGGGCCTACACAAGGCCTGAAACATTTTAGAATGACTTTGAAATGTTTAAGTGAAATTTAATGTATATGCTCTATATACATTGTGCAGATAGAAATAAACTAGGTTGCGTTCTCCATGGAACTCACGGTTCCGCCCCGGTGGGGTGGGGGGGGGGGGTAACTCAGATTCGGTTTGGACGGGGGTGTGCGGCTGAAGCGTCTAAACCCATACCCATTTTCAAGAGACATTGTGGCAGAAAATGGTACACATTATTATATTAGGGACTTCCATTCAAAACGCAACCCATGTTTAAGGTTTTGCCGTATTACATTTGCATAAATGATTTACACTTTCACATACCTTAATCCGTTAGTTTTTCCTCTTATATTTCTTTTAAACGTTGCACACTTTCTTGCACTTCCCATTGTACAGCCTCTTTAGCTTTTTTTTAAATTTAAAACCCATCCAGTTATTTTTATAAATGTAATGCTTCCTGGGAGAAATTTCAATTATTTCAATTATTTAAACATATTTGTGGCTTACACCCAGTAAATAAGATCGATTGATCGATCTGTATTGGAAAACAAGTCAGAAAAAATCTTGGAACCAGCGGGACTTGAACCTGCATCTACTGCTTGCCGGGCAGCGACTCTACCACCAGGTCATCACTGGTCCATGGCACAGTCACGATGAACTAGAAACAAATACCCAAGCTCTCTTGATTCATTCTGACTTATAAATATTCATTAGTCCGCCATAGGACAATAACTTTTATAAATGTAATGCTTCCTGGGAGAAATTTCAATTATTTAAACATATTTGTTGCTTACACCCAGTAAATAAGATCGATTGATCGATCTGTATTGAAAAACTGTTACTTTGTAACAATAATGGAGAAAATTGGAAAAAGAACTTGTGGGAAAAATCCACTAAAAAGCGGACTGGGCAGGGCCGGTAACTTCGCTAGTCATAATGACGGCTATTCTCAAGGACCGCTATTCATAATGTGGAACCTCGTACACGTGAAGGACCGCTATTATTAAAACGGAAAGGGGGTCACTATTCATGAAGGCATAATAGTCCGGGAGCCATGGGGGTCAACCTAGCTGGAAAGGAAACCGATTTTCATGTGCACGCTTGTAAAGATCGCATAGCCCCATATAACGAATTGGCCGTCTGGCATGTTCTAAGTGGTGGGTGTGGCCAGGGGGAGGGGGCCAAAGTGGTAAAAAAAATTGAGCTAGATCAGCTGGAAAGGAAACCTTATGAATCCCATATGAGAAGATTCGCCATAGTCTCGAGGTACATGAATGGACAATGCCAGACGTTTTAAGTGGTGGAAGGTGCCCGCCAGACGCCCCAAAGAGGTCAAAAAATTGGGCTAGATCAGCTGGAAAGGAAAACCCATGAAACCAATGGGAAATTGTTCTGCAGAGTCCACAGATACAAGACCACTGCCAAACGTTTTAAGTGGTGGGGGATGCCCGCCAGACGCCCCCGAAGGGGGTTCAAAAATTGAGCTAGATCAGCTTGAAAAGAAACCCCATGAAACCAATGGGATATTGTTCGGCAGAGTCCACAGATACACAAATGACCACTGCCAGACGTTTCAAGTGGTGGGGAGTGTCTGCCAAAATGGTAAAAAAAATTGAGCTAGATCAGCTGGAAAGGAAACCTTATGAATCCCATATGAGAAGATTCGCCATAGTCTTGAGGTACATGAATGGACAATGCCAGACGTTTTAAGTGGTGGAAGGTGCCCGCCAGACGCCCCAAAGAGGTCAACAAATTGAGCTAGATCAGCTGGAAAGGAAAACCCATGAAACCGATGGGAAATTGTTCTGCAGAGTCCACAGATACACAAATGACCACTGCCAAACGTTTTAAGTGGTGGGGGTGCCCGCCAGACGCCCCTAAAATACCCCAACCCCCAATATTGAGCTAGATCAGCTGGAAAGGAAACTATGGAACCTATATGAAAAGATTCGCCACAATCCAAAGATACACAAATGGCCATTTCCAGACGAAGTGGTGACAGGCAGCCAGACGCCATAATATCCACACCCCCTTGTCAAGCCAACATTGAGCGAGAATAGGGTAAAACGAATGTTCCGGGGAACGAAGCCGGAAAATAATAGCAAACAAACAAACAATCGGCTTAGTTTTTGAGTTGCCTGCCACTACCACACAAACTAAACACACCTTGTTTCTTCAAAAGATTTGATCATAATACACGATATTTCAGAGGTGTTTTTTTTTATTATAGCGAACACCCCTAAATTGGAGGGGCGTCCCAAAAAGCGGCCCTTTTGACGAAAAATAGTATTTTGTAAATAAACTTTTTAAGGAATCCTTGTAACACCATGAGTTTGGTGTCATATGAAAGAATATTAAATTATCTTCATTTAGATACCAATATCAACGGAGTTAGAATTAATTAACATCATATTAAAAAAAACATGATTTGTGGTGATTTTTTTCGAAATATTGAATTTAATCAAAAACTGTTGTTTTCCATACTATATCAAAATCGGAAAAATGCATTTTTCCGAAACTTTCCAGGAATTTGCCCATGAACAAAGGCAATATCCTGTGCGAAGGAGAGGCCTATATCTTTTTTCAATGAAAAGTTATAGCAACACAAAGTTATTGATTTGATTTCCACAAAAACGACATTTTTGCCCACATGTGTATTGTATGCATATGCGTGTATTAGTGTATTGAGGACGTGTTTGGTGTGTTTACATCGAGTTTTAAAGATAACTTTTAAGTAAAACCTCTAATCACCATGGATTTGGTGTCAACAGATGGATAATTAAAATATCTTCAAGTTGATATCGATTTCATTGAGTTATTAGTGTGTGACATATAAATTTTAAGCCGAAAAGGTGCTTTTTTTTGTAGATATTTGTTTTCCCTCTAATTTTTGGCCAGTATCTCGGTATAGATCAAAGCCAGGAGGTTTGATCATTTCTTATTAAGGAGTGAGGAGGCGACACCAAGAGGATTTGCTAGTGCCCTCTGGCAAGGCATTAAATTCCTCGGAGAGGACTTACGACTGTCGGTACCCTGGTTGCTTACAAGCATACACACGTTTTCTTAGTAGTCAGACAAAATAAACCATTGAACCGAACATGGCTATATCATATTATATTCATGTTGATGCACTTACTTTTCTTGGTCATGGGCAAGATTATGACAAGCGGCTGAAAGGGGCGGGGTGGGGTAGGGGGGACTGCCGATTCCCACAATTCTTGAAACATCCCAGAGTACAGAAGAAGTACTTATCAATTGCACTCATCACTCCAAATCCTTTGAACTTTCTGCATTACTAAATGTCCAATCACTTTTGTCCAGTTAGTATACCGAGATACTGGCCAAAATTAGAGAGTAAACAAATATCTACAAAAAAGCACCTTTTCGGCTCAAAATTTATATGTCAAACACTAAATAACTCAATGAAATTAATATAAACTTGAAGGTATTTTAATTATCCATCTTTTGACACCAAATCCATGGTAATTAGAGGTTTTACTTAAAAGTTATCTTTAAAACTCGATATAAACACACCAAACACGTCCTCAATACACTAATACACGTAAATGCACGCAGTTAATACACGTGGGCAAAAATGTCGTTTTTGTAGAAATCAGATCAATAACTTTGGGTTGCTATAACTTTTCATTGAAAAGAGATATAGGCCTCTCTTTCGCACAGGATATTGTCCTTGTTCATGGGCAAATTCCTGGAAAGTTTCGGAAAAATGCATCTTTCCGATTTTGATATAGTATGGAAAATAACAGTGTTTGATAAAATTCAATATTTCGAAAAAAATCACAAAAAAAATCATGTTTTTATTTAAATATTTGATGTTAATAAAAAACTTAATCCAAATTCCGTTAAAATTGGTATCAAAATGAAGTTTATTTAAATTTCTTTCATATGACACTAACCTCATGGTGGTTCAAGGTTTCCTAAAAAGTTTATCTACAAAATACTATACAAAAATTAAAAAATACTACAAAAAAAAACACCTCTAAAATATTGTGTATTATGATAATATCACAAAAAATAGTACGAAGCCGATTGTTTGTTTGTTTGCTATTATTTTCCGGCTTCGTTCCCCGGAACATTCGTTTTACCCTAATATTGTCGCTCAATGTAGGCTTGAAAAGGGGGTGGGGGTATTATGGCGTCTGGCTGCCTGTCACCACTTCGTTTGGCAATGGTCATTTGTGTATCTTTGGACTGTGGCGAATCTTTTCATATAGGTTCCATTGGGTTTCCTTTCCAGCTGATCTAGCTCAATATTGGGGGTTGGGGTATTTTAGGGGCGTCCGGGTAGACACTTCCCACCACTCAAAACGTCTGGCAGTGGCCATTTGTGTATCTGTGGACTCTGCCGAACAATATCCCATTAGTTTCATGGGGTTTCCTTTCTAGCTGATCTAGTTCAATTTTTGATCCCCCTTTGGGGGCGTCTGGCGGGCACCCCCACCACTTAAAACGTCTGGCGGTGGTCATTTGTGTATCTGTGGACTCTGCCGAACAATTTCCCATTGGTTTCATGGGGTTTCCTTTCCAGCTGATCTAGCTCAATTTTGGGAATTGGGGCACTTTAGGGGCGTGTGGCAGGCACTCCCCACCACTTCAATCGTCTGGCAGTGGTCATTTGTGTATTCTGTGGACTCTGCCGAACAATTTCCCATTGGTTTCATGGGGTTTCCTTTCCAGCTAATCTAGCTCAATTTTTTGACCTCTTTGGGGGCGTCTGGCGGGCACCTTCCACCACTTAGAACGTCTGGCATTGTCCATTCATGTACCTCGAGACTATGGCGAATCTTCTCATATGGGTTTCCTTTCCAGCTGATCTAGCTCAATTTTTGACCACTTTGCCCCCCCTGGCCATACCCACCACTTAGAACATGCTAGACGGCCAATTCATTATATGGGGCTATGCGATCTTTACATCCGTGCACATGAAAATTTGTTTCCTTTCAAGCTAGGTTGACCCCTCCTGGCTCCCGTACTATAAGGACCGCTATTCATAATGTGAGACGAGGGTCGCTATTAATAATTCACATTGAGGGTCATTACTCATAAGGAACGCAATTCATAATGCGAAATTGGGGTCGCTATTCATAAACATGAAGCAGGGCCGCTATTCATAATTTACATCGGGGGTCACAATTCTTAAGGACCGCTATTCATAATACGAAATGAGGGTCGCTATTCATAAAACGGATACCATGAATAGCAACCCTAGACAGTAGTATGAATAACGACACCGATTTTGTATTATGAATAGCGACCCTCTTCTCATATTATGAATAGTGACCGTCTTCTTCGATTATTAATAGAGGTCCTTAAGAATTATTAACTCTTTTCTCAGTATAAAACTGGGATGTGATGACCGGGTGTGACAATTCTATCGAAATCGGTGGATATTTCCAAGGCGGTTCTCTTCCAACTTGCTGGATTTACTTGTCTTGTCACCTTTAATTAAATTGATTATCTCATATTTCTATGAAGGAAAATGGGCCAAGTAACGAGGCTGCTTTTTGGGGGAGAAATATGACCAAAATATGTTCATTGTTTTAATGATATTGATAAATCTGTGCGACCATCGGCGAGGACTTTGCATGAAAAAGCGAAATGATTTCAATTATTTTTGCGAGATTCTGCATCTGGAATTTTCACTTTAGCGAGATTATGGATGAGATATTATCTTGAAGAAAATAGTAACCCAGCCCAAGTTTTAGGCCAAGATCCGAAAAGTGGGGGCACTTTTAGGGATTTTGCAGCACAAAATTATGTCCCATTTTTAGGTATTTTTTGCAAAAAAGTAATCCATTAGAGCGGCACATCACCGTATACCGTATGAGGCGAGTACCCCCCTGGGTTGGGTTCCTCATAGAAATCTAGCCTACGAAAAAAAGCCTGAAGGTTTATAATGACTTTGTATTTTTCAATCAAGTTTTTTATTTGTTCACTATTTTCATAATATTGCACATTTTAACTGAAACGGCACTCTATACTCTGTTTGATAGGAACAGGTAGCCTGGAATTCTTTTATTTCCTTTATCGATCAATAAAAGGTGATTTAGAAGGGGAAAAGTGCTTTACATAGCAATTTGTTATTGTTATTGCAATTTGAAATACTTGAAATCATGAAAGCACGTTCCTCGGGTCATTTGTCGCAAGTACCTTCTCAAACATGGAAACAATGTTTCTCGCATTCAAGATATAGGCCTATGTACGAGTTTTTTTTTCTACCAGTATATAATATATAAGGTGTCGAAAGAAAATGTTTAGCACAAAATCAGTGGTAAAAGAGGTTTCCGAATATAATGAATTGTTAGTTGCATGAAAAATGTAAATGGAATTTGTAATCTAGAGATTTGGGGAAAGTTCTTTTGATTTCTTCCAAAGTCATATTGGTTATGACTTTTTAATTAGGAGCTACCAAAGTTGGGTACGTCCTCTATAAGATAATACAAACTTTGGCGAATGTGGCAAAGTAAATTAGAAGTAAGTTTGACACAGTAAAAACGCAATATAACCGACAGAAAATGTGATGTTAAATGTATACGATCACTTGCTTCCAGGTTAACAAAGTGATGAGCATGACATTGTACACTTATTAAGATGAAAAAATAGTTGTCACGAACTACAATACGTAAAAGAAATTAACATTATAAGTGGTTAAAGAATACATCAATATAAAATATCATGATTGAAGAGATGAAGGCAAATATGATTTTGATAAAGAAGATTCAGAACATTCATATTTTGCAGCCGCCAGACCCTACGCAGGTACAAGTACATTGGATATGGTTTGTGCTTATCATAATTGTCTTCTCATGCTTTGAAATCATATACACACAACTTGAAACCTTTCCTTCTCTGAAAAGTTGATTGTGGTATCGATAGAAAATTGACAAAACGATAAATATCTCATTTCAGGATTATAGGATATATGCTTTGATTGAGTTCACAACAGATTGTGTATTGAGGCCTGTATACAAAGACCCTTCTCATCCACCAGACAGCCAGAGAGGTGTTTATTTTTAGCATTCGAAATCTGTCCTTTGGGCGAAAACTGTGAATTACAGTGGTCTACAGTGACATAAAAGAAAAACATGAAATTTCCAAATACTAAAGGATTTTACCGAGGAAAATAATGGGCACAAAACAAATAGATATTACTCTGGGAAGGACAAAAATATTGGGTGTACGTTTTGTCCTACTTTCTATGGCTTTTTCGAGAGGAAAAAAAAAATTCTTTCACTAGACCTAGGTGTCCACTGACTACATTATACTACTGTATTAGTATTAGCATATTGGTATACTACTGTATTAGTATTAGCATATTGGTATTGGTAGTTATTTTACCTGATTGCTAAGAAAGCATAAATGCTTGTTAGTAAGCAACCAGAGGACCGACGGCTTTAGGTCCTCTCCGATGGACCTGGTAATGAGGATAAATGCCTTACCAAAGGGCACTAGCGCACTTGGTTTCGAACCCGGGTCGCCGGATTGCGAGACCACTGCTCTACCAACTGAGCTATCGCGCCTCCTGAAGTATAACTACCTAATCAAAGTTTTTTAGGAATATTCGTCCAGGTTTTTGTATAATTCGGAGTACATGCACATGCAGCAACGCGTAGGACTGTCCTGTAAACTCTTTTACATCCGCCAGAGGGTTTTTTCAAGCTACGATTTTAGCATTCAAAATTTCCCCTGGAAAGCTGGAATTTCCAAATTAGTTAGTTTATACATGTACATAACTCTTTATAATGAGATCAATAAAGCTTGCTATGTTGTAGGCCTAAATGATCACATTATTCAAACAAGACTATTAGACCTTTGGTGGGCCCATAGTTAAGATTTAATCAAGAAAAAAATCATTGTGATGGAAGGTTAAGGTGCATGCCCGCGGTGTATAATAAATTACCCATGGCTATCATCAATGGTTCAGCACATCTTCTAGCATAAATGTGTCTTAATAGTTAGTCAGTAAAATACATGATTTTTACGCACTTCCCATTGGGCCATGACTAATAGCTTAGGGCTCCAGGGGACCTCGGGTACCCCCAAGTAATGTAATATTGTTTGAATCAACAAGTACCTTGGTAAATTATTTTATATTATAACTGATTTCATTCCTTTTTTTTCGATCGTAATTTATGAATTGTTAATGTATTAGTTAATTCAATTATGTTATTATGATTAAAAAAAGGATTGTATTTTGAAGAAATATTTGTATTATTCTGATATTAAATAAAATCAAAATTTAAAAAAGCACAGTGCCCCCATCCACTGTTTCAAGCCCCAAAAGTGCCCCTTTTTACATAGGAAAAGTGCCCCCTTTTACTTCAGATAAACGCCCCTTTTTATTTCTAATAGGTGTCCGATCCACATTATTTTAAGTGCCCCTTACTATCACTAATAGGTGCCCCTTCACCTATGATAATTGCCCCTTTTCAAATCTGAGAGGTGCCCCTTTACTTTAACAAGTGCCCCTTTTTCTTGGTAATAAATGCTAAACTAATTTGTTTCTTTAACTTTTGTTCTGCTTTTAATAAAACCAAGTTTATCAGGGTGGACTTTCATTCTTTGTATATACTTTGTATGATCGAATCTAGGGACCCCTCTGTAAAACAGCATTGTTATAATGCTAACAACGCTGAGTAGGGCCATCCCTCCGTCTTGATTGTAAATGTATATTTGTTGTTGTTTTTTAATTGACGGAAAATAAATACAATACAATCTAGCGCCATCTCCTGGCTGATATCGATGTAAACTTGCGTTGATCAACAATCTGAGGAAGCCCAAGCCGGGAATCTTTTCAAACATTCAAATACAATGGCCGAAGGAGAGGAAATAGAGCACTTGCAAGTAAGTTCTTGAAACGAAATTAACCCATTTATATTCTCAACTGACTTTCCTGCAACATATCATTTAAACCAAGTTGATATTTAAGTCTTTCACGGAGTTTCGAAGTGGAACCCAGTTGAAGTCTAGCCATCAGACGCCAGCGTGCGCACGCTGAACTTCTCGGCTTGGACGGGCTGAACGTATGCTGGAATGGAAGTCCGGTCGCGGTCGATTAGCAGTGACCATGACCGGGCGGCGTAATTTTTTTTTACACGCTAGCCTGGCCATTTCTGTGATAAATACCATGGAAGCGACTGATATTAGCCTACATGCGAGGTGCATTATACACATGTACATCATGCATGGCAATCATCAGATGAAGACCTAGATGGCCCTTGTAAATGAGACGGTCATCGCAGCCATCGGCATCGGGCGATGGAATTCAAGAACTTGATTTAATTAAATTTAATTTAGGAACTTCACATTAATCTTGATCTAAGGAGACACGAACGAACGAACGACCAGCTATTATATCAAAGAGATGTTGTGTTATCTCTTTGATTATATCGAGCAACAAGTCCACCCCATAGAGCTACATGTATATAGCTCTTTGGTCCACCCGCACACTAACTGCGTGCATGCCTATGTGTAGGCTTTCCCACCAGCGCACTTTTACGAGTATTACGGCGAAAATGGCCAGGCTAGCGTGTAAAAAAAATATCCGCGTCCGCGGGCCGAGCTGTGCCTCTCTATCTATGACTATGTGCGTGTATGTTTTACAAGTTAAACTCAAACTAAGGCCCGTAATTTACTAAATTAAATTCCTCCTGACCCTGGGTCGAAGAATACGTTTGTCCAAGGAAAACTTGAATTTAAAGTGAGGGAAATGTTTACCCGCGCCTACAAATGCTCCAGGGAGCTCTGAGTCTGACGCCGACGTCCGACGCCTGGCTTTGGCGTCGGTGTCGGAGCTCCCTGGAGTTAACCCGCGCCTAACTCTATGTTTGGGGGCGGAGCTCCAGTCCAGAGTCTGCACAGGATAACGATTCAAACGGCAGGTTTGGGCACATTTTTCGAAAAGTAAAGAAGTGGTAGATCTAATTACAATTTTGACTTACAATGTTTATCGACTCCTCTGGGCATCCGGACAAGTGGGACAACCACCTGAAATTATAATTTGAAGAAGTCTTTGATGGGAAAAAGGGTGATTCCTCGTTCTAACCAAATTCATCCCATGTTGTAATGTAGAAATCTAGATCTACATTTGTATATGTCGTTGATTCAACATGGCGAAGAGAAAGTATGCATGCGCGGTAGCGGCACAGCACATACTTCTTTACATTTCAAAAAAATGTGCCCCAACCTGCTGTTTGAACCGTTTTCGTATGAAGGCGTCGGGGGTTCCCTGGAGTTAACCCGTGCCGTGCTGCTGAGCAACTTACAAATGCACATGTAGAGGGGTCTATGTATGGGTTTGGACTGTTGTGGGTTTTGTTCTTCTTCTTCTGTAGAAGTACAGGCCACCATGTTGTTGGTGTATCTTCGTATCTTTGTTCATTGTTCATGTATGTGATGCATTGCCATTGACTGAGCTGATTTTGCTGAAAGTCTTGCTTTCTTATTCCTTTTCACATGATACATGTACTATATAGTAGCCTATAGTCTATGTGAGGCTGTGAGCTTTGTGAAAATTTATTGTCAAAGAATTCCGGAGATATCGCGATCTCAAAATGGGATGTCGGATCGGAATGCGCTGCAACTCAAGAAAAAAGTTGTTAAAATACTTAAAAACAAGACCTCAATTCGCGCACAGCTGATTTATCACAAAAAGTGATCAATCAAATAAAAGCAAAATAACGGTCATTTTTCTTTTCAAATTAGAATTTTGCAAGTGGCAGTGTTTTATTCACGTCATTAGTTGTGTACAAAATGAAGTCTTCAATTTTCACTCATAGAAAGAAAAACCTCTTTTGATTTGAAATTTTGCACATGTGTACTTTCATAACTCATCTTGCTGCTACAGATAAATGCCAACATCATTGTGGTTGGATATGCACACCTGTAAAAAGGCGTCTAGCTGGAGTGCTCCTCAAGAGAGTGGAGAATGTGTAGTATACTGTGTACACTGTAGAGTGTAGAATAGTAATTGACTCCAGTGACAGGGGTAATAATAGTAAATTATTATTATTATTAAAGGTACTACATGTTTGATGTACATTTTTTTGTTGTATCTCTTCCTACCTGATTCGCTAGCCTGGTAAATCACAACAAGGTTTGCATTCAATATCCCGACCCACCATGCATTTAAGCGTTTTCTTTGTCACAAAACATCACATTGCTGTTAAACTGTTTCTCTTAGGGGAAATGGGAAAGTTGTCCGCCCATACATCACAGAGACAATACTGATTCAGCCAATTTAAAGAGTCCATACCTACATCTACATGTACATGTACATGTATAGTGATTACAACTTTCAAAAATTCACAACTCTCTCATTTTTTGTCCGATTTCATTCAAACTTTCACCATTCTACTTCTCTGTTTTTTTGTGCTCACCTCTATAATAGTTTGCTATCAAGGTTGGATTTCCCTGTAATGATTTTGATACCTACATGAGTACATGTACTAGTACTACACAGTACTACCCTGCAAACTTGTTAACTCTCTATACATGTATGCCACACAAATAATCTCCCTGTGCCACATTACATGTATGATGACTATTTTATCATGGGATAGCTTTACCAAAGGCCGCCAAGGCTGCAAGATTGTTTTACTGTTGCCAGTGCAAGATTAATCTATACCAGTGTTAAAAGGATTGTCATGGAGTTAAAGCAATACCATAAATTTGAAATTTTGCAAAGCCATGTTGTTGCACAAAGCAAACCTGTCAGTCGTTACATATGTTAAATTTTTTGTGCAAAATTGCATACATGTATGTTGCAAACAAGCAACCTTGCAGAGAGGCAATGCAAGGAAAGCAATCAAAGTTTGCATCCCCCATCTTAATTTACATACACTGTAGTGGGATTTGCATTAGATCTTATATGACATGTATGTGATTGATTTATTTCATTCATTCATTTACTACCCAAAATCCAAGGTCCATTGTATTTCAGCATGGAAATAATTATAAATGAAGCCAACAAATAGCAAGAGCTTGTCAAAGTTGGCCCATTCAATACACTATACTTCATGACAATAAAACAATCACTAAGAGTAAACATTGAATCATGAACAGGTACATTTTTGGTTTGCACTAATCTTTAAAAAAAATTAAAATCAATATAGGAATTGTACATGTACACCGTATGTGTACACTAATATACACACACTAAAAGTAATTACACAGTCTGGTTGAATGTGTATAGTAATTTTATTCAGAATGGGGTAACTTTGTCTCAGATTCTGAAACAAAATCCTGGATTTAGCTCATGCTGCAGTGATAATTAATTTTAATCATAAACTTTTAGGTCAATCAGGAACCCCATGACTTTTACAAGCCGATCGCCTGTCTGATTATCAAGATATGATTGGAAATTAAAAAATTCATTTTCCTAACGGTTTTGATAACCTACATTCTTTTTGGGAAAATGAGTACGGTAAAAACCGGGCACATAACGATTTTTTCTTTTTTGAGGCACTTCATGATTTTTAGGGCTTCATTCAGGGCCATACATCAGGTTTTATATTGTTACAATGTTTTTAATAAAGTATGTAAGATTGATCATCAGTTAAATCAGAGATGGGGCTATGGGGGGTTGTCATATTCCCCACTCCCATGGAGTAATCATATGGATCATCCAATACATCTCATCATCTTCATCTTGTTACCTCCGAAGAGGTAACAGGAAAGGATTAATCCTAACTGATGATAATTTAGTTAAAGTGAGAATTCAACTTGTACTAATCTTTAGTACCTCAATGTGATGGTTAGTAATTTTATATGATTCAATACTTTGATTGATATCATCATTATTCACCTTTTTTATAGGTACAGTTAGCAGATTAAATTTTTTATAAAAGTATTTTGATACAATGATGAAAATTTCTAGATCTAAGGGACTTGTAGTTGTTGCAAAGTCAGAGAAAATAGGTTTTCGAAGACTCTCCTGTCACGTAATGAATATTCATTGAAAGCAAAGTGCATATTCATGAGCTCTGTATATCTACATGTAGACTTTTTATTCAGTCCTTTTTCAATGTAAATAAAAATGTTTTATGTTGAAAAGGGTGTAAACATAACCTGCTGATATAAAGATATCATTTGCCTTATATTTTATACCGAGTTACGTGTACCATATTTTGTGAGATGAAATTAAATTCCCATATGAATATTATAGTAACAGGGTGTCAGGCAAAATGTCTGTATGTAAAGACTACTGCATGTCTTATGCACTAGCATATGCACTGCACACAAACACACACAAAGCTCAGGATTGACACGTGCTTTATGTGTGTTGAACAGTGTGTGTATGCACATGTAGGTTAGCAGCACTTGAACAGGGGCCCAGCTGTGCATACGTGTATTGTATTATCACTAGACTATACACAGTGCAGTGCACATGTGCATTCATTTATTTTGGTAGGAGCCTTTCATAGTTGCAGATTGAATGCTTACTCTCATAACTCCATATGGAATCTCCTGAGGAAATATCTGTTGAAAATGCAAAAGATTGTTCCAATTGGGAAGAGCTAAAGGCTCAAACTAATCTAGGAGCTGAGGTAAGAATTACCTTTCTAGAATCTACTGTAGAGAAGTCTATTTAATTTTATTAATATAAAAATTAAAATTATGGAAATGTCATTTTCAATTCATAATTTGTATACTTTGATGATGATAATAAAAAATGTGGAAATAGCATTATACATTCTTCATGTTTTATCTTGTATTTAATGGTATGGGAAAATATGGAAAATATTCTCGTCATTTATTTGCATATATATTTGTGTTTTTTATTTTATTTGACAGTAGATATCTAGACTAGGCTATTTATCAGTCGTGTGACTGTGAAGCTAATGACTAACGATGTATGTACACACAGTCTGCCAGTATTGTGATTGTTAATGAATTTAATTCTTTTTCCTAGAATTAAAAATATTAATTTTCATCATTGCAGTAGTCTCTTAGATTTAATTTTGAGAAGGTTTATTTTCTCAAAATTTTCTTTCTCCCTAGTATACAGTATAGATGATGCGTTTTTTAATTTTATGCACAACAGCTTTCCTGTATTTCATAATACATGTATATATTTTTTTAATAATTTATATATTTAATAACTTGAATACCTAATCTACATGTACCCTGTACAATAAGCCATTTTCGTAAAGTATTCACATTTATATACTTTGATAGCTTGTTACAAGTTATTGTTTACCAGTAGTCAGCATGTGGGTTGCATACATTTATTTAGTGTTTCAAGGTTTGAGAAAAAAATTGACTTGCCTGACCTAGCAACAATTAATGTGGTATGCAATATCTTGCTTTTGACGATTCAAATGCGATTATTTGTAACATTTGATTGAAATGATTTGTAATAAGGCACTGAACAAAGAGTCTGCATTACATCAGGGATGCTGAGACTTACATGTACATTATGAAATTGGCCCATGGATTCGTACTGATTCAGAATGTAGACAATGCCCATGCGGGGCCCATGTACTCATTGTGTACAATCACACCTGTCATTCAATTTCAAAAATGCTAAATAGCTGCCCAGTGTCATGAATTATTCATGTGATATATTGCTTGAATGAGATATTATGTCATTCTGAAAAATAATTGTATACTATATTATAAGCCTACAGCTGTACACAGTTTTTAATTCTTCTTCTTTGTTTTCCTGGATTAGAATAATCATCATTAGGCCAAATAGACCATTTTCGTATTGTAACCAAATTTATGCAAATGCCTTTGTGAAGCGCCTGATACAAATGATTTCATTCACCTGTTACAAATGAATGTATCTCAATAGTCAGAATTCAAATTGCATACATTAGTTATTGCTACATGTACTGTACGTAGGACAAATATTATGGCTTGCCCTATCTACATGACTACATGTACATGTAACAACACATAATATACATGTATATACATGTATATGCAATTCGCATTCTGGCTATTGAAATACAATTATTCATAATAAGTGAATGAATTATTCGTATCGTGGCACTTCAGTATAAATTTGGTTGCATTACGAAAATTGTCTATTTAATGCATGTCTTTGTGGAGTGCCTCAATGCAAATTATTTCATTCACCTGTTAGGAATAATTGTACATGTTGTTTCTCAATAGTGACAGAAAACTAATTGCATACAAATAAAAAAGATTGAATGGGGAAAGTATGAAATAAGTTGGGATCAATAATAAGAGAGTTATTCATGATTGAAATATGAGATCACTAAATCTAAATACAAATCTCAAATTGGCAATTTAGTCAGTGGATTGTGACGTAGTCATGGAAAACTCTCCTGTTTATCTTGTACAAAACAAAAGAAGGCAATAATATGCTATCCATGATATATTTTGAGTAGTGCCACAAGGGAGAAGGCACTTCGGAGAAAAACAGAAATTTATTAAATTTTTGAACATGACAAACAGGATAGTTACAGCAAGGAGATATCACAACTTGGTTACAGTGACTACAGTACATCACAATCCACTCACCGAAATGGTCACGTAGCACTTCACGTGTTTCCTGACAGCAATGCGGTAAAGCTTGGAATAATGAATATTTTGTAACGTCCATATTCGGCTCTAAATCTGCAAATCTAGGAGAAGTCTGGTTTATCTCAGGGATTAACTTCAAGTTTTTTCCTCCTTTTTTCTTACATCATACCTGGAATTGTCATGTCATATAGATCTACATGTACATGTATATTTCCATGTTTACATCAATGGTAAAAGAGATGCACTTTGATAATTAGCATTGTGTTGGAACAAATTTCTTTCTTTCATTGATTTGCATACTGTACATGTAAATAGACAGTACTATTATTATTATTATTATTATTATTATTATTATTATTATTATTATTATTATTATTATTATTATTATTATTATCATTATTATTATTATTATTATTATTATTATCATTATCATTATTATTATTATTATTATTATTATTATTATTTCATATATACATGTACAGGTGTATATACATATATTTATTATTTCATATATACTATTCTGGTAGTTATTATTATTATTATTATTATTTTTTTGGGGGGGAGGGGGTAACAAGAAATGTACATGTACCTGTAAATATCAAGAGGATTCATCTCATTTTCCAGGCACGTTTTTCCTCTTCAATAACGTATCCTGTTCAAATGTTAAACAATTGACTTTTTAACATTTGTAAATTTCTTTGTCTTTAAAACTCCTTGTTTGTTTCTGAGCATTCTATTTTTCTAATTTTTACACCAATGTTTTGACATTTTTAAAAATAAATACTCTCTATACATTGTGAACAATCTATTTTTGTTGTTTTTTGCTCTCTCTCTCTCTCTCTCTGCTCTTCTCATAATGTACTTCTCTTTTTCTTCCTCTTGATTACAGGGTGGCAAGGAGTACATACTTTCTCAAGAGAACGAGCTCAGATTTGAAGTAGAAAACAATGAAATCGTGCAAATGGAGGTAACAATTTCCTGTCTGGCTTAATGATTGTAATCATTACTTATTGTGTAGTCAGACTCTATGGCATTGAATTGTCAAAGACTGAAACATGGCTTTTATTCCTGAACACTTTTCTCCTAAGAATAGCATTTGAAGATTTGTCATTATATGCACAGTAACCCAAACGTATTTACATCCTTTAATGTTGTGATATACTGTATGCAAGCATCTATTTGATTAAGTTTCAAATTCTAAGTGTTAAATTTGAGTTCAACTATCAAAAGGATCAAATTTATGTTTTAGTCATCATCACCATCATCATCACTCTTATTGTTGCATTATTACTGTCACAGTTACATTTTACTGTCATTTTTATCATTCTTATTGTGTTTTGTTTCAGATCAAAGAAGGTTTGGCAGAAGTGTTTGGCTCAGAGCTGATGAAGAATAGAATTTATAAGTTTGCATCTGGTTCTAAAGTAGCAGTATTCACATGGCAGGGATGCAAGATTTTAATATCCTTTTCACTATCTACAAACTAGTGGTGACATTATGAAAATAATTAAGTATTTAAGAAATGAAATGGAATCAAATGATGTGCTTCTCTTACAGTATCTGTACAGTTTACAAGACATTTATATCACAAATATTTTGCACCAATACAAAAGATTTGTTTGTTTGATTATTCAAAAACAGTGTATTTTTGCATGAAATATACCTGACAAAAAAGCAATGTTCACAAAAAACCAGAGTACCAGGGGTAGTCTTTTTCTGTTGAATTCGACATACTTTGAGTTATCTTCTGTGCACAACTTGAAATCTTTTTTTTTTCTTTTTCCAAATGCTAATTAATTTCATTGCTTTCATTGTGCCATAGAGTTTTTAGAGAATTACACATCTTACACATCTCTTCTTAACAATTTACTTAAATTATCACAGCACTAATTCTACCAATTATTACAAATCATTTCACCTTTATTAGAGTGCTTTAGTGCTGTTTTAGTATTGAAACTTGATATCCGGACAAAAGAATATTTATAGCCCATATTTTAATTATTTAGATTCCAGCTTAGCCACAAACATACTTGTATATTGTGAGGAAAGAAATAAAAGTAAACAATGGTGATGTCAAGGCAAAGCATTGTCTGCTTTCAAGACTTTACATAATTATTTCTTGACTGATTGCCTGTACCTCCGAGGGAAGACAGAGGTAGCTTACGTTTCCAAAGAGACACCCATGCTGATGTATCTCAACACACATGCAGCCCTAGAACAAATGAGACAACAGGCTGAATTGGAGGCTACTAGAGGACCAAAGGTTAGGAAAAGGTTTCACATTTGATTTATTCAGTTTTTTCTGTGATTTCAATCGTACTTGAATAGTGCCATATGTTATTGAATCATGAAAAGTGCAGGCACATGACATGTGTAAAAGTGGAATGAAAAGTTTAATGTCATATCTTGACAAATTTCTCTGTGTATTTGGGTAGTTATGGATCATTCATATATGCCCTGGTAGACTAGACAAAATACCATTACAGAGAAGAAAAAAAGAATTGTATTCAGAACTTGCCTAGAAAGATACGTACATGTATGGAAATGAAGAACAATTTAGTTCCGGGCCCCTCAACACAAAAGTTTGCGATCAATTGCAAATATGACATAATGATTGTGATCAGTTAATAGTCACCCTTAGCCATTACCATTTTGGAATTGAGTGCAAACCTTTGTGTTGCAGGTCCGGATACTGGAAAGTGTCAAAAGATTTTTTTATTTGAGGGGGTGACAAAATGTTAAGATAGCCTCAGGTGGAACTTTGTTTTGTACATGTATTAGTAAATATTGGTGTAAATATTGTTTTTGTTATCTTTTTTAAAACCCAGGTGATGGTTGTAGGACCAGGAGATGTAGGGAAGAGTACAGTATGCAGATTATTATTAAACTATGCAGTCAGGGTCGGTAGGAGACCTACTTTCATTGAATTAGATGTCGGTCAGGTGAGTCTAATTTTACAAGAATTTTAATCTTAAAATTTGTGACTTCAAGAACACACAGACAATTTACTTTTGTTTGCTCGTTTTAATATCCTTAACTTAAACTAATTTCAAAACTGCTTTTCCTAATAATGATAATAATCTGTTCTTGTATAGCGCATTTACATTTTGATATAACGTCCCTATGCTCTTCCAAAGGGCTTTGGAAGTTATTACCTAGCCTTAGCTCAGGCAGCCGTTATCAGCGCACAGTGCATTTCAAGGAATAATCCTACCAGGTACCCATTTACTTCACCTGGGTGGAGTGTTGCAAATGTAGATTAACGTCTTGCCAAGGGACGTTACTCTTGTGCCAGGGATTCGAACCCCGTACCGTGTGGTTTACAATCCGGAGACTTATCCACTGGACCACAACGCCTCTACTTTTCCTAACCTTTTCAAATGGATCAATTCTTGATTGAACTGACAGGGACGATAGTTTATATGATTATCATAATTGATCATACAAAATATATGCTACCATGGCACTAATTACCTCTCATATTGGACCATAAGTCGACTTCCTAATTCAGACCCAACATTATACATTTATCCTCAAACTAACTTACAAACACAACCACAACCAAAGGCTTAAATTATATCCTTAACGATATCAAAATCATTGCTAAAGTGGAGCCAAAAGCAAATGCTGCCATATCATATTTTATGTTTGATCACTTCATATTCTTTTTATCTTCTATTCATTTTGTTCTTTATCCCGTACAGGGTTCTGTTTCTGTGCCTGGTACTGTAGGAGCATTGCTGGTAGAGAGACCGGCCGATGTAGAACAAGGCTTTGCCCTCACTGCTCCGTTAGTCTATCATTTTGGTGCTACCTCACCCGGTACTAATATGAAGCTCTATGAGATCCTCACAGCTAAGCTCGCCGAGGTCTTTGCAAAGCGATGCAAAACAAATTCAAGAAGTAAGAAAAAAGACTGACTTTTATTCCACAAAGATTTACTTACTAGGAAATAAAATATACTTCCTACCGGACTTAAAACCACAGGTGCCCAGGACACGATTGGGTGCCATTTTTGTTATAGTCCTGACCTCCCCCAAACAACAAAAATAAATGAATAAATGAATAAATGAATAATTCAAAAAAAAATAATTAAAATTAAAATTCCAGATTTTAACATGGGGTCATGTATACAGACCCTAAAAATGATACCAGGGCTTGTATTTAATTTGAAGCCCTGATTTACTAGAAATTTTTGTAGAACATGAGTCATTGTTTACGAGGGTTGTTATATACTCAAATTTGTACATTGATATTAGTCCCAACTACAGCTAATCTGCATTATAAACAAATCAGATTCCTGGAGGCATTTATGCTCTAACTCTTGAAATGCAGTTACATTAAACTCAATAATAACTTTTAAGTCTTTCATTATTACAAGTGAAATAATCAAAATCCTTGGATGCACACCAATTTCATACTTATTGGATAACATGGATTTAGTCGTTATTAGAAAAGAGAATAAATGTTATAATCTTGAGTTCAAATCATGTAGAGTAGAAACAATAAAATGGTTCATTTACTTCAAACTCAATCAAGGTGTAAAGAGCTTGAATCTCAGCTTAGCATTAGATTCCTTGTACGTGGGAGTGGGTACTTGATATGCTTGAGCATTACATACATACTAACAGCTGAGATGGGTTCTGCTCTATCCCTAATGTGCCAGGAGCAATACCATGTGTCACCTTGAGATGATCATTTTCACAATTCAAGAAGCCAGTATGACTGATATCTTGATAACCTCTGACCTTTGACCCTTTCCTTTGATATTGTAGTTGCTCAGAGCGAGTATGTCATCAACACATATCACTGGGTACTAATATTTATTATAGCACCAGAAGTGTCACTGTGATATAGATATTTTTACTATTCAAGAAACCAGTATGATTGCAACATCTTGATAACCTTTGACCTTTGACCTTCCTCTTTGATATTACAGTTGCTCAGAGTGGGTGTGTCATCAATACATGCGGCTGGATCAAAGGTGACGGCTACCAATCTCTCAAATATGCAGCTCAGGCCTTTGAAGGTAATGATCAAATAATCTTAACCTGTTGGCTACGGAATTCTTCCCTTCCGATAGGTTCAATACGGGAACCACCGGGCTCCTCAAATATGATGGGATATGGGCGATTCCGTAATTGGAAATTATGAGACATTTTGATAATAGTCTTAAGAGTAGAAGAATACTGTCAGAGTGCCATGTTGATCAGTGGTCACTTTAGACGATCCATCATTTTGGGTGAAAAAGGGAAATTAGGTAGGTGTTGTTCGGGATATCACTTTTATTTCCTGTACGACATACCCCTGATTATTTCTGTTTACTGCAGCTAGAAATGAAAAATTACAATTTATCTTCAATATGTTGATATATATATTTTTGTCCACAGAGCATTGTTCTTTTTTTAGGCTATTAACTGTGTCGTGTAAGAACGATGCTTTAATATTCCACATCTGTTATTATTTACCCAACAGTTGATGTGATCATCGTGCTAGACCAGGAGAGGTTATACAATGAACTGGTCCGAGACATGCCTTCATTCGTCAAAATCGTACTACAACCCAAGTCTGGTGGGGTAAGTAACTAGTAAAGATATTCTCATCATGTAACATATTATGGTATAATGTATCCATGCGCTTTCAAAGAGCTTTGGGAAATAATACCTTGGCTTTGGTTTAGTCAGCTGTTATCAGTGCCCAGTGCTTTATAAGGAATAATCAAACAAAAATCCCATCTTATAAAGAGTTGAAAATCGATTGCAAGTCCTCCAATCAATCACAAGTTTGCAGTCCCCTATCTCTTATGTACATACATGTAGTTGCAATTAATATAAACTCTTTATAAGACGAGTCCCAGGACTCGAGATTACATTTAATATTTCAGGGCGAACTTTGAAACTCTTTTCTTCTTTTCACTTTTCAGGTGGTAGAAAGATCTCAGGGTTTCAGGCGGTTCACCAGAGATGAGAAAGTTCGAGAGTACTTCTACGGCTTTAACTGCTGTTATTATCCTCATTCCTTCGAAGTCAAGTTTGTTGATGTAGAAATCTACAAGGTCGGAGGTAAAGTCTAGAACCCTCATAACTTCATTTGGTTGTGTGTGACCTATTTTAAGGCTTGGCACTAATGGGTCCAGTGCACATAGGCCCAAAATTTGAACTCCGGACCTCCAAAATTTGAAAGGAGGGGGGCTCATACACAGAGCTGCCAACCATTACGTTTTTTCCTGGAATTATTTTCTCAAAATCACAGTACTACGTTTGTCATTCATAATTTTTTTTTATTTTTATAATTTTCTTTTACACATACTGCACGTCAACCAAACGCCCTATAATGTTGATCACTACTACTTCATTAGAAAACTTCATTAGAGATTTATGAAAAGTACAAATTTACAAATAGTAAACGAAAAAGAAAGAAAAAAAAAGTGAAAGGCGTAAATATTCTCAAAAAGAATGAACGCCAATAATACCCCCAAAACAACAACAAAAAAACTACCTACTTGTATTAACTGTAGGTCCTAATATGGAAATAACAGCATGAGGAATGGACATTTCTGCATTGGAAGTGTGTCGCGCGTGGTTGTAAGTTTCGTTTTAATGGATTCCTTTTTTGGGTTGCACAAGGTTGGCAGCTCTGCATACATGTAGACACTTGTGGAAAAAAAGTCTGGAGCCCTGCCTATTTTTTCAGATGTTATAAGAATATGGCTTTTTCACTTGTATATGAACAGGGAGTTTGTACAGGTATGCTCCATCACAGATTGTTTTGGGGGAAATATATTTTTGTATTTTATAAAGAAATATAATGATACTGCCTCATGTACTTCAACCATAAAAAAACGCAAAAACATGATGGAAGATAAGTAACAATGTCCACTGAACTTCCTTAATTACTTAAAGTACAAGTCCACTCCACTGAAAAGTTGAGCTGATTAGATAGACAAAAATCTAAAAAGCCCAAATATAACTTGGTTTTGAAAAATGGTGCTCAGATTTATTTTTAATAATTTTTTTTAATGAGCAAAAAACAAGTTAATGATCGAGTCGGTTGTGACGTAGGGTCCTCACAACACAGATTCGTAATGTAACCAAATTTAATGCATACGTCTTTGTGAAGTGCCTCGATACAAACTATTTCATTCACCTTATAAGAATAATGAAACACTATTATTCTTATCAGGTGAATGAAATAGTTTGTATAGAGGCACTTCACAAAGACGTATGCATTAAATTTGGTTACATTACGAAAATAGCCTATTGTCAGAATGTATACCGCTGGCACTTTCGTTGTGAGGAGCATACGTCACATCCGTACAGCAATATAAATGTTTTGCTCGAAATACCCAAAACAAAAATCGCTCTTAAAAATCACCTGATTGAAGTACGCCCGTGATATTTGGCAGTTTTAACCTTTGATTTATTTACAACATGTTATAATTTTTGAAAATCGGCGTGGACTTGGGCTTTAAATACATTAATCCAAATTGATATTACTTTTGTTTATTAAATGACTCTGTATTTGTTTTATTTGTTGTAGCTCCTCCTGTACCTAACTCTTGCCTCCCTCTCGGGATGACTCCTGAAGACAATCAAACTAAACTAGTTCCAGTCAATCCAGGTAGGTTTGCTTGTTGACAATTGATTGCCCAACATAGCATCTCTAATGATGTTGGTAATGTGAACAATGATATTAAAACTGCACACCCACAGACTTTCACGCATTGTAAATGACTGCAGTTCCTGTGGTTCAAAAAAATCACAAATTGCTAAGTTTCAGTGTTATTTTTTTGTTCATGGGGGGGGGGGGCAGGCAGATGCAGATTAAAAGTTAAAATGGTGCCTGCCATCCCATTTAATAGAAATGTTCTGTTATGTATTTCTTTCTCACAATTTAAGGGTGACTGTCTTATCTTCTTTTAATCAGGTCCAGAAATTGTTCATCATCTACTTAGTGTAAGTCTAGCTGATACCAAAGAGAACGACCTTTTATCCACCAATGTAGCTGGTTTCATTGTTATGTAAGTATCAACAATTGGTTTTATATACTATTTTGTTTCCTCCCAAGGGGAGGTTCATTTATCTTAAACCCTTTCTCGACAGTAATTCCACATTTTGTGGTTCTGCTCAATATCTTCTGATTCAGAGTCCTAAAAAATATGCCAGGTACATGAGTTGAAGGGCAAAAATTTATGCACACACTGCATCCATTTTTGTCTCATGACTGTATTGCATTTGATGCCAGGAATTAAAAAAATGAAAATAAGCTTTAAAATTCTAAATTTGGCAACATGTAGAGATATTTTAGTTTTTCTGTCAAAATTTGCCATTTTGTTGTTTGGGGTTGAAAGGGGGAGGTTAGGAATCGGAGATGGAGAGATTATGGTTTCATGAAAGCATTAGCCGCAAAGCATCTCATCATAGCGAAATCATGCACACTCCTCCAAAATAAACATCAAGAAGAAGAATAACATGAGACTAGATGTATATTTAACATGTTGCTTTCCCATTTCCTATTTACAATCAAAACTGTGCATGAGCTTTAAACCATCTTACAAAAAAATATCTTTCTTCTTAAATGTTTACATCAACCTCATTAAGATTTTCCCCCAATCATTTTCATCCCTCAGCACCAATGTGGACATGGAGAGGAAGACATTCACAGTGCTTTCACCTGCTCCTAGACCGTTACCACGGCGATATCTTCTCCTTAGTGATGTACGATTCATGGACATCAAATGAAGCAGAATAATTCTATTGCCATGGATTGTGCAAACTGGATAATTTTCATTAATTTTTTTTAAATTACATGTGCCCTTTGTTGTCTGCAAATAACTGGAGGCTTTGTTAAAAGTCACTTGCCTTATTTTCATAATGTCAACAATTTTATACTCTGTCCTTTCTTATGTTTATAGAAGATGGTTTAGTTACATGTCATATTCCTAACTGATAGATTAGAACCCGAATAGGCTGTGTCCTCAGTCACATTGGTCTTCGGCAATTTTGACTCCTAAATGTGACAATCCACTACATTTCTTGCACCTCTGAGTTAACTCACTTTCCCCAGGAGTCAAAAGCCAATTTTGGGTCACATATTAAGAATAATGAAGACAAATTACAGTAAAGCAAAATATATGTATACTGGTGCTTAAAACTCTGGCTTGTAATGCTATTCATTTTGGTGTACATCAAGCCTGTATAAGAAGATCATACTAAACAACGTTTAGACATGAAAAACAAGCATCATTATGCAAAAGGTACCATTCAAACTTTTTCCTAAAGATTGGTGGATTTTTAGTTGTTTCAATAAGTTACTCTTATAGGGTGCCCATTTTTATATTTTTATTAATATTTGGGTGAAGATCTTTTTTGTTATTAAACTCTTGTGCATTACTCTCAGGCTCATGAAAATAAGATTTTATTTGATCGGTCTGTTTCTATTTCATTAAAAAAAATTTTTTTTATTGTTCTATAGATTTTTACAATTTCAAAATCCAATAATAGAATCTGACATTCTTTGAGGATGATTTGAATGACATTTTCTCAGGAACACAGGTTTGGATGTGTACATGTATGTGATGTGAGCTTTAAAGTTTTCTCCTTGAAGTTGATCTTATTAAAGAAAGGCAGGCCTTCATGGTATTCTGAGACGTTGACACGTGATGTGTGATGATCTTCATCTTGATATTCCCTGTATTGCACAGTACTCTTCTATACCTCAGCCAGTCAGAAAGGTTTCAGATGAGTAGAGTTATAATTGCACAATGACTCAATCTCACAATTTTGCTGATTTTTTTGGCGGTGGGGGGTGTTACATTAAAAGCAAGTGAAAGACAGAATTTTGGACGAGTGTGAATCGACCCTTTTTGTGGCTGAAAACACTTTGAGCATCTTTAATACATGTGTTATGAGAGATTTACATTTACATATGTAGAAACATAAGTTGTTGTCTCATTTGGCTGTTCATCAGTTGGGCTGCTGGGGAGAGTGAGATAAGTCTGTCCATGACGCTGGCTTCACGTTGATTATTACATAATAGTAATGTGAATATACATTTCATCTGATATTTATATGGACATGTAATTTGTTAAAAATGATGACAAACATTGTAAATAAACAAATTAATTATGTAAATAATGTCTGTGTAATTATGTGAAGTGTAAATATCAAAGAACATTTGCGACGTGACTGTTCATGAATGAATGTATCAGACTTGAGAACAATGCCTTGTTTAGAGAAAAAAATTAAGGGGGACGGTGCCCTTTTGAGTATCTTGTTGGACCGTCATTAAATGGGAATCAACATGCCATTCATATGGGTTACATCATGTACGAGTGAATGATATGAGAAAATCAAAGTTACACAAGTATAGAAAGTTTTGGAAAGCCTGACAAAAAAAAAACCCAAATAACTCTTGAACTTGCGAAATATACACCTGTATCACGAATGATTTTAGAAACCTCCTGTTGGCAATGTGGATGTGGCAGGTACACTTTACATTTACAAATAACTACTAAATTATTCATACCCTTGCAAAGTTTTATTTTTTAAGGATGTAAAAAATTGATTTGTTTTGATGTTTCTTGAGAATGTGACATATTAAAGCCTACATCTAAAAGTATTCAACAAAGGTCTCAATTCAACCAGTCAACCTTTTATTCTGGAGTTAGCAAAAACACAAAAAATATCAAACAATATTACAAGGGGTATGAATAATGTAGATAACTGTAATAGTGTAATGTTATGCTACATGTAGGTGTTATAAAACATGACAATTTGATTATCGTAGTAGATAGAAACTTGTATTGGATGAAGTTTGCAAGAAAACAATAGTATTCTGTATTAATTACTAATGCTCACAGATTTCTGGCCTAGTATTGTCAAAAAGATCGATCAAGTATTCATTTGAAAAAGGTTATCGGATGAGACTCCATAAAACATTCCTAATCAAACTGACATCCCTCAACTTTACACTGAAAAGTTCATTCTGAGCGGGAGCGTTTCAAGAGTTGTTCTTGTCCAAGAGAGAAGTCTCCAGAATCTAAATCACAAGGTTCAGGGTTGGATCCGTTTCACAGCACTAATGTCATTTGGCAAGACATTAATCTACATTTGTACCTGGCAGGAATTAATTCCTACAAATGCTTGAGCGCTGTAATGGCAGCCATGCTAAAACTCCACTATTATCATCATTATTCATGATAAAAATGTTGATTTAAATATACTTAACCAACTAGTACATGCAGAGAACCTGGTTATTTAAACAAATAATGATAAAAAATTCCCCCCAAAAAGAGAGAGAAATGAAAAAAGAAGAAATTCAGCACAATGTTTTCTCTGCCTAAAAATAGCAATCTCTTTATTGAATAAAACCACTACAATATGTGAATTCACATTTAGATATCATAAATACATGTGAGTGCAAGTAAGATGAATTTATAAATCTCTGTTTTGTGCCAAAATATACAAATAGATCGATGTCAATGAAAGTGCTATAAAAATCTAGTTATCCATCTGTACATGTTTTGTATAAAGTCTATCTACATTACACAATACACAAAGTACCCTTTTTTTTAAACACGTTGCTCTATCCAACATACAAAACAAATACAAGTAGAACACAATACAATTTATTAAATACCAATATACTGACTACTACACACAGAAGAGTGACATGACAAGTGACATGACATATAACATACAAAAATAATAGGAGAATATCATGGGTATAAAGTTTTACAAATACATTGCATTCTATGCATCACATATAAGGTGGAATGACAAATAACATACATTATAAAAAGGAGCATTGGGGATATTTCTATCATTGTCTGCTCAAAGCCAGAAGGAGCGTTAATATATGCAAGCTTTAGTTTGATGGTATTTCTTAAAAATGTTTATTGATTGGTTTACAACTTAATCCATTTTCTACACTGAGTCATGGTATGAAGTTTGAATGGGGGAAATAGCCTAGAGAGAATTCAGAAATCAAAAGCTAAACTTATATACATAAAGTATAACAACTACATTATTCAAACCCATACCAAGTTTTGACATTTTTCAAGTTGGGGAAAAAAGTGATTTGTCCAGATTTATGTTTCTTGAGAATTTGATATTTTTAAGGTCACATCTAAAAGGATTCAACAAAGGCCCTTATTCAACCAGACCACCTTACATTCTTGAGTTACAAAAAACACAAAAATATCAAATTTACAAGCTAGGGGATGAACATACAAGTAGATGGACTGACAAAGAGAAGAGAGAAGTATGATGAACACAATAATAACTTCATATTTATACAGTACAAGTACTACTCCTATATCTACTAGCAAACAAGAATACGTACATGAATTTTGTGATTTAAAATTTAAATGGCCGTTGGCCTCTGTATAAAAAATATATACTCTTTCTTGCAGAACTGCAGAATTACCTCAGTGTACATTGCATTAAGACTTCCCATTCACGAGTACATTGTATATACAGTAGAAAGATCATTTCATAATCAAACTCAAATTTCAAAAACATTAACAGATTTTGCCAAAAAATATCTAGTTTTATAACACAACAAAAACAATGAACATTTCAAAATTACAAGACTATTAAGTAAAGGGCCAACAAAATGGATGATAATCAATATGTTATGTAATAGTTTAGGGTCATCACAAAATGAGAATTTCACTAGCTGCAATTATGAAATCTGGGACTAAAACCAATTGGATGCCATGTTTCCCTTTCTATTATAACACACGTATACCGGTATAGAAGATATTTTCCCAGATATTTATACGCAAGTAATATATTTCATTTTTACACAGAGAGTGTCAAGTCATACAACAAATCAGTTGGACTGCAATGCAATAAGGGCGTAAGGCACAATCAGCTATGTGGGGTATATACATTTTTCTTCACTTTGGTTCAATCTATACCTAAAAGAACCTTACATTTTTGGAAGGTGACATACATGTTTTCCCATGGTAAAACACTACTAATAACATTAAATGTATGACAGTAATATAAAAGTATGACATTGACTCCACAATAATGTGTAGTAGTGATCAACTTCAGAAAGGCAGATTGACATTTAAGCTGATACAACGATACAGCGTTACAATTAAATATATGAAAACAGCAGAAATTTACTAGATGAAGCTAGAAATGTTAACCCCGGCAGCACTAGAGATCAAAACACTAAACTTTATGAAGTGGATAACGTCATGTGGGCTCAAAATTCTACAATCTCTAACTATCAATTTAAATAATGCTCCTACATGTACTTAGGAAAGCCAAAGAATTGCCTAGTTCTTGGGTTTATTCAATTTCATTTTATCTTACAATAGTGTAATGAAAATTATACAAAATAAAATGAATTTATAATGTTCCTTACAATTATCATTTATAATAATAATAATAATAATATGTCTTGTTTACCCAGGGAAGTCTCATCAGTATTAATACTGTTAATCCAGATGGCCCTGCCATCATAAATATTACCCCTGCTTTAGCCGAGCTACATACTGTACCATGAATGAAAAGGAGCTCACTTCAATATTAGAATAAATAGAATATTATTTGCATTAAATTATGATACACTGCTATTTCTTCAAATTACTCAAATTCTCCCAACAAGAATCCAATGAATGTTTCTAAATGGGCTAATGCTATTATAGAAGTCAGCTGCAGGAGACTCATAATGGACTGTGGCATTCTGATGAATTCTTAGTTTTGTAAAACTTGGTCCTTTATTCTTTTGTATTATTTTTTATATCTCTAAACACGTGCATGTACATGTATATAACCAGTATACAACTATAGGAAATATAGAGTTTTAAATTTTCATCACTATACAATAGAGGGGAAACATCCCATAATAAATAAATTTATTTCATTTAGAAAAACCAAAAATGGAACCGATAACACTGTATATTTCTATTGCATCTGAATACCTTTGAATACCATAGGTCTGTTTCAGCCGTACATTCTACACATGGAGCCTCACAACAATCTACATGTACATTATCTATGCATCTAAATTGACAGGTTCAGCCTACAACAATAATAATAACAATGTCTTCTATAGTGCCGGTGTCAGCCAGCTAGCTAGGCGCTCATGGCGCATGAACTTCTTTTTCTCAAATTCTCTGTGATTTAAAGAATACTTCCCGAAGCATTCAACCTTAATGTTTATCATTTGATCATGGTAATGTACACATATCATTTGAATAATTTCTCAGTTAGACTCTATCAAAAAGTTAAACCTCCTGCCCATATCTAGAAGTTAAATCCCCAATTACCAGTGATTCAAACAACACAAAAAAAAACCCATGATTCATCCCTGGTATATGATAAAGTGTTAGGCTACGTGCATAAATGTGAGTTAAAATGTATCGAATCCACATAAACCAACTAACAACACTGTCGCATTAAAATTAGAACCCCTGAAAAACCCTTGGAAAACATTTCCTTAAAGTAACAGGTTTATAGTACTTGGAATGCATTGCATTAATCAATAAAAAATCAATTGCATAAATATTTACACAAAAATTATCTTTTTGTTGGTTAAATAAATAACATGACAACATTGACCAGTGGAATGGGTACAAGGAACGTTGTAGTGTACATGTACATGTACAGTGTACCATGTTTTTGTAAATACATTGTATATACAAAAAATTCCCAATCCAATATAGCAATCATAGATCCTGATCATACATGAATATAATTCCTATTATTTTCAAAAAAGATTGGTGACAAAAGTACTGTATCCCTTACGAAAAAAAAAAAAATCCTGGGATTGTAAATGAGACCATATTAATATAATTAAATTTTGTTTATAGAGCATACCGGTGAGACAAAATATAAATATTTTGGTTGATGAAAAAAAAAAATGTAAAAAATACTCTTCTGCTCAAATTTTCTATTGATTAAAAAAAGAGGACACTCTATAACAAAATGACAGAAATGCTTTGCGAATAAGTGTATTTTTTTAAAGTTTCATCCCTAAACATACAAAACACTCTGAATAATTAAATGTAGAATAAAACTGAGTACTAATCAAAGACAAGTAGAAATCTAGTAGTAGTGATCTACCTAGTTGAGATGTCGAAGGCAATAGTTATAGGATGATACACTTGATACGTCCATCAACACTCAGCTGTTTGGGCATGAGGGTCTATCCCGGTATTGACCGTTGGCTCCTGTTGAGCACCGGCATCTCCATTTGCGGAGAGCGTGGTTGCCCCTGGTGCGCCGGTGGTGGTGATAATGGAAGGCGTGCCAGACATCGGGGGTGTAGGAATGGAGGGTGAGTCCAGAGGAGGGGAGTAAGCAGGGGGTGCGGTAGGCTTGGACTCCTGCATGTTACCGACAATGCTCTCCTCATAGTTGTCTCGCGGGTTGCGACGTACCAGGTGTCGTACTCGCTGCTGGATCTGCAAAGGTAAAAGACAGATGAACAAATTCTTGTACATAAAGGTTCAAATCCTTACTGCAACAGTAACATTCCTTGGCAAGATGTCAATCTACATCTCCCACTCTATCCTGGTATAATAAGTAAGTACCTGGTAGTTCGGTCTACAAATAAACATAAAAAAGACTGAAGTACTATTCCAACCAGGGACAGACCACCGAGAGGAGGAGGAGATCCTTGTGGATGGGACAGCTCTAAACCAGGTAGATGGCTTCACTTATCTCACCAGCTCTATATCCAAAGACGGACGCATTTACTCTGAGCTGGTGAAAAGAATGTCAAAGGCCAGCAGTGCCTTTGGTAGACTGCGAATCAGGCTATGGAACAACCATCATGTCTCAACAAGAGTGAAGTGCAAAATATACAGGGCTATCGTCCTATCCACTCTCTTATACGGTGCGGAAAGCTGGACTCTTTACAAAAGTCAAGTAAAAAAAAAATTCACGCTTTCATGAGACACCTCCTACAATCATGAGAATTACATGGATGGACAAGGTGACCAACAAAGAGATTCTAGAGCGAGCAAACCTGCCTTCTATGGAGGACCTGCTCATCAGGAAAAACCTACGATGGACAGGCCATGTCATCAGGATGCCCTCTGAGAGGTTACCGAAGCAAATACTATTCTCGCAACTACCCGCTGGCGAAAGAGGGATTGGTCGACCACGGCTTCGCTACAAGGACACGGTCAAGCAGAACCTTAAGCGAAGGTAAATTGAAATCAAGACTTGGACAACTGCTGCAGGCCAGTGAGCTGTATGGAGAACAGCTTTAAAGTGAAAGTGAAGGCAGTCATTATCGCTTTGCGACAGACAGCTACTACTACTACCTGGTAGGATTATCCCTGGAAATGCACTGAGAGCGAGCCACTGTTGCCACAGCAAAAATCTAGGTAATAATTTTTCAAGCTCTTTGGAAGCGCATATAGACATCATATCGTGTGATAAGCACTACAAAAGGACTACAAAAGGACAGCAATTTTGTTATTGTCATTATTTTTATGAATTATAATTAATGGTTACTTACCATGACAGAGAAGGGAAGTGGGATGAAGGGATGGATGAAGGGATGGAGGAAGAGAGGGAGGAGGGAGGGAGGGAGAAATAGGGAGGGGGAGAAAGGGTGAGAAGGAGTGAAAAAGCTTGGGAGGGAAAGCGATAGAAAAAGAGGGATCGCAAAAGCAAGAGTTAGAAGGAGATGGACAGGGACAGAGAAAAAAAAGTGACAGCATTTAATAGCAGACATGTAAAGATTCAATTTGATCAAGAAGATTTGCACATTACCTGAACGAGTTGTTGACCAGACCTAGATGAAGGGTTCTTATAGGAGTAGACCAGGCATCCAATCAAACATAAGGCAATCACCAACACAATCACGATCAGGATGATGATGGCTGTCCTACCTGGAAGATGATCTGTTGAAAGAAGGAAAGAATTAGTATGTTAATGCTCTCAAACGTCATAGCAACACCCTCCAAATGTCATCTTTCCTGCATGGTTAGATGAATTTTACTAACTTCTTTGCAAGCCAATTAAAGTTAGTAAGCCAATTGAACCTTCAGATGAGCAAGTTCATCCTCAAATATTATGCATAATTAAAAGCTTTAAAAAAAATAAAAATTAAAATAAATAATTAAAATTAAAAATTGAAAATTGAAAGCTTTCCCCTGAAACATATGACAGTGACTTCTGTATAAGGTTACACTATAAAATGAGATGTTTAAATGGATTCTACTGGATATCTACAAGTCCTGGGGGGTGTTTCACAAAGACTAAGATCGACTTTAAGTTGGACTTAAGTATAACAGGACGTTCATGCCACTGTTTGCTCTTACCATTTACTGGCATCTGTCTTTCAAGGGACGTACAAATCGTGGTCTCAAATCTACAGAGTTTACATTTTTCGATTATTGAAGGAAAAAATATTATCTAAAGATTATAATTTAGAGACCAATGGGGATAGCAACCAATGGCATGAATGGCCCACCATACTTAAGACTAAGTCCACCTTAAAGTCGATCTTAGTCTTTGTGAAACACCTCCAGGTCACACTACGATTGGAATTTCTCAAATCAGAAAATATACAAAGCAAAATAATTTTAAAGCAAGTTATTGGTGGTTTTGAGCCCTCATATATCCCAGTGACATACATGTACATGTGTAATAGAATAATAGGACAACAATGACTCACAATCCTCTCACTCAGCCATTTATTTAATGTGCATGCATGTATCTTGCTTGGCTGGGGCAAGGGATAAGCTGCATTAGTTGCTAAGGAACCAGTTACGGTCTATCTCTAAAGTCATTTGAGTAATACTGTCTCATGCACTATAGCAGTGATATATACAAATTATGTAGCAACACATGTATTAACGAGACAAATGCGACTGCGTCTCCTATATGCCTCTGCCTTAAATTCAGTAATACAAAATGAATGGAATTATTTGTGACATATCCAATAAAAACAAAAAGCCTATCTCATGTAGTTCTTGAGATATCGCAATAAGGAAAATATGTCAGTGCAGCAAAATTAAAGTGGCAATTCAACCGTTCAAAAAGCAAATACATGTAAAACAGAAGTAAGCATGAAAAAAGTACAAAACTGTTCAAAAGAAATCTACTACAAACGTATATCTGATATACAAACATATATCTGATGTACAAAAAAAAGTGTCTCACTTAAAAAACGAGAAAGGAATAAGAAAAATAATTGTCATCTGCAACTCACAAGGGAAACATTTATGTTTTGGAGCAATTATCTTACAAGCAATCTTACAAGCAATTATCTTACAAGCAATCTTAAAAGCAATTTTCTTACAAGCAATCTTAAAAGCAATTAACTTACAAGCAATTTTCTTACAAGCAATTTTCTTTCAAGCAATCTTACAAGCAGCAATAACAGCAAGTATTTTGAGAAACTCACCATGAAATAGAAAATAGCAAAATGGAAAGAAAGTAAAAGAACAAAAATGAATATTTTATAGAAATCCTTTTAAAGCTTAGGAGCAAACATATTCTTGTCTAAGGCCTAATCCCACTTAGCGAATACAAAAAACATGCTTGTGATTAACAATAGGCCCTATAACTTTTCACTTGAAGGTAAAGACCAGTTTTGGAAATGCCCCTCTCTCAAAAAAATGAAATGGAAGCTCTCATTAACAATCATGTGAAAGAATATGTTTTGACGGGAAAGTCGGGAAACCGCCTACTAAGTGATATATTTGGTAAATTATTATATTTATTGGGACCAAATAGATATCGCGCACGTGGTCGCGTAGTCCCATATACATCTTTCTGTGTACAGTGCTTGTAACTTTACCAAGACTGGGCCAAAGTTCTTATAATTTTGATGATTCCAGAACCTTGCAGTACACACCAATACTTATATGCTAGATGATCAACCTTTTCTGATCGATTCCACAACGTTTCTTTCACAATGCAATCGCATGACCAGAACTGGTCTTTATCTTTAATTTGAATGAAAAATTAGAGTAACTGAATTAAGGCTTGATCAGATATGGCTGCGCTTTTTTTACATGTAAAACGAGTGGCAACTGTGCTGTACGCAACTGTGCTGTACGCAACTGTGCTGTACGCAACTGTGCTGTACGCAACTGTGCTGTACGCAACTGTGCTGTACGCAACTGTGCTGTACGCAACTGTGATGTACGCAACTGTGCTGTACGCAACTGTGCTGTACACAACAAAGTACTGGGCTATGTATTAGAAGATACAGAAATGTGAAGCATATTTCACTTTACATCATCAGAAATCTTTTTAAATCCCACGATTTTCCAGCTCCATATCTGTAGGAGCCTTAAAGGGACTGCAGCGTGATGAGACTATGTGTCTTTCCCGTGGCCCTACTCGGGGCCAATCGGGTATAATATACGACTACAAACGAAGCGACCGCAGCATTCACGTGTGTGCAACATACGCGAAACCAAAGCGTGAGGAGAACTTCGGTCTGATCTGTTTCGCGAACAGCCATTTATATAGATGTTATTCTGCATACAGGGATGAGACGGAGAAATTCCCCAAAAGGAGAAGGATTAAATGGGGTTCCGGGGGCAACGCCCCTGGCGGGGGTTAAGGGGCAGAAAACTTTAGAATATATTTATGTCAAAGGACATGTTTTCTTTGCATTTAATTTCTCAATTTGAGAAATATTTGTTACCCCATCTTGCTTAAAGGGACTCTATAACATTGTTCAGATGAGGAGATAGATTTTTTTTTCTCCCCCTTCTTGAAATCTCGAAATCCGCCGATCGGCGGAGGAATCTCATCCCTGTGCATACACTGAAGATGTAAAATGAGATGAAACATTTAGTTATTCAATAAAGACATCACAGCATGGGAAATAAACAGCCTTCTGCAAGAAAGCCGTAAGAGCTGTGTATTGTCAAAGGCAGTTATTGTCTTCTTGTGGGCAGCTGATGATATATTTGTTTGGAAGCTAAACGCATTTGAATTCCATAAAGGATACATCTATATACATGTACTTTCAGGAGGTTATAATCATTGAAATAAAACCGGTTAGCGATAAAACATGTTCATAATATGATCAGCTTTTGTATTTTGTTTACATACTAAACTTTTTGTAAAATAAATTACAAGTGCTTCATGGTTTATTCAAGAAGAATGAAAAAGAAGCAAGAGAATAAAACTCAGAAAATGCAACAGTTTAAAGAGGAAAAAAGTAATGTATTATTATGAGGTGTAGAGGTGTTGTGGTTTAGTGGATAAGTCGCTTGACTGCAGATCTCAAGGTACGGGTTCAAATCCCAGCCCGACACTAACGTCCTTTGGCAAGACGTTAATCTACATTTGCCACTCTCCACCCAGGTGTTAAATTAGTACCCGGTACTGCCGGTAGGATGCGAAAGTTAATGTAGTTTGCTCACCATCGTGAGCGTCTGTAAAATGACGCCTGGCTGGAATGCTCCCCAGGGAGCGGAGAATGTGCATATATTATGTGCGGGCAAGCTTGAATTTGATGACCCGGGTAATAATATACATGTACATGTATCTGCAAAGCGCTTGACATCGTTGATGTATTAAGTGCTATATAAAAGTGGAATATTATCAAAACGAGAATGTGCTGCTTACTTTGCATTTGATTTGCAGCTGACCGTGGTGTAGTTATAGCTACAAACTGTGTTGTAACAGTCGAGGCTGTGAAGTGATACATAATACTTGTAGCTTAACTTCTTTCATACATGCACTTGCTATTTCAAATGTTCTTTATGCAGTAAAAAATGTCCTACCAACCTCAATTACGGCGCTAAAGTTTGATCAATGCCTTGAATATAGGCAGTATATATTTGGTTTTTTATTCACCCTCTTTACTTATTGAGTATAGATCTACTGATCTACTGGTGATCTACTGATGATCTACTGATGATCATCTGATAATTTTTTTGTGAATACTGTACACACATATGGTACCCTGATTGCAATGAGGCCCATTAATTGTCACATGATGCAGGGAGGTGATAGAGAAGGAGTGGAAACTCTTGTAATTTATTCAAACGCATGCTTGAGTTGAACTGAGTTCTAAAGCATAACAATGGGATGCGTCACATTCCATGTTCCGAGCCGCTCTTCCACTGTGGGGAATTTCGGAGGCCAGGCACCAGTTTCACATTATTAAATTACCGGCAAAATTTCAGTGTAAACCATAAACTTTATATGGGGATTGTATTGGGAATAGTGCATCAAAAAAAAATTAATATTTAGTACTCCGCCTTTCCTATAATTTGTGTGCCAGAGTTGGTAAAAAAAAATTAGATCCTGACAAAAACTCAATATTTTAGGATAATCCGATTACTTTCGCATGTTTTAATGTCCCGTCATTTAATCCATGATTTACAATCTTCGATAACTTTAAGTTTGCTAATGCGTGCTTTCGAGTGCTTTTTGTATTTTAGCAGTTGGAAAAAAAGTATGAAATTACAAAAGTTTGTGTTCGCTTGTTCAACTCATTACACATTCAACAATTGATGAGAAATCATTGAAAGGGACAGCGAACATTTGCTGAGATACCATTTTCTGATGTAGGAATTCTAAATCCTGATATTTCATGCGCTCTTTTATCTCACCACCTGGGGGGTGATTCACTAACTGGGAACGATATCGTTCCTAAGAGCAATTTTGGGGATTGATTTCAATCCCAGCTTAAAATCGATTCTACCTGACTGGTTCACTAAATCGCTTTTAGGCTGGGATCAATCCCAGCGTGAATAATCATGCGCGCATATGAATATTCATGTACGCGATCAATCCAACCAATCAAAAGACTAAAATTTTGGTCACGTCACGTCACTGGGCATATCAATCAATCGCGTAGCCGATCGACATAACGATAATTAGCTAGCTATCGTCGCTTAATTTGTCAATGACGTTCATTTCTATGTTGATTTCGTTTTACTTTTAACATTAGAAGAAAGCTGAGTGAAATTTCGCATAACACATGACACAAAATAATTCATGACTGTTTCATGTAGCAGTGTGAGGATTCATACGATTTTCTGTGGGTATATTTTGTCTTTCTTTATGCTTGTTTCGAGTAAAATGCCGGATTTAACGTAGGCCTAGGGCCTAGCCGCCCTAGATCTAGCCTAGTCTAGATCTAGGCCCTACCCGGCCTACTGAGGCTAGGCGGTTAGGCCTAGACCCTAGTAAGTTAGACCTACCGTCCCTAGACCGAAGATTTCTGTCTCTTTCGTTCGTTAGCCTCTGATTTGGGTAGGGTCGGCTCCTCTCTTTAGACCGAAGATTTCTGTCTCTTTCGTTCGTTAGCCTCTGATTTGGGTAGGGTCGGCTCCTCTCTTTAGAACGAACGAAAGAGACAGAAATCTTCGGTCTAGATCTAATCCTATCATAGACTCTAGATCTAGACCATTATAGACTAAATCAAAACGATTCGATATAGATCTAGGGCCTAGATCTAGAGTCTAGATCTAGTCTATCACTTTAACAGTGACTAACAATAAAGTCAATATCTATCTTCCTCTTGTTTGCTCTAATTTAGCTTCAGTTTGACAGTTTTGACTTTGCCAGAAAGTGTAGGCTAAGAGTAAGACTAAGAGTGATCCGGATCACTCTTAGCCTTAATAGCGATTTTAAGGCTAAAATCAATCCCAAATGCCTTAGTGAATCAGTTCCTAAAAGCGATATTGCTCTTAGGAGTGATATTGAGCCTAAGAGCGATTTTATCTCATTTGGGATCGATTTTAGCTGTTAGTGAATCACCCCCCTGGTCAACAGTTGCAGATTAGCGCATAACTTTTCGGCGGCTTGGAGCAGGGGTCAAAGGAGAGCGGCTTGATTCCACTCCTTCTCTATCACCTCCCTGCATGATGGATGAAATGAACTAATTGTGCAGATGCGTTTTTACGATGAATAGACATGTATATCTTTATTCATATTATCTTTATCATGGTATAAAGCCTTTATTGATGCCCTGGATTACCGGTATGTCGTTTGTCTACACTCATAAACATCAATGTATCATTATTAATTTATGTATCCATTTGATCTATTCTAATTGTAAAAGAACCTAACTCTGCCTTTTGGCCACGAACAATTTCATATCAAAAAAACATTTTTTAAATAAATAAATTCTTTAAATATATATGATTTTTTCAAAAACTGTAATGTTACTGAATTAGCAAACAAAACAAAACTACTGTAAATGCTGTTATTTATTTTTTTCGCTGAGCGACCTCAAAACATATTCGCAGGTCTTAAATTCGCGTTTCACGCAATTCAGCCCGTTCATAACACGCATCAGAAGTCATGCTTATATTTTCGCGAGTTCTAAAATTCGCGGACACCAACTTTAGCGTAAAATTAAAGCACCGCGAATATCACCATGTTTACAGTATATGGAATGTCTGGCATATCAAAACAAAACAAACATAATTTCAATATTAAAACGTAACTGTAAATATCATATTAATGATAATATCTATCACTGCATAAACAGAACTGTTTTGAGGGAAAATATATACCTGGGCAGTCCTTAGGCAGTACACTCACTCATTCCTCGTGTTTCTTCTGAATATTCTTCACATATATTCACATATCTTACCAATAGTTAATTATAAGATTTTAAAACAAAAATGAAATGCAAACAAAAATAGAAAACTCTAAAACAAAACCCAAAACGATAAAAATGTAAAATAAATGAAATCCTTGAAGATAAAAGAATAAATTAGAGTTATCACCCTACAAACCTAGATGTATTGCATGTTTTGTAGGTGACCATGATGTTCTAGCTATAAACACTGGCGTAGGTCTTGGCTTGTACGACGAAGGCATTCTATTTGTAACAGTTGAGGCTGTGCATAAGATACAAACTAAATTGTAGCACAATGTTCACAATCTATATCTCCTTCATGCACGTCTCAACATTTTACAAAACACTGATTCATCCAAAATTAAAAAAATCTCCTTGATACGACTGATGTGTAAGAAAGGAACCATTCATCTATCTTAATATTATTATATTTTTCACTTTGGATGGAATAGATGGATAAGAACTTTATTTGGTTACATAGATTAAACCGAGATGTTACAGTACAAATTTCACGGAATTGCCCATAATTAAGCAAATTGCTCGTGATCCTGTCATCCAGTGCAGAACGTTGGATGACTAAAACAAGTCAAAAGATTTGCTTGCCTACCTTGGGTTAAAGTGAGTGTTAATTAGCAAATATTTAGACTTATTCACGCACTTCACCCTTTAACTCTCTATGATTATGCGTGAAGAAAACTCTTCATAGTTGCATATGGAAAGAGGAGAAAATTAAAGAATATACGCAGGTAAGTATTTATCTAGATATTTAAATAGGCAAAACAACTACCACGCAGCAATAAACAAACATTAGAATTATGCACAATAAAAAATACAGTTTAGGAAACAATGCTAGAATTGCGGAGCGCCAAGAGTGTCAAGTGTGACAGACATGAGCAATATACAAGAACCCACTATTATTATTATTATTATTAATAAGAAATCTAAACAATTATTATCTATATAAACCTTCCAAGTGGTGTATTCAATATCTTTCGCGCAGTACCTGGATGACTGACCAATATTGTTTTCGTATTGCTCAGTCATCCGGGAACTTTCAACTATCGATATCACACGTAAACAAATCCATATTTACTGAGGTAAGTCAAATTTTGTTATTTTGCTAGTAAGCCTGATATAGATAATAATAATAATATTGTATGGCTTTGTTTTCGTGTGATACATGCATATATTGCTCTGGCTATGACAATATTAGACTCGTCTCTGACTCGTTCAATATTGTCATAGCTCAAGCAATATATTCTGGTATCACACTCAAAGCCATCCAATATTATATAAATATTCCTGTTCCTTGATGTATCTAACAAATGTTGTTTTCACCATAAGACAAGCTTAGGATGTACATTACAGCATGACTTACCATGATCATAGCATTCCTCGCGGGTTCTTAAATTCGCAGGTTCTTAAATTCGCGTTTCACGCAATTCAGCCCATTTATAACACGCATCAGAAGTCATGCTTATATTTTCGCGAGTTCTAAAATTCGCGGACACCAACTTTAGCGTAAAATTAAAGCACCGCGAATATCACCATGTTTACAGTATATGGAATGTCTGGCATATCAAAACAAAACAAACATAATTACAATATTAAAACATAACTGTAAATATCATATTTAACTAGAAATATCGCAATCTGTATTGCCGCGCAATGCGAAAGTATCCCCCGGCAGTGGCAGCGATTTTGTGTCATCCTAATGTTCGAAGGAGGGACAAAATCCCCTCTCCCCTCCCTGAAACAAAAGGATGATGTAGAGATCGCCACTAGTGGCTCGGACTATTGTCAAGACTAGGATAGGAGCAGCATCACCAAACCAATATATGTGTGTAGATTAGAGTAAATGCATCTCTGTAGAAAATTTGAAAGAAATCCATCATGAAATATGACCTGCAGAGCGCACACTAGACACCCACCAAAATATGACCTTTGACCCTATAACAGACGGAACACAGGTGGCAGCATCATCAAACACTAAAGATGTGTACATTGTACTAAGACACACCTCCATACAACATTTGAAAGAAATCCGTAGAAATGTGGCAGTTAAAGCGCATAAAAGACATATGACTTTGACCATATAAAAGACGGATCCATGAGGGCAGCATCACCCAAAAGTGTAGATGTGTAGATTGTACCAAGATACATCTCCTTTCAAAATTTGAAAGAAATCCGTCATGAAATATGACCTGCAGATCGCACACAAACCATCCACAAAAATATGGGCTTTTATCCTATAAAAGACGGAACAATGGGGGCAGCATCAACAAAAGTTATAGGTGTGTAGATTATACCAAGATACACCTCCATACAAAATTTGAAAGAAATCCGTCTGGAAATGATGCAGTTAGACTGCACACTAGAGTGCACGTAAGACATCTATCAAAATATGACCTTTGACCCTATAAAAGACGGAACACTAGAGGCAGCATCACCAAAATCTATAGGCTTCTAGATTATACCAAGATACACCTTCGTTCAAAATTTGAAAAAAATCCGTCAAGGAATGTGGCAGTTAGAGCGCACACAAGAATATGACGCGGCGGCGGACGCGGACGCGGTGGCGGCGGTGGTGGTGGCGGCGGCAGCGTAACGCTGCTGAATCAAAGTATCCCACCGCATACTGCCGGGGATACAATGATAATATCTATCACTGCATAAACAGAACTGTTTTGAGGGAAAATATATACCTGGGCAGTCCTTAGGCAGTACACTCATTGCTTGTGTTTCTTCTGAATATTCTTTTTCCTGTCACATATCTTACGAATAATTAATTAAAGTTGATACTTATAGGAAATAAAATCAAATAAAAATAGTTTATTTTATAATTGAATGAGTTATTAAAGCAATTTATGCAGCTAACATGCCATGAACGTGTGCAGTTTTGTGTTTTATGAAAATCAAATTTCACTAAATTGACTCTATCCTGACCTACGAAATCGCCTAAGGGAAAGTGGCTTTGTGAGTGACGTCAGAGCCGGGATATGCTTCACGCAGCTATAGAGACTAACTGCGATCTACACACAAATGTTCATGAAGTCGATGTCAGTTCCACTCTCTCAAAACGATTGAAATATTGCCTGAATGGTCAATATCTGGCATACAGTTGTCCTCTCCGTCCTGAAACATATCCTAATGTCAATATTCATGTCATTATTGGCATTGAAAAAGTGACAATATCCGTAAAATAACTGTTTACAACTCAACTTTTTCACCGGCTTTAGCTTGCCAGCTGAGCTGTATGTACACTAAGATAGTATGAAAAATCAACCTAGCTGTGTTTCAAAACAAAATTACCTTTAGTAGAATCATGTTCCGAGGTGGAATTTCCTTTGACATAACAATGAATAATGTTTCTTCTCCATTTTCATTTGTCGATAACTATAATTACATAGAATAGTGTATTTCTCGCCGTTTTGTTTTGGTTTGGTTTCGTAAGGGTTTCGTCTATCGCGACTGAAATGCAAGCGTACAGTACTGTGTGTGTGCAGTGTGCAGTGCAGTCACGTTTACGTGTGTTTTGATGTGCGCGCAGGTAATGTAAATCCGCCAGCGATACTAAATTCAATCAGCGATCAGCCGTGTAGGTAATGCGGCTGCCAAGAGCCGCACTACTCGCAGATGAATCGTAACAACAGCAGAATCGCCTCGATTTTTCCAGCTAATCTAGCCATGATACGATCGACTAAATGAAATATTCTTCGATTTGTTTGAATTTTATTTTATTCATAATAATGATTAAATCAATACTAACTGTTTTTTTCCATAGTGGAAGAGAAGAATTAAGTCTCCGACTGATATGTCAAAGTGAATTAACTACATGGTGGTAAAAATCGCCGGCACCCAAATCCAATTATATATGCAGGCTCGCTGTACAACAAAGCCGCAGGGACACAGCCATAGTTTCACCTTCTTTTCCCCCATTTTTCAACGTTTTTATTTCACAAATAATACATTTCAGAATATCAAGATGTAAATATTAATGAGAAGTAACTTACAAACGATGTTGTATTATAATTTATTCTATAGTAAGGGTAAAATAACACATAAGTTGAAGCTGTGTTTTCAGCCTTGTAATGTTATACATGCGTTCTACTAGATACCCGGAAGTGGCACACTAGCCACGCCTCCCTTTTCCTACGTCACAGCTAAAGGCCGTTTCGGATGACAATAGGGCAAATTTGTCCCAGAGAATAGGGTGATTGTTTTCACCCTAATTTCGCTTTTTCGGAAGTGTTATATTGTTTGAATGTCATCCAAGCTCATTGTATGGCTTATAAGCTTTGTGTAGATATGAATATCTTCATATTTAGGGCTCTTCTATGAATATCACCTTTAACAGATTTTAAAACAACAAGGGAAACGCTCTCGGCGGTCTCGCCTGCATTACGCAATTCGTTATGATGAAAAACTGAGGTTGGGACATTATTTATAGGCAGGGTGGCCCATTAGCAGGCCCCCCCCCCCAAATGAAATTCTTTGAATATAATCATCATTTTTAAGTGAATATTGACAAAGAATCATCAGAATAATTATTTACTATTATTTATACCAAGATTGATAATTTTCATGAAATATGAACAAATAACAAAAATTGATTTATTAATTCTCATATTTAGTTGTGAAAACATAATCCAAGTCTACTGACCTAAAATGACCTTTGACCTTGACTTTGTGACCTGGATTTGTGTTAATGATTTGTAATACTTGATGACCCTTGGGTACAAGTTTCATGGAATAGGAATGTTTACTTTCAAAATTATGATAACAATTCAAAATCTTAGCCTGATGCCACAACATAGTCTAAGTTTGTTGACCTGAAATGACCTTTGACCTTGACCTAGTGGGCTGAAATTCTACTCACATGATGGGGGATACTTGATTACCCTTTAGTCCAAGTTTCATTGAATAAGAACTAATACTTTCAAAATTATATTAAAAATTCAAAAACTTAACTTTAGGTTAAGTTTTTGATGTTGACAGCGTCGCCGTCGCCGCCACCGGAAAAGCGGCGCCTATGTCTCACTTTTTGCTACGCAGGCGAGACAAAAATGAAATGCAAACAAAAAGAGAAAACTCTAAAACAAAAACAAAACCAATAACGATAAAAATGTAAAATAAATGAAATCCTTGAAGATAAAAGAATAAAGTAGAGTTATCACCCTACAAACCTGGATGTATTGCATGTATTGTAGGTGACCATGATGTTCTAGCTATAAACGCTGGGGTAGGTCTTGGCTTGTACGACGAAGGCATTCTATTTGTAACAATTGAGGCTGTGCATAAGATACAAACTAAATTGTAGCACGATGTTCACAATCTATATCTCCTGCATGCACATCTCAACAGTTTACGAAACATTGATTCATCCAAAATTTTAAAAATCTCTTTGATACGAGTGATATGTAATACCAGAAAGAGACATTAGTCCATTTTCATATCATTATATTTTTCACTTTGGATGGAATAGATGGATAAAAGCTTTATTTGGTTACATAGATTAAACCAAGGTGTTACAGTACAAGTTTCACGGAATTGCCCATAATTAAGCAAATGCTCGTGACCCTGTCATCCAGTGCAGAACGTTGGACGACTAAAACAATTCAAAAGATTTGCTTGCCTACCTTGGGTTAAAGTGAGTGTTAATTAGCAAACATTTAGATTTATTCACGCACTTCACCCTTTAACTCTCTATGATTATGCGTGAAGAAAACTCTTCATAGTTGCATATGGAAAGAGGAGAAAATTAAAGAATATACGCAGGTAAGTATTTATCTAGATATTTAAATAGGCAAAATAACTACCACGCAGCAATAAACAAACATTAGAATTATGCACAATAAAAAATACAGTTTAGGAAACAATGCTAGAATTGCGGAGCGCCAAGAGTGTCAAGTGTGACAGACATGAGCAATATACAAGAACCCACTATTATTATTATTATTATTAATAAGAAATCTAAACAATTATTATCTATATAAACCTTCCAAGTGGTGTATTCAATATCTTTCGCGCAGTACCTGGATGACTGACCAATATTGTTTTCGTATTGCTCAGTCATCCGGGAACTTTCAACTATCGATATCACACGTAAACAAATCCATATTTACTGAGGTAAGTCAAATTTTGTTATTTTGCTAGTAAGCCTGATATAGATAATAATAATAATATTGTATGGCTTTGTTTTGTGATACATGCATATATTGCTCTGGCTATGACAATATTAGACTCGTCTCTGACTCGTTCAATATTGTCATAGCTCAAGCAATATATTCTGGTATCACACTCAAAGCCATCCAATATTATATAAATATTCCTGTTCCTTGATGTATCTAACAAATGTTGTTTTCACCATAAGACAAGCTTAGGATGTACATTACAGCATGACTTACCATGATCATAGCATTCCTCGCGGGTTCTTAAATTCGCAGGTTCTTAAATTCGCGTTTCACGCAATTCAGCCCATTTATAACACGCATCAGAAGTCATGCTTATATTTTCGCGAGTTCTAAAATTCGCGGACACCAACTTTAGCGTAAAATTAAAGCACCGCGAATATCACCATGTTTACAGTATATGGAATGTCTGGCATATCAAAACAAAACAAACATAATTACAATATTAAAACATAACTGTAAATATCATATTTAACTAGAAATATCGCAATCTGTATTGCCGCGCAATGCGAAAGTATCCCCCGGCAGTGGCAGCGATTTTGTGTCATCCTAATGTTCGAAGGAGGGACAAAATCCCTCTCCCTCCCTGAAACAAAAGGATGATGTAGAGATCGCCACTAGTGGCTCGGACTATTGTCAAGACTAGGATAGGAGCAGCATCACCAAACCAATATATGTGTGTAGATTAGAGTAAATGCATCTCTGTAGAAAATTTGAAAGAAATCCATCATGAAATATGACCTGCAGAGCGCACACTAGACACCCACCAAAATATGACCTTTGACCCTATAACAGACGGAACACAGGTGGCAGCATCATCAAACACTAAAGATGTGTACATTGTACTAAGACACACCTCCATACAACATTTGAAAGAAATCCGTAGAAATGTGGCAGTTAAAGCGCATAAAAGACATATGACTTTGACCATATAAAAGACGGATCCATGAGGGCAGCATCACCCAAAAGTGTAGATGTGTAGATTGTACCAAGATACATCTCCTTTCAAAATTTGAAAGAAATCCGTCATGAAATATGACCTGCAGATCGCACACAAACCATCCACAAAAATATGGGCTTTTATCCTATAAAAGACGGAACAATGGGGCAGCATCAACAAAAGTTATAGGTGTGTAGATTATACCAAGATACACCTCCATACAAAATTTGAAAGAAATCCGTCTGGAAATGATGCAGTTAGACTGCACACTAGAGTGCACGTAAGACATCTATCAAAATATGACCTTTGACCCTATAAAAGACGGAACACTAGAGGCAGCATCACCAAAATCTATAGGCTTCTAGATTATACCAAGATACACCTTCGTTCAAAATTTGAAAAAAATCCGTCAAGGAATGTGGCAGTTAGAGCGCACACAAGAATATGACGCGGCGGCGGACGCGCGGTGGCGGCGGTGGTGGTGGCGGCGGCAGCGTAACGCTGCTGAATCCAAAGTATCCCACCGGCATACTGCCGGGGGATACAATGATAATATCTATCACTGCATAAACAGAACTGTTTTGAGGGAAAATATATACCTGGGCAGTCCTTAGGCAGTACACTCATTGCTTGTGTTTCTTCTGAATATTCTTTTTCCTGTCACATATCTTACGAATAATTAATTAACAGATTTTAAAACAACAAGGGAAACGCTCTCGGCGGTCTCGCCTGCATTACGCAATTCGTTATGATGAAAAACTGAGGTTGGGACATTATTTATAGGCAGGGTGGCCCATTAGCAGGCCCCCAAATGAAATTCTTTGAATATAATCATCATTTTTAAGTGAATATTGACAAAGAATCATCAGAATAATTATTTACTATTATTTATACCAAGATTGATAATTTTCATGAAATATGAACAAATAACAAAAATTGATTTATTAATTCTCATATTTAGTTGTGAAAACATAATCCAAGTCTACTGACCTAAAATGACCTTTGACCTTGACTTTGTGACCTGGATTTGTGTTAATGATTTGTAATACTTGATGACCCTTGGGTACAAGTTTCATGGAATAGGAATGTTTACTTTCAAAATTATGATAACAATTCAAAATCTTAGCCTGATGCCACAACATAGTCTAAGTTTGTTGACCTGAAATGACCTTTGACCTTGACCTAGTGGGCTGAAATTCTACTCACATGATGGGGGATACTTGATTACCCTTTAGTCCAAGTTTCATTGAATAAGAACTAATACTTTCAAAATTATATTAAAAATTCAAAACTTAACTTTAGGTTAAGTTTTTGATGTTGACAGCGTCGCCGTCGCCGCCACCGAAAAGCGGCGCCTATGTCTCACTTTTGCTACGCAGGCGAGACAAAAATGAAATGCAAACAAAAAGAGAAAACTCTAAAACAAAAACAAAACCAATAACGATAAAAATGTAAAATAAATGAAATCCTTGAAGATAAAAGAATAAAGTAGAGTTATCACCCTACAAACCTGGATGTATTGCATGTATTGTAGGTGACCATGATGTTCTAGCTATAAACGCTGGGGTAGGTCTTGGCTTGTACGACGAAGGCATTCTATTTGTAACAATTGAGGCTGTGCATAAGATACAAACTAAATTGTAGCACGATGTTCACAATCTATATCTCCTGCATGCACATCTCAACAGTTTACGAAACATTGATTCATCCAAAATTTTAAAAATCTCTTTGATACGAGTGATATGTAATACCAGAAAGAGACATTAGTCCATTTTCATATCATTATATTTTTCACTTTGGATGGAATAGATGGATAAAAGCTTTATTTGGTTACATAGATTAAACCAAGGTGTTACAGTACAAGTTTCACGGAATTGCCCATAATTAAGCAAATGCTCGTGACCCTGTCATCCAGTGCAGAACGTTGGACGACTAAAACAATTCAAAAGATTTGCTTGCCTACCTTGGGTTAAAGTGAGTGTTAATTAGCAAACATTTAGATTTATTCACGCACTTCACCCTTTAACTCTCTATGATTATGCGTGAAGAAAACTCTTCATAGTTGCATATGGAAAGAGGAGAAAATTAAAGAATATACGCAGGTAAGTATTTATCTAGATATTTAAATAGGCAAAATAACTACCACGCAGCAATAAACAAACATTAGAATTATGCACAATAAAAAATACAGTTTAGGAAACAGTGCTAGAATTGCGGAGCGCCAAGAGTGTCAAGTCTGACAGACATGAGCAATATACAAGAACCCACTATTATTATTATTATTATTATTAATAAGAAATCTAAACAATTATTATCTATATAAACCTTCCAAGTGGTACTATAAATCAGTGTATTCAATATCTTTCGCGCAGTACCCGGATGACTGACCAATATTGTTTTCGTATTGCTCAGTCATCCGGGAACTTTCAACTATCGATATCACACGTAAACAAAGCCATATATTTACCGAGGTAAGTCAAATTTTGTTATTTTGCTAGTCAGACTAATAATAGATAATAATAATAATATTGTATGGCTTTGTTTTCTTGTGATACAAGAATATATTGCTCTGGCTATGCCAATATTGGACTCGTCTCTGACTCGTTCAATATTGTCATAGCTCGTGCAATATATTCTTGTATCACACTCAAAGCCATCCAATATTATATAAGTATTCCTGTTCCTTGATGTATCTAACAAATGTTGTTTTCACCATAAGACAAGCTTAGGATGAACATTACAGCATGACTTACCATGATCAACGCATTCCTCTTGCGACTATGGTAAATCAAACAAAGAAAGAAAATAAACCAATTAAAAAGAAAGAAGAGTAAACCAATTACATTATTATGACAGACAACTATTTATATCTAAATGGATTTACACTTGAAATTACATCCAGGAAAGGCTGCACTATACTAAATAAAACTGCACTAATTATTCAAATGATGTGTTGCAGTTAAGTAGTTTAAAACCCCTCTAAAGTGTTGGGAGCCTCAAAAATTTGATGTCAAAATTTCACTTAAATTGTATCTTTACGTGAAAGAGGATGTCATTTAGGGTTTCTGTGTACAACAGAAAACCCAAATTATGCATTATTTTATCAATTTTTGTCTTCGAACACATTCTTGGTGAGAAATCTTTGCAGAAAGTGTGTCTTAAATAACAACCTCTTTCACATTATGATACAATTTAAGTGAAATTTTGCAATCAAATTTGTGGAGAATTTGGGACTCCCAACACTTTCAGAGGGGCTTTAAAAACTTGACTACAGATGAAATGAGCTCTAATATCTCCCTCCCCTCCACTACTCTTTGGCTGGGGGCATTAGGGGAGGGGGAATGGGAAGGAGGCACTCAGCCCTTTATTCTGTCCCCTCCACTTAGGAACTTTTTTTCTGGGGAGGGGGCCGGGGGTGGAGGGAGAAAGATTGAACGTCACATCCCTGCATCTTCACTAATGTACAGTACTAAGTTCTTCCATGGGACACATCTTCTCACCTTTTCAGAGCACTCAGCCTCTATCCAATCCTGTCTGTGTCTATCGAGACCGCTGGAGCATCGCTTGATCTTACCACACCAGCCACAGTCAAATCGAATCTCTTCCCTCACAGACAGACATCCAGAGCAGTTGGTATACAGGTTACACGCTGTAGTAGGAATAGGGGAAGAAAGAGGGGAGATTTAACTGAAGAAGAACATATGAATAGAGGTTGATTTGAATCTTCACTATCGCTGTGGGAAAGGAGAGAGAAAGAATCCTTTTGTTTACCCAGGGAAGCCTCATCAGCATCTATACTGTATTCCCTGAGGGCTGTGCAATCTTTATTACCCTTAGAATTCCCAGGTACCCATATATACCTGGGTGGAGAGTGGCAAATGTAGATTACTATCTTGTCAAAAAGTGGTAGTGCCGGGCTGGGATTCAGACCTTCAACCCTTGCATTAAGAGTCAAGTGAATGAACCACTATACCACGATATCTCCACATTGAAGTTTTAAATGATCAAAAAGGAAGAAATTGACTTGGTCTTGCTGAAGATTAAATCCACAACACACATAAATGGGTATATGGGACTACACAAAAATGTTTGGTCCAAACTTTGAAGCCATTTCTTGTGATAAGATACTTTTCCAAACTGAAATAGAAAGAATGAGAAGCTCACACATTGTTTTTCATCTTTGCCAGCAAGAGCTCAAATAATGAATTGAATAATGTTAAATTTTAAAATATGATTAAATGTTCATAGAGTAGAACTTATTATTCTTATCTATATGTATATCAAGTGCGTTGACATTTGCCAAGCACTCTCCACTACAGTGAAATAACAGATCATAAAAACAAACTAGAAAAGTCAACGCAAAGCGTAGAATCCCCGCAGGGTACAAATGGCCTACATGTATATACGTCAGAACAAGTTACCTCCATTAGACTATACTATTATATTACTAGGCAAGGAAGTTAACCACATTTTCACATATTAGGTGTTTTTGGATATTTAATGAGCTATGACCTTTCACCTTTGACCTACATACTTGGAAATTGAACTTAGGCTGTATTTTGATACCATGTACCTTCACATTAAATTTCATTAAAATTTATCAAACATTACTGAAGTTATTGAATGGAAACCAGATTCGCATATTTAATGAGCTATGACCTGTGACCTACATACTCCAAAATCGAACTTAGGCTGTGTTTTGATACCATGTACCTTGATATCAAATTTCATTAAAATCCGTCAAACATTACTAAAGTTATCGATCGGAAACCAGATTCGCATATTTAATGAGCTATGACCTTTGACCTACATACTCAGAAATTGAACTTAGGCTGTATTTTGATACCATGTACCTTTATATCAAATTTGATTAAAATCCATCAAACATTAAAGTTATCGAACGGAAACCAGATTCGCATATTTAATGAGCTATGACCTTTGACCTACATACTCCGAAATCGAACTTCGGCTGTGTTTTGATACCATGAACCTTCATATCAAATTTCATTAAAGTCTGTCTAACATTATTAAAGTTATCAATCGGAAACCAGATGTGTATTTTTTCGCATATTTAATGAGCTATGACCTTTGACCTACATACTCCGAAATCGAACTTAGACTGTGTTTTGATACCATGTACCTTCATATCAAATTTCATGAAAATCCGTCAAACATTACTAAAGTTATCGATCGGAAACCAGATGTGTATTTTTTCGCATATTTAATGAGCTATGACCTTTGACCTACATACTCCGAAATCGAACTTAGCCTGTATTTTGATACCATGTACCTTCATATCAAATTTCATTAAAATCCGTCAAACATTACTGAAGTTATCAATCGGAACCAAATTTGTTATGAACGGAAGAACGGACATCAGCGTTCTATATATCCCCTCCGACTTCGTCGGCGAGGGGATAATAACCATGACAGGTGTATACCAGAAGAATAGGCTTCCGCCATTGTGTGATTCTTTCTAAAAATAGGCATGACTTAATAAGAATTAGTAAACAAATGTATTCATACATATGTAACACTTCAACATGTCACCCAATGCACATGCAGGTCTGAATGTGGCAGTGAACGCTTGAAAAGATAGAAAGGAACTTACTTTTGAGTGGTTCTAGTACAAAAGCTGCATTACTAATAATGAGGGTTTTGTTCAGCTGAACGTTGTGGTAATGGTAAATGGTTCGCCTGATCAAGTGAGAGCCTGAAAGAAAAAAAAGTGGTTAAGTGATAATAATAATGATAATAACAACAACGCATTCTTATATCACAATAATAATAATAATAATAATAGTCGGTTCTTGTATAGCACTCATGTATGTCAGACTTGACACTCCTGGCGCTCTGCAATTATTATTATTATTATTATTATTATTATGCCATTCCAAGAGATTTTTAAAACTCTTACATCAGTTTCAGCTCCGATCTGGCACCCATTATCAGCACACACTAAGCATTAAAGGAAATATCCTACCAGTATCTACTTATATACACATCGCTTGGGTCAAGAGTGGCAAATGTAGATAAATATCTTGATAACAGAAAATCAGTGCCATGATCGACAGGGTTTGAACCCATGACCTTCCGATCCCCAGTCAATTATTTAAACCACTTGACTTACAAGATATCTGTTACAAGAAGTGAGATAATGTATCCAATAACACTGTTATATCTTATTGTGGTAGTCATTATGAAATGATCCATGAAGTCATGATGAGAATAATGACTGCATGAGAATTATAATGCAAATTGACTTCTGTGACCTTTGACTTTCTGACCTGAAGATCTTACCTGGATAAAGGGTTCATCGATGTAGTAGCCATCAGACAAACCAACTGTCACCTTGTGGCCGTTTCCTCCACCTATGTTATTTACATCCTCTGGGATCTAGAAAGAAATAAGAGAGAAACTCAAATAACAGTACATGTAGTGCACTTAGATTAGTATCTTCTGATTTTCTAGTCATGATTTGTAAATGTGAATCGGGGGTACCTAAATCAAGTACCGGTATCCAACGTTCTTGTGGACCTTCATCTACAGGCCATGTAGCAATCTAAACTTGGCTCACATCTTACGTATGGCAAGGAAAACATGTGTTCATGGAACTTTGAGTGGAAATGGCAATAATCCATAAATTTAAATAGAATCAGCTTATCTGTTTTCAAGAAGAATAAGTTGTGGATTTGGACCCTTCTACACAGTACAATCACACTTTTGAATGTGTCAGTGTAGTTATAAAATCTTCCATTATTCCCTTTCCTTTTGTGGTTGTTTACTTGCAGTTCTGCCTCGTTTTGAAAAACACTCCATAATTTAACTTGTACCATATTCAATATTCACTAATCAATACAAATTCAATATTTGTTTAATTTCCCCAGATTTAATTAAAAAACATGACTTAACTTCCTTATTTATTTTGCTTGATTGTTTAATCATCGAGCATGACTCACATACAAGTAATTTGCAGAATGTGAAAGTACATGGAAGAAAGGAGAAAAGCATCTTAAAGGGATAGTTGAGTTCTTGTTTAAGACCGCAGATGCCTTCAAAGTGCATGGTTATTGCTCAGAACTCTTATTCTTATTTATGACATTTTTAGTGCCCTTTTAGAACCCAAAATTGACAGGCACATTCAGTATGCTTTAATAATGTAATTATATGTTTGAAGAACAATGTTTACACAAAGCTGTAAACCAGAAGAAAAGCACAATCACATGAGCTGATTGAGCTAATGTACATTGTACATGTATGCTGTATTCAGGTAATGGTGATGAGCTTGCTAAATTAGTTTTTCACTGCATCCTGTGAAGGCCACCTCGCTGATAATGATCAGTGAATCGGATTAAAATCTTCGCTAGTCTCCCTAGCTAGGCTGCTTGGCTTGGGTTTCAACACAGATCGAGATGCAACAGGTTTCAATGTGGTTGGACAATTAAAGGCTTTCACTTGACTAAATGGCCAAATGTTCTCAAATGTTGACAAAATTATTATCAATGATTTACATTTTTATTGTATTCTTATTATCTGTTATGTTACCCTTCTACATGTATTTATGTATTTTAAATTTAAATTTGTTCCTACTATGTGTGTATTGTATATGTTTTTTATGAAGAATGGAATAAAATTGAATTGAATTAAATTGAATCTATTTATTTCTATTTTTTGCACACATTTCTAGCTTATTGTACAATGCACAACGCACAATGTACTAGAGTTTACTGTGAACTATCAAAACATACTACTAAATGGTCACCTAAACATGTATTTTTGTATTAGAATGCCTATAGCTTGTAAACAGAAACTTAGACAAGATTTTGATAGGAAGAATTGTGTATCCAAGGATTTTACACTTATTGAAAATGACTGAGTTACCGCTAGAAAATATGACATCCAAGAAATGTTACCGTATTCTAATTAAAAGCTAGATTTTGATACCTCCTACTTCTCAAAAGAAATTTACAAGAGAAATGGATTTTCAGATAGTTATTGGAAAACATGACATCCAAGAAATGCTACCGTATTCTAATTAAAAGGATTTTGATACCTCCTACTGTACTTCTCAAAAAGAAATTTACAAGAGGAATGGATATTACAGATAGTGATTGGAAAAATATATATATCTTACCTTTTATATCAATTATTGAAGTTAAAACAAGAATTTTTCAGTACAAAATTAACACAAACTGTCTTCTAACTACATGTAATTATAGATTACATCAAATGAAATTGGTTGACTCTAGGTACTAGGTACTTTTTGTGAAAAGTTCCCTGAAACAATGGAGCATATTTTTGTGGAGTGTGAATATGTAAGGTTGCTATGGTCAGAGTTTCAAGCTTGGTATCGAGAGATATTACTAGTACTTATATAAGTTTGAATTTTGACTCTGTATTATTTGGATATAGAGGAAATAATCTGAATTTGTTTTTGAACCTTTGTTTAATCTTAATGAAAAAAATGATATATGATAACAGATACAGGAAATGTAGACCATCGTTTAGATGTTTCAAACATTTAATTAAGTTTAAACTTTTTTGATAAGCAAGTGGCTTTGAAAAATAATACAATGAGCAAATTCTTTACTAAATGGCATGTGTTAAATGATAATGCTTTAGAAGATTAATATACAATGGAACTGTTACAACATCTTTCTTTTCTTCTTCTTTTTTTTCTTCTTTCATTTCTGTAAAATTGTATTTTTCAGTTTCTGTTTTTGTTCAAACAATGTATTTTATTATACCTAAAGTGAAGGGATAAATAAAGAAACCTCCTTTGGGGAGGTTAAAATACCCCCAAAAAGTATTAGAATGACATGAATAATTTGAACATTATCAAGGTTTATTATATGTTATGAAAGTCTAATGACTTCTCAATGGCCATTATGTGATGCTGAACAGCTCTTGTGGGCTGTTAATTGCCCATGGATACACTCACATAAAAACAACAAGAATCATATAAGTATTATAACCCTTTTATTAAAAGAATAGTTGTCAATGGTTTAAGATGAAGCCGAGTTCTGGTCATATGAATGCAATGTGACTTTAAGACAGAGAGATTATGTAGTACATACTAGCAATATCTGTGTCTTTGGGTTTCTTCAAATTAAATCATCAACGTGATAGGGAATTGACTAATCTTTTTGAAGATCAGATAAAGTGAACAGCACTCCACACAGAAGTGGGTATGTGGAACTACACAGCCATGCCTGGTCCAAACTTTTAAGATATTTCACACTGTACAGTACATGTATTTTGAATATCAGAGCATTTGCAGAGGAATCCTTTTCAAGCAACACAAAGTGTACAGTGTACTACATGATGTTCTCCCAAATAAGAATAAAAAGAATGAACAGGATCAGAAATTATTTGTTCACCTACAAAATGTATACCAAAACTCAACCTTCTCTTCAAATGACCATGCATAAACAAGTCTGTCAAACAGAATTACCTGTTTGTATGCGAAGAGGATACGCCCATCAGATACAAGGGTAGTCTGGATGTAAATCGTCCAGCTGAGTGTGTCAGTGTATGAACCAATCAGCACACAGCATGAGATGAATGGACCAATCAGCAGGCAGGGTAGCAGCCAGGTGGGTGGAGTCACATGCAGGATAAAGGGGGGAGGGGGAGGGGGATCGGGCAAGGCATGTCAAGGAAGCGGTGGAGAATGAAATGTTAAAGGTTAGTTAGTAAATGAGGCAAGTCATTTATCATGCACATTAGAAACAATGCTGTATGTTCATCGCATCATCTGCTGGGAACTAGAAGTTAATATTTTGAAATTTGTTTGTTTTCATGCACCTCTGTGAAAGAAAAGAGGTAAACCTGGGATGTAAGTTTTCTATTTAGGTTCTTGAGTATATCACTTCTTTCCATTCAAATTTATACAATCTAGTCATTAGGATTTGTAAAAAGAAATAACAGCGCATAAGCTTGATATTTCATCAGATCTGTTTACAATTATTGTTAAGGAGGTAATTTTGTACATGTATTAAAGAGAAAATACACGTAAACCACTTTTCAGCCTCAGTCTTCAAATTAAAATCCATATTTGTTTTGACAGGATATCATATTGTTGAATGTTACACTTTTATGCATTATGAAATATTTATTAATACAGGTTCCGTAAATAGTAAATGAGAGTGAAGAGAAATTTGAAGAGAATATTATGTTTTTCTATGGGTATTAACTTTTTTTTAAAAACTAATTTTCCTCTTCTCATTCTTGAAAGTACATATTTAACAAAGTATCCTGCTTTGGATAGAAATCACTGTGCACAATAACAAACAGATATGATTATGAAATAGCAGATCTATTTATTAGTGTTATTATCCAAGCAGTTTGACAAAGAAATGTTGCGTTCTGACATCACATGCCATGCAAGAAGGAAGAACAGGCATCAATTTGATATGGATTTTGCAAAATATCTTAGAAATAAACATGTAAGACAGATGCAGGTATATACATGTATTATGTAATATGATTTGCTTATCTCTCATTTTCTTTCCAAAAATCAGGAAGAGGCAATTGATCAAATAACTGAATCTCAGTGTCATGTCATTTCATAACAATATTTGTGTTTCGAAGAGGGAATGAAAAATAGAATTCAACTTAAAAGTTTAGTGGTGGTTATTTTACCTGACTGCTATTAAAGATAGCATAAATGCTTGTTAGTAGCAACCAGAGGACCGACGGCTTTAGGTCCTCTCCGAGTGAGCTGGTAATGAGGATTAATGCCTAATACCAAAGGGCACTGGTTTTGAACCCGGGTTGCCGGATTACGAGACCACTGCTCTACCAACTGAGCTATCATGCCTCCAATGCAATTTTTTAAAATAACAAGTGAAACGCTCTCGGCGGTCTCGCCTGCATTACGCAATTCGATATGATGAAAAATTGAGGTAGGGACATTATTGATAGGCAGGTTTGCCCATTAGCAGGCCCCCCCCCCAAATGAAATCCTCTGAATCTAATCAGAATTTTGAAGTGAATATTGACTAAGAATATGCAGACCTGAAATGACATTTGACCTTGACTTTGTCACCTAAAAGACTAATCACATGATTGGTGATACTTGATAACCCTTATGTTCAAGTTTCATGGAATAGGAATGTATACTTTCAAAATTACGATAAAAATTCAAGATCTTAACGTGATGCTACAACATAGTCTAAGTTTGATGACCGGAAATGACCTTTGACCTTGACTTAGTGACCTGAAATTCAACTCACATGATTGGGGATACTTGATATGCCTTTAGTCTAAGTTTCATTGAATAATAACTTATACTTTCAAAATTATATTAAAAATTCAAAAACTTAACCTCAGGTTAAGTTTTTGATGATGATGCCACAACATGGTCTAAGTTTGTTGACCTTAAATGACCTTTGACCTTGAATTTGTGACCTGCCGCCGGAAAAGCGGCGCCTATGTCTCGCTTTTTGCTACGCAGGCGAGACAAAAATGCTTGCCTTTTGATGACCATACATGTAACTCCTTTTTTTTTTTTTTCATACCCTATTTCTTATGCCATCATTTATTTCCCCTTGTCAAATTTCTGATAAGCAGAAATGATTTTCAACACAAGTTTGTTCACATTCAAACAGGGTCAACTACAATTTGCAATACTTTTAATGATAGCTTTATTAAACAGCTAGAAAAAATAATCCCCAAACTAATTTCAATACCTGCAGTGATGTGTTGAACATGAAGGTCATCCCATTCTACAGTGAAGGCAGTATCTGTATCAGGGAAAAAAGAAAGAAACAATGCATAAAATAAAGACTAATTAGATTCTTTCAACAACAGACATTGTCATTACTTTTCTACTTTGAATTTAACACTGTCCATATAGCTAACCCTAACTGATCATTAGCTGATCATTAGCTGACCATTAGCTGATCATTAGCTGATCATTAGCTGATCATTAGCTGATCATTAGCTGATCATTAGCTGATCATTTTGCCACTTTTTACATGTGATTTATCGGTATGGCACCTCTTGAAATACATGTAGATGTATTTTATTCACACACGCACAAACAAAATGATTAAATTTCAAACTCTCAGCATTAGTAAGTAGTATTTTTTGTCACCATCAGAAGGGTATTACATGTTTATACTTTTGCATAGAATTCAATCCTGCCTAACAATATCAAATACGGTAATCAAATATGACATATCCCTTATCTACATCCACAGGGTAATTTACCTTTGTGTTCACAATAATTATATAAAACATAAGAATTATGATAATGAAGGGGGGATGATGATTACAAGAAATCTATAATAGCTGAACATGTGTATTAATTAAGAGAACTTTCCGACTGAAGAAAAAAAATTGATAACAAAAAATGCATTAGGATCAATAAGAAAAACATAAAAGAAGAGAGGTCAAGGATAAATAAAGAATAAAGGGATTATTGGTACCACAAAGTCAATTTCTCTGATGAGTGCAAACTAGAAAGATAAACAATCTGATCATTTAATATACAGAATGTAAATTTTATATTTCCTTACAAATATGTAAAAAATATGTATTTTTCTAAATAAATCCAAAGTGTAAGCAGTCATTCTTTTAAAACACTCTTCGGATCTGGATAATACCTGAGTCACACAACCAAGACCGGCACCAGACCGGCACCAGACCATCACCAGACCGAACAAAAGAATTACAGTACCCGTATGGCAAAAAAAACAAGTCAATTTGGAGTCAGTCTGGAGTTGTTATGGCTGGCATTCTTATGTCTAAATATAACCAACTTCAATACATGTAGTGTTTGTTTGCTCAGCAGGTGAAGATACATTCTAATTCCATCCAGGCTTGAATCAATGTCAACAAACCCTTTCTCTATCCTGTACTTAACCAGAAGGATTCTTAACATTTAAAACTGTAAACCCTTGAATATGTGGCATGGATGAGTGTCAAATCGGTTGAAACCCCCTCTATATATTTATACCGTATATATTTAAAGGGGGAGAGAGAATGCGACGGAAGAAAAAGGAAAAAAGAAGGTAAAATAGAAGAAGAGAGGAAAGGCGAGAGAGAGCAGGAATAAAATGGCTACTCTGAGTAACGAGTCGGCACTGTATTGGATAGAATGAAAACCAAAGCCCATCAAATATCAAACAGCATGGAACCAATTCATTATGTTTGTATCAGTTAGGTAATCAGGTATATGTATGAAAAATTACTTAAAGATTTCATCCATAGACTAATCTACAGAAGATGTTGAACTACTTTAGTTAACAGTGAAACAATACTTTCTTCATACACCTGTACATGTGCTATGATGATTCGCTATTGGCGCTCTGCAATTTGACACAATGTCTACTTCCTCAAAAACTGTATTTAAAGAGAGAGTGCAATCGAGAAGCCTTTGCATTTGACAAGGTCCCTGTTCTGTAAACATACATATAAATGTACGATGTGAGGTTCTCTCAACGACAGTTGTCATAGTAACTCGGTATCTCTGTATCTTCAATTTCTTGAAGTACAGGTTTATGCACATATTAGTTACCAGGTCAGCCCATAATGTTTGCTTTAAGATTGTCCATCAAGAAGGCAACTGCTTTGAATGATGATGAAAATGGAAATATTTTTACCTGGTAATTCAAGCCTGTGACTGGTAAGATTAGCTTCCAGGTACATGTACCTCTACCCAAGTACAACATGCCTCCACTTCACCCCCAAAAAAAAAAAATATATATATATATATATATATATTTAAAAAAGTACATAAATGAAATATTAATAATAACAATAATAAATAGAAAATAAATTAATTAATTAATTAATTAATTAATTAATAAATACCACAAAAAAAGGTTTAAAAAAAAAAGAAGATTTATATATTTGATGTAAGAAGAGACCATTAAGGTTGGTGAGATATCTTCAGGGAAAAGTGAAAGTTATAAAATATGATTGAGGGTCACAGATCTAAAGTCAATCTATGTGTGATCTTCATACAGGTTTGACTGTACATGTATGTGTCATCCTGGATGTAGTGTTTAGACCAGGATCAAAGTAACTCATCAGATGTGTGTTTACACTTACATGTACAAACACCATGGTCTTTATGTAGACTTACCATTATATCCATATTTGATCCTGGATGTTGCATTCAGACTGGGGTCAAAGTTACCCATCAGAGGTGCGATGTATTGAGTAGCAGACAGGTACTGATGGAAGAATGTACTCAGTGATATAAATCCTGCAAGAATAGAAAAAAGTGGATTGGAGAATTGAATAACAGCAGCAGCTCTTTGTAGAAAGAGACATTATTCTGCAAACAATTGCTTTGTCATGACATTTTAAGGCTCCCCCAGTACATCTGCCAAGTATGCTAGAGACAACCAAACCACTCATTAGGGATTTACTAACAATATTAGTTTGTGTGGCAAGAAACCTCAGTGAATTCTAGAAATTTGATGAGAGTGGTAATTCAACGAATCTAGACCACTCAGAAAATCTGTGAAAATTTCATGCATGAAAAAGTTTATACAGTATAAGATCCACAGTCGTGTATATACAGTGCACAGGGGTAAACTTTGGCAGTTTACTATAGGATTTTTCAAGCATACTTAAAGAGAAGGTTGAGTTCTGGGAAGAGCTGAAAATTAATTTGTGAGCGTTATCATTGTTATTATGCAAGTGTGGAAGAACATCAGATAAAAAATGTTCCCTGAAATTAAAGCATGGCTCTTCAAATGTCTTAATATTCTAAATATGGCATGTAACAGCATAAAAATCGTGACAGATTTTTATGCCACATGTTCGTGTAGTCCCATATACATCTTTCTGTGTACAGTGCTTGTAACTTTACCAAGACGTACTGGGCCAAATATTATATCATTTTGATGATTCCAGAACCTTGCAGTACACACCAATACTTATATGCTAGATGATCAACCTTTTCTGATCGATTCCAAAACGTTTCTTTCACAATGCAATCGCACGACCAGAACTCAACTTTATCTTTAATCATACTGAACTTCACATTTTTATATTTTACATGTATAACACACAAATATAAAGTAAGTATGCAGTGACTAGACTGCTGTATTTTGTCATCACCATTTGCTAGTCATTTACTACACAACAAATTGCTGTGGCCGGTTTACCACTGTGTTTTAGAGTGGCGTGTGCGAACGGCCTTTACTAAACATTTTGTGTCATGGTACATGAATAAAGGGCTAATGATTTTCAATTAAGAGGTTCAAGTTTTAATCCTAGCCCAGTACTAATGTTTTTTTTGGCAAGATACTCTGCACCAAGAGCCTTACCCTGTAAGGACACGTTCTTCCCTTTTGTAGATGTTTTCCAAGATTGATGTTATTGTTGTTGCTGTAGATCCTTTTAGTCTATTTTTATATTGTGTAAATTCTATTTTTTGTGTTGTTCATTTGTCTATTCTTATGAGTATACATGTATTGATTATTCTGATTGTATGTTTTATCTTGGCTTGGACCCCTTTGAAAAACAAACAGTTTATAGCTGACAAGGGCAATCCATCCAATGAGTGGAGAAATAAAAAAATAAAAAAATAAATAAATAAAGTACATACATGTAGGCCGGTGCAATGAAGGGGGAAAAAAGAGAGGAAGTAATGAAGCTTGTAGATGGAACCTATAAAGTCACAGAGCAAGATGTTTATTTCATATGTTTTGTTGTTGTTGCTCCATTTCTAAGATGTTAGATCTTCAAATCAATTTGCCCATACAGTCAAACCTGCTTTAGTGACCACCTGTATAGAGAGACCACATGTATACAAAGACCACATTTTTTGTTTCCCTTGAAAATGTTTTCTCATTGAAACATGTACTAAAGGAAACTGTACATAAAGCCCACCTATAAAGACCACTTTTCTTGATCTCCCTTGGGTGGTCTTTACAGACAGGTTTCACTGTAGTTTTAATAACATTTGAATCAACAGAAATAATACATGTATGTATTATGTGTACAATCAGCCCAGACCCTCAAAATGTCAACATTTGTACATATAGGGCTCATGTACAGTACATGTACACGTACATGTATACAGACTCTAAAACTTGAAATCCTGAACTTCTACAAAAAAAAACTAATGTGGAGCTCTGCATAAATAAAGCAACCATAAATGCTACAAAGCCTCAAAGAAATTATTGAACACACAAACAAATAGCCGTGACTAAGAATTCTTGTTAAGAAATTCTGCTGTGCATGTAAATATAACACGCCAATGCAAGATCATCTACATAATGCATTGTAACCATTAATCGAATTGATATTCAGGGAATAAAACAGACGGAAAGCCATTTCAATTAGTAAATTACAGAAGAGTGTGAGTAGATTATGATGAAAGTATTGTACTGTGACACAAATTAATCAGGTAATGGACAAGAGCGCGAGTCATTTTGCATTAAAACAACAAATGGCGGGTATCACAAAAATATTAGTTTGCTGTAAAAGAGCTTTGGGTACATAGCCTTGCCGCAGACTCTGTAAGTTCCCACTTTTCTGTGGCAGATCTGCTGCAGGGACTGTTCCTGTGGCATACTGGTATGCGGCAAGTCTGCAGCAAAGTTTCATTCTGCCGCATACTTGATCAGCATTCTCTTTGCCGCAGACTTTTAGTCTACGGCACATCTGTGGCATACTTTTTACTTTCCTATGGGTAGGCCTATGCATATAATTGCCTGCAGTGCTCTTGAAATTGTGCTTTGAAAACATGGCAATAGTATACAGTCCAGAGATAACCCTTAAAGGGATTGGGTAACTTTTTCTCAGATTCTGAAACAAAATCCTGGATTTAGCTCATGCTGCAATCATAATTATAAACCTTTAGGTCAGTCAGGAACCCCATGACTTTTACAAGCCGATCACCTGTTTGATTATCAAGATATTTATGATTGGAAATCGAAATCAAATTTCGCGTTTTCCTAACGGTTTTCATAACACTACAGTCTATTGGTGAAAACGAGTATGGTATAACCGGTCACTCAAAGATTGTTTCTTTTTTGAGGCACTTCTTGATATTTTGAAGCGCAATTTTTTTAGGGCTTCAATATCACACCATTATATCACAGACACTGATAACACATAAGGCCGTGCATCTCAGATTTAACATTGTTAAACGATGCCTTTAACTTAGCAGTCAAGATTTGTTTACCATGTTGAATCATTCATATAGATGAATAATTTGATTTTAAAGGAAATTTGTGAAAACTATGCATGTTGACACGTTTATTTTATAGGAACATTTACTTATGTAGGAGTAAAAATTTAAGATAGTTGCATGGCGCCAATTTGATGAGGATAAGCTGATTGACATTAAAAGTGTTTCTTTCTTTCATATGTTCCTGGATTAAGTTTGATATCATGGAACATGGTTTACATCAAAGTGAACAGTGACAGACACAGAGAACCATAGACTAACAAAGTTCATACAAACTGGGCCCCATCTTAAAGAGAAGGTTGAGTTCTGGGAAGAGGTGAAAAATAATTTGTGAGCGTTATTCATTGTTATTATGCAAGTGTGGAAGAACATTAGATAAAACATGTTTCCTGAAAAGCATGGCTCTTCAAATGCCTTCATATTCTAAATACGGCATGTAACAGCATAAAAATCGGGACAGATTTTTATGCCACATGTTCGTGTAGGCCCATATACATCTTTCTGTGTACAGTGCTTGTAGCTTTACTAAGACTGGGCCAAATTTCTTATCATTTTGATGATTCCAGAACCTTGCAGTACACACCAATACTTATATGCTAAATGATCAACCTTTTCTGATCGATTCCACATCGTTTCTTTCACAATGCAATTGCATGACCAGAACTCAACTTTATCTTTAAAGGTCGGGTGACATCCAAATATAAATTGATTTCCTGTTGATGTGCTTTGCTGCATAGAACTCATATATATATATTCAAACATCTAAATATATTTCATAGAATTTTAAATATTTGTTAAAACAATTTTCTCAGACCTGCTAAACTCCACCCTAAAAAAATGCTCCAGATGTCATTCATCTTGTGACATCATCTGTCAATCATTAGTGAGCTAACAAGAGACAGTGGTATGTAACTTCCTCCAGCTCAGCACATGCTCACAAAAAATTGCATTCTTTCATACAATACCTCTACATGTACATTACCTTTCTTTTCCTGGTGATGCTACAAGCACGTCTGACCAAAGAGATATTATCTCTTTGGTCTGACATAACAACTCCTATGCTGGTATTGTATGGTGGTCAGCTCTGGTGAAGCTACATACATGTACCACTGTCTCTTGTTACATGTAGCTCACTAATGATTGCACAGACGATGTCACAAGATGAATGAGATCTGGAGCATTTTTTTATGGTGGAGCTTAGCAGGTCTGAGAAAATTATTTTAACAACTACCGGTATTTAAAATTCTAGGAAATATATTTAGATGTTTGAATAACAAAATAAGGGGTGTATGCAGCCCTGCACATCAAAAGGAATCAACTTATATTTGGATGTCCCCCGACCTTTAAGTTGTGAGCTGCAATTGATCTGAATTGATCACAAATTAACTTGATATCTATACAAAAAGAAAAGCATTTTTGTGTAAAGAAGGAAGCAAAATTTGCAAATTTACAATTGATCAGACGACTTTAGTTCAATTTGGATCAGTTGCAAATCTACATAAGACAGGGCCTTGGCGTCATAAATTAATACATGGGATACACATTTGCAAATTGGCCGCACCAGAGGGGTAGTAAAGAAAACCTAGTCGCCTGCATTTCCAAAAGAGATCAACATTCTCGTCAGACTCAATAAGCGAGCATATTGCTTACTGAAATTCACGAACATTAATTCCTGAGGTCTCTTGTATAATGTACATGTATACATGTATGTAATGCAATCATACAGTACATGTATTTGGTTATGTGTCTGAAACAATATGGTCTTGAAATTGCCTAAGACCCCGTTCTCATTCACTTCGTTGGAGCGGTCTAACTAAGAACCGTTTCTCAGGAGCGGTTCTTACTTGAGTGAGAACGGTCAAAGTGGTCCAGGAAGTGGACTTCTGGACCGCTCCAGAAGACCACCTCGGGAGGTGGTCTTGAGGAACGGGTCTTATTAAGAGCGGTTTGGACCGCTCTAACGTGCAATGTGAACGGAAGCGTACTTTGAACGGAAGTGAGCTAGTGACGCGCGAAACATGTAGTACGGTACATACGGTTTGTATTCCGCGCGCGAAAAAAATTTACCCGCTGACCTGAGCTGCCATAGCAACAAGACCACTTTGACTCGTGAAGCGGTTTGAGCCATAAAAAACTGCTCGGAGTGTGAACACTCGCAAACCGTTCAAGACCCGTTCCTCTGGAGCGGTCTAACTAAGACCACTTTCAAAGTGAGTGAGAACAGGGTCTTAGTGAAGGATATTCTCTCTAATGTTTGCGACTGTGAACATCTGCACCCATAAGGTACGTCTTCTTGTGTTACATGCCCTTATCATAAAGGGGAAGTCCACCCTGATATTGAGTTACCGGTAGTTTTAATAAAAGCAGAAAAATGGGAGAAACAACTTAATGAAATCTTAGTGTGCATCATTTTCACCAAGATTACATGGCCTTATTTGTTATCATTTGATCATTCAAAAACTTTACAATAAACAATTATTTATAGATTTCATACACTTCTTAATTAACCTACACTTATATACATGTATATCTAACTTAGACAGAACTTGGCTTTTTTTAAATTTAAAAGCAGTTTTTTTTTACATCTTCTTTAAACACCGCCTAGATTCCCAGAAGTTCTTCCTCACTCTGCAGGCGAGTGTAACCTTTTCTTATCTCTGCTGTAATCTTAGGGTGCGTTTATGCTCACTTTTGAAGGCAGAATGAACGTTTTGAAATGCTCATCGTAAAGGCTCATCGTAAATGCAGTTCCACAGGGGTACTGTTTATTCTTCTCTTCTCCAGGCAAATTCGGGTTCTGCAGCTGGATTCGCAAACCTGCACTGCACATGCTACGTTGACCCCAGGAGGGCAGGTCAAGTTGGGAGCGTGCTTTTTCGAAACTGTTTACTGTGATATTTTTGTGTTTATGTACTTGCATTTCGGGTTCAGACCAAGCGAGGAGAAGGGTCCTCAGTTCCTCTTCGCTGCAGTTTGAGCCATTAATTGACACTCATTTCAACACAATGATATAAATATGGAAGAAGTACTTAGTTACAAATGATCTTGCTCGGATGACTCTGCTTGTGCCTGTATATGCGCATGCCTTGAGAAATAACAAGCATACCAGTAATATTGTGCACCAAATAGCGGTGCGCGGATTTTCAAGTGAACCGGAAACACATTTATTATGACGTCATTTAAACACGTTTACAAATGACTGTGCGTTATGTTTCCCCAGAAACCATCCTTATGGAGAAACGCCGATACAAAACGCACCTTTTTGTGAATTAACGATCAGCATTATAGATCAGCGTTTATATGAAAATGAGAAAGGACGCAACCGTTTTTAACTAAACGCATGACAAAAGCCTCATTCTGGCCTGAAAAGGTGAGCATAAACGCACCCTTAGTCTCCTTTTGTGGTCTCACATCCATTAATTTTCACCACTCAATATCTCATCTCACTGCCCTGCAATCAACCATCTTGATCCTGAACTCGATACTTCCTTTATTCCCTATCAATTCAGTACAACTACAGGCTTGCTCAAATTTCTATAAGGATATTCCCATCTCAAGTGCTCTCGGATCTCTCTGTCTCTGTCTCTCTCTCTCTCCCCCTCCCCCGCCCCCCTTTCTCTTGCTTAATTAGATGCCTTGCTATTTTTTGTCACCAAAAAAGTGTCCTTAAATGTAGAATGGCTTTTATATGCTAAAATCAGGGGATTTTATATAGCGACATACACCTGTACATGTACATATGTATCAGGGATGAGACAGAAAAATTCCCCAAAAGTAGGAAGATTAAATGGGGGTCCGCAGAAAACTTAGGAATATACACTGTATTTACGTAAAAGGACATGTTTTCCTTGCATTTTAAATTCTAAATATTTGTTAGCCCATCCTGCTTAAAGGGATTCTATAACATTGTTCAGATGAGAGAATAATGCTGCTAGATAGTGAGGTCATTGCTAGATTTACAATTAATGATAATCTGGAAGTTAAATTTGTTGTTTTTATTTTATCCCCGTCTTGAAATCTTGAAATCGGCATAAATCCGCTGATCGGCGGAGGAATCTCATCCGTGATGTATATATATACAATGTAAGGCAAGTCTATTGACATTATAATTGAACAGTCCTGACAAATTGCAGAGAGATGTCTGACGATCTATGCAGACATGTTAGTTCCCAGGATTTCACATCAAATAAACTTTAAGTGCCCCCTGTAAGAGAGAATTCACTTGAGACGGTTTTGAAATAACAAACAACAAGCTCCCAATCAAATTTCATCTCACTTTTATCATATTTTCTCATCTCTATCATATTAAAAACCACTCTGTGTCAAATGCAAGATATGATTACTGCATTTTCAAATTTAAAATGATTATCAATTATCCTCTAATGTAGCCTTTTTGTATAATTCCTATTCCTCTGTGATTCTTTCTTTGCAGACAAATAAGACTAACACTATTATTAACCTTACGCAGCTGTAGGCAGTTTGTCTGCCAAAATTGATAAACTGAATGTCATATTACACTGTATTTGCACTAAAAAAAAATCCTTCTTGGAAATCAAAAGGATTTCATGGCTGAGTGATAAGTTGGATGCCACGGATACAGCAATGTTACTGATGAAAAATGAAATATAAGACATCCTTAAAAATTGGTGTCGCGAAATCTAAGTTTGTTATATTGATGCCTCCACTAGTTCTGATTAAAAACAAACTCATACAACACACTTAAATACAATACAGTCAGTCTGCAGTCACAAAACATAGAATAATAATGAAAACAGTACATTGTACATGTACATCCATACACTATTGAACAAATACTACATGTAATATACTCACAGATTTATCAGAATTTTTTATTTTTTAAAATTAATATGACTGATCATGGCTTGTCAATGACCAATCATATAAAATACTGTCTCTATCACAAAACTGTGTGTGAACACTGTTAACAAAATAACAGTTAAACAGAGAGTTCAAAGCGCAGAAGAGTGACAGTATTTTCAAAGTGGTACATATACAATATGTGTAAGACTTTTTATAAGCTGGATACAACCTTTGAAGTGTTGAAACAACCAATGAAAATGCTGTTGATCCTCCTGTTTAAAAGTTGATATAGCACTTTTAGACCCCGTTCTCATTCACTTCGTTGGAGCGGTCTAACTAAGACCCGTTCCTCAGGAGCGGTTCTTAGGTGAGTGAGAACGGTCAAAGTGGTCCAGGAAGTGGACTTCTGGACCGCTCCAGAAGACCACCTCAGGAGGTGGTCTTGAGGAACGGGTCTTATTAAGAGCGGTTTGGAGCGCTCTAACGTGCGAGTGTGAACGGAAGCGTACTTTGAAAGGAAGTGAGCTAGTGACGTTCCGCGCGAAACATGTAGTACGGTACATACGCTTAATAGTATTCCGTGCGTGAAAAAATTTACCCGCTGACCTGAGCTGCCATAGCAACAAGACCACTTTGACTCGTGGAGCGGTTTGAGCCATAAAAAACTGCTCGGAGTGTGAACGCTCGCACACCGTTCCTCAAGACACGTTCCTCTGGAGCGGTCTAACTAAGACCACTTTCAAAGTGAGTGAGAACGGGGTCTTAGAGTAGAAATATTTTCTCAGAAAATGTAATCAAAGTGAATAAGCTCAGGTTCATGTGTAATCTAGGCTGCAACTTTATGTGGCGGTAGACAGGGTTTTCAAACTTCACAGAAAAACTTTGCAGCTGTAAGCCTCAGGTGACCTCCTTATTCTCACATTAAACTTCCCACGCTAGGGCTCCACACCATCTTACCATGGTAACTGCCTCATGATCAACCGCCAGCCAGAAAAATTGATGAATTGGTATCGAACGGATGAATCTTTCATGTGCTTCTGCGGGGGCCCCAGCCTTTGGGGCAAAATACATCAGTGGCACATTTGGGGAAATGACTTGTTTGTCATCGAGGGTGGCCCAAAGACAAACGATCATGCATTGAACATTACGTCAAAGGGAAAAACACCCACTTCTTGCATTTATGAATGACCGTCTTTCTCTTCCGTTCCTGTTTCTTCTCTACATAAAACAAGGCTCCCTGGTTCTCATTATTTGCTGCTGGCTACAAACTGTACAACTGAAATATTTTCTGCTGGGAGCCACGATCGAGTGTGTCACTTCATATCACTTTACATATATGTACACGTTGAAAAGACACTGTTCTGACTCTAAGAAAATGAGGAACCGGAAGGATGATATAACTCTATGTAAAATTATAAGTGTGAACGCCTTCCTGGCTCAAAAACAAGACAATTTTATAGCCTGAAATTTGTTTTGAGCGATTCTTTTGTGTGCAAATTTTCAATTGAATTGAATAATTGATCAACATGCATGTATTCAATTTGTGCTTTAAATTTTATGAGACAAACTGAACTCAACATATAGAAACAATGAACTACATGTAGATGTGCGGTACATTGCCAATGTACATGACTAGTGAATGCATGTACAAGTACATTTTCTCATCACTATATGTTATCTTGCTCATTCTTCTCTAATGCACATACATGTACAGTACAGTTATCATTATCAACCCATCCTCCTACGCTCAAACTACCAAATTTTTATTAATTCTTCCTGCAATCTCCTAAATCTTGATTTCTCTTGCTTTTTTCATCTCCAAAAGTCTTCCTTTTATCTTTTCCCCCTTATTCTCTATTCTTTTCCATCTTCTCTTCTAAAAGTAATCATCTTTTTTAATTCCTCCCCTCATTAGAGTGCATAAATGAAGAATCTCATCAATTATTTTCTTGGTACACAATTATTGTAATCTCAATACCCTATTATATTCCCTTCAGACATCATATCCAGAGTACATGTATGTAATCCATCTCCAGGTCATTATGTAATGTTATTTTGGAAAGTGACGCAAAAAGCTATTGAATTTGCCTTCAGGCTTATGTACAGTACTAGTAGGTTGATTATTTGAAAGTTTTTGTGAATGTGATTTGCTCATACATTTTAATATTGTCTCTTTCATACAATATTATCAACATCATATATTCTTTTTAGACTCCTTATTCATTTCCAAGCAATCTCATTAATCTCTCCCTTTCCCCTACATGTACATGTTTGTCAGAGCTCCAAAAGTTTTTTACTTAACTGTTCATTCGTTTTTTTATTCTTTCTTTCTTTTGTTTTCTTCTTTTAAACTAAACATTTTAATTTTCCCCATCATTTGAATACAAGTCGGTTACATTTCATCTGTGTCGCTTGTATTAAAGTTCTTCTATCGATATCTTCATACCATCGTCAATTAGGAAATGTCATAGATCGTATGCATTCCCATGTGAATAGCAGAAAGAAATTGGGAAGCCTCTGTAGCTCCAAGCAGACATCTAGCTAAATCCTCAAGAGAGTCTTGTAATTGAGAGGAAGATTTGAGAACTGTTGATCGAGGTAGAGAGTACTATCAAGAGGAATGGATCGAGAAAGGTAGATGAGAAATGCAGTATTCTGCTTGTAAAAAAAGGAAGGCAAGTACTCATGATATAAGTGCATCAAAAAGAAATATGCTACATGCGCATTAAAGAGAGAGAGAGAGAATGAGAGAGAAAGAGAGAGAGAGAGAAAGAGAGAGAGATGAGATGAGACCTGTATCCAAAGGAAAGGAGAGAAAACCTTTTCTTTTTAATAATAACTGGGCTTCAAACTGTAGAGAACCATAATGGAAAGCAGCTGCAATGCAATAACATTAAAATATACCTATCATCAACAAAATGTGTTGTTCTGTATGTCACTAGTAGTTCTATGTGGTAATACTATATTCCAATATGGCCTTCAAATATTATTTCTGAAAAGAAAGTTTAAATACATTCTCAATTAATCTAAAAGGGACTTGTAAGCAGAACTTGTGACTATCTGACGAACCTCAGACCTGTACATGTACATGTATACACATGTACATGTACAATATGTCCTAGTGTAAAGTACAGCCAACATGTCAAACCCACGGCACACTATACGATCTTCCTGCAATCCGATTTTCAATGAAATGGCAAATATACATGTACATAGAAATCTAAACAAACATTATCTTCCTGACTTAGGTTCTAAATAATCATACGAATTCTAACAACCTGAATTTAAATGCATATTTAAAGCTTTATAGTCAGAATAAAAGCCAAGTTGGTTTCAAATGGTAGACAATTGCACTACTGCTCTGACGTCCGTCACTGCGATTCTAAAGCAGATTTACATGTAGCTATTCCTCCTGAAAGGAAAATCATCAATCATTCAATTTTGAGTTTAAATGTTCATATCGATTGGTATATTGCAAATTTTTCCAAAATTGGATCATAGTAAGATCGTAAACATGTACATCGTGTGTGCTGTGGGCTGAACCTACATTACAAATAACTCATGATCACATCCTTTCATGCACTCATGAAATTTAAGCCCAGTGATTGCATGCAGAAATATGATAGTTGAATATATTATATAGAAGTACAGAAGTAAAATTCTATATATTTATACATGTACATGTATGTATTTGACATAAACTGTGTCAACATACTGTATGACGGGATACAAAAATACATAAGAAGAAAACCTTCATACCCTAGCCAGGTTTAAAAATTATCTTAAAACTTCACAATAGAGTTTAAGGTTTAAACTCTGAAGTAGTGTTTTAAAAAACTCTACTTTAGAAACAAAAAGTTCAGTTGTTAATTTGTTCTTCCATATTTATCAACTAAAATGAGAGAAGCTATCAAATTGATATGTAGGGGTCAACACCATCTAACAACTCCCTAATTACTGTGTGCAAATTAATTAAAAATAGTATTTCCCTTTTGCAGCCAACATCAATTTCTGTAGAACTTTTCAGGAATTATGAATTTTCATGTACAGGTATGTCCTATCCGTGAAATTTAAACGTTAGCAGTGTCCTAGTATTCAAATTATGCAAGGAAACCTGTTTACTTGCTAGACTTCACTGTCAGACACTATTGAGTGACTGACTGACATCTTTTTTTCTTTGGTAATAACTTACATAAAATGAACTGTAACAGGTACATGAGCATTTGTCTACATCAATAACCCCCTATTTGTAATGGCCAAAATTAAACTGATTGAATCTTTGTGCAGCACAAGATGTATGACCATTTGGTACAAGGGTCTGAAAATCAGACTATTAATTAATTAGGTGATTGCAATCACTTATGTCGATTCAACAACTAATGGTCGTTATTTTCCCACAAAAAGCCATTTTCAAACCCTTTAGTTTTGAGGGAAGTTCTAAATAAGTATTGTCTTTCAAATGCGGTTGGAATTTAACCTTTTCGTTTTTTTTTTTTACCTACAAATGGGACGTAGTACCTTTATAGAGGTACATTTACTTGTAGTATAGAAAGGCTCTGTAAACAATGAAAACAAAATTATATTCTGAAAACAAAATTATATTCTATACAGGAGGTTAAGATGCCCTTTTTTCCTCTAATTTTCAGGTTGTCATCATCTCCAGTGTAAAAAGTAAGCGAGTAAACCATAAGCATGTGACTTAGAAAGCCAAAACCGCTCAGCTCTTTCTGTCAGTGTTAAGAGATTTAAGACACACTTCTCTCTCAATCACCACTTAATGCCATGGTATCGCTTAAAATCTCCCAGCTTTGCTTCATTGAAAGCCAGAAAACACTCATCACCTTACGACTGTTGATGCCCACTGCTCTGACAGGCTGTTCAGCCTATAGTAAATTTAGTAAACTTGTAGAAAAAAAAAGTCATTTATACAAAAAATATGCATGGACATGTATAAAGAGTTATTTTCAATGGAAATAAATAAATGAATTGATTAAGAGATCAATTAACATGGCAGCTGGCCAATCATGAGAGCGTTCATGATGAGCTTATAAATTATAAATATGATATTCTTATGATACATGTATGACATTCACACTTCTACAGCACCCTGATTCATTATTGACAAGTCCTGGTAGGAATTCATTCCTGGAAATGCTAGAGCGCCGTAATGGCAGCCGTGCTAAAGCCAGGGTAATAATCAGGAGCGCCAGGAGTGTCAAGTCTGACAGATATGAGCGCTATACAAGAGCCCCATATTATTATTATTACATTATTCAAAATGATGCTCAAACATGCATCATACAATGTTTCGTTATACGACTAGGTAAAAATGTAATTACTTAAATCCTAATTATTAAATAAATTCTGGAAGTCTGAATGCAAGGTTAGAGAGGTTTAGGCTGTAGAGTTGTGATCCACAGATTTCAGGTACACTTTGTGTGAATGTTTGAAGGTTTATTAGGCTGTAAACTTAGGAGACTTGTCAAATAGATACAAAGCTTTCGGTACACTTTAGGTATATCTTCATCAGCTCGAGATTGCCAAATAGCCCGCTATTTCATGATTTGGGAAATAAGCCTGAAGTTACAAATCGCGTCTTCATCAGCTCGAGTTAGCTCGAGATATTTTGCTCAGCATTCGCGCATAGTGCGAGTCTTCGGGCTGGTGAAGACGAACCGGACAAATAGCGGGATATTTTGCAAACTAGCCCAAGATATCTTGGAATGATTATCTCGACCAAATATCCCGCTAATTGTAACTGCGGGCTGATGAAGACAGAATTTTTAAATTCTTTTAGGTGATCCCCAGGCATTGGCTGGTGTTAGTAACATACTGTTAGTGTATCATTTTGTCAACCCTGTGATGTTTTCTACATGTATGTATTGTTATCATCTTGCCTGGAAATAAAATAAATAAAATAACTAAATAAATTAGCTGGATAATTTGCGATCGGGATAGTTAAAATAGCGGGTTATTTGGCAATCTCGAGCTGATGAAGACAGGCCTACTGTGTGAAAGATCATAGCCCTGATAAAAGCCCACGCATGGAATAGAATGGTAAAGCTAATGTACATGTAGATTGCTCAACCTAAAATGTAAATGTGGGCTCCTAGAGCCTTCAGCATTTTCAGAAAGATACGGTACCAAAAAGAAAATGCTGAAAAATGCTATTTGAACCTTCTGTTCATAGGTATCTACATGTACACTGTACCTACATGTACAGTACTTTCTAATTTTTAATGATTATATATACTTTAATTATTACTGTTTTTTTAAATGATTATTATATTGGTGTTGTTACTCACCATTATTACCATTATCAAAGTAAATGTAGGAAAAATAAATAACTCCCAAGATGAAGAAATATGAACTTTTATACCCTAAACTTTTAAACCCTCCTAGCCTGCTTTCAGGATGTGAAATACTTGTTTTATTACAAGTTCCATCTGTTCATGCTTAGCAACCAAATGTGTCAATTTTGTGTAAAACCTAGTAGATCCTATTGAAGAAATGCTCCTTGAAAGATTAATTGATTCTGTTTTATCCTGATCATCATCAGTGGGATAGAATGCGATCTTTACCGAACCAGCGCCGCCGCTGGTGGCACTTCTGACCTGAAATTCGATTCATTATGCGCAGAGACAGCTTGGGGGCAAGGCTAGAAATTTAAAATTCTATAGATGCAGCCAGCCATTTGGAAAATTGGTTAGAACTGTATCCACTTAAGTCATAAAGTCTGGCGACATACATCTATTTATCTTTGCAATTTTGAAGATATGAATTAATGTTTGCATAAAGTCATTGCTAACGGCCGGGTGATTTTGAAGTCAAGAGCGGTTCTATGGAAATTCTGACCTTTAAAAGGAGGTTAACTTGAATATTATGTATTACAATTATCCATCATAATTCTCATCTTACTATTACAAGTATTATCACACTGGCAGGTGAGAGTCTAAATTACTCATGTGTCTTTCTACAGAGTTAATATGTGTCCTTAATTGGCTCTCCACATATACATTGTAATACAATGTATTGATTGTTTCATTATTAACATTTAAGATATCTATTAAATCACACATACAATATACAGTACATGTACTATGCTTTCCCATTCTAAATCTTGATAATTTCAGGGTATCATTATTTCCATTTAAATAGTATAGTTCATAAAAAAAATTATCATTTCTTTAACTATCATCATGAAAAAAGTAATTATTAACTGTTGAATGATTTGCATTTTTCTAAAATTGTAGGAAAATTGTTACATGTACACTACATACAGTAAAATACACAATACATGTATGTAAAACATACTGAAGAGTGATTTGTCAGTTTCTTTTAATACTTTCAATTCATTTTGAAGGTCAAAAGGAAATGTTCATTCAGATTAACAAACTACATGTACCATGACGATCCTTCCCTTATAAAAAAGAACCATGGAAACCATGTTTTTTTTGTCCAAATTACCATCCACTATGGTAACCATGGTAACTATATGGTATCAAACAATGAAATTATCATTGAATTTCATTGTTTGATACCATGGTTACCATGGTGGATGGTAATTTGGACAAAAAACCATGGTTACCATGGTTCTTTTTTATAAGGGTTTATAAAGTTTGTAAACATGGGTAAAATAAGTTTTGTCTAAAATCTAGTTTCTGCTTGACATGTACAAGTACATGTACAATGTATATTCTTCATTCACATGATGTACATGTATGTACAAGCCTCCCTATACGAATGTGAAGATCGAGATACAAAAAGCAGACAGTATGCTGAAAGCAAGACCTTTATAAAAACTCGACGATCAGGTCATTATATATCACTGATCGTGTGAATCTAATGAGATTATAGGCTCTCATTCAATATGTACATGTAGATGTAACCCTTTCTCCTTTGTCAGAATGGCTGCAAAAGCAGAGAAGAAGCCATGCCCCATGGCAACTCTTCAGTTGAGAGGATGTACAGTACATGTATAGAGTTAACAACTAAATTATTCATACCCTTATCAAGTTTTTGACTTTTGGAAGTACATGTACATGTATGTGAAAAATGTTTTGTCCCTAGTTACTAGTAATGTTTCTTAAGAATGTGACATTAAAGATTACATCTAAAATTATTAACAAAGACCCTAACTCAACCAGTACGCCCTTCACTCTTGAGTTACGAAAAGACACCCAAAAAACCTCACAAAAAACATTGTTATTGAATTATTAACTGTACATATCATATCCTGGCCTTGCCCTTTTATTTCCTCCTATCTCTCTCTCTCTCTCTCTCTCTCTCTCTCTCTCTCTGTTTGTCCCTTTCTTCTCTAATTTCCCTGTCTCTCACCCTCCTTTGCTCTCCCATTCTCTTGTCCTCCCATTCTCATTCAAACCTCACTCTCTTGTTTATTACCAGGATTAACTACATGTACAAATACTGGTATATATTGCATAAATTCTGTGTTGCTATTCAAATAATTAATTGAAGCATGAAAATCCTGTGAATTTCCACCACTTTGAAAATTTGCAATGGTCTTTGGTTTAATAATACACAATTCAGACTGAATTTTAGACAATCTCTCAAAATACAATAGTGTTATCATTCCCCTTTAATAAGATTACATGTACACTCTAAAAACTAAAATGTTAAATGACCATTTAATAGGGCTGGGCGTGACCACTTTATCAAAATGGTAGATAAACACTTTAAACAAGCTGGATATATACAGCACTATAAAAGTTGAATCTAGCAGGTTAAAAGTATAGATTTGACAATTTGATAAAGTGGTCACTCCTCGGCCCTTTTAAATGGTGATTTAACATTTTGGTTTTTAGAATGTATAAATCTATGTATGTACATGTACAACAGTGCATCACTGACCCACATGCATATCATTACACCTACATGTACATGTATATCTGATGGTATTCTTGGGAGCAATTATTCACTTGTCTTCATAAAGCCAGGCTCTATGATTTACGCCCAGATTAAGAAAGCCATAATTTATCATAGTTCTTTTTTTTCCAGGAGATATTGCCTCAAGCTAATTCCTTGCTCAAATGGAAGGCAAGCTTATTGGCAAAGGAAAATGTATGGAGTATATGAATGGGATACCTACAGTATACATCAGGGACTTGAGGGTGAATATTAAAGTCAAAGTATTGTGTTCAGTTTTTTCATTACGACCATAAAGAGATAAATCATACACAGTCACTGTATTACATGTATATGCATGTACATGCAGCGGTGGCTCTCTTGATATATTTTGCGATAGCTTTAGAAAGAATTTCAGGTAAGTATGATCCTCAGCCCTATTTATTTCTTTTGTGATATATTTCTTTTATTATGTCATTCTAAAATTCAGCTTAATTTGGAGGCAAATAATTTTAACAAAATGTCTATTTTCATAGATCTCTCTCTCTCTCTCTCTCTCTCTTTCTCTCTCCCCCTCTCTCTCTCTCTCTCTCTCTCTTTCTCTCTCCCCCTTCTCCCTCTCTCTCTCTCTCTCTCTTTCTCTCTCCCCTTCTCTCTCTCTCTCTCTCTCTCTCTGATGTTGTTTTCATGTTTCTTCACAGCATCTGCACTCATTTCACTTTCATATATCTAAACATTCACATTCTTAAATCAGAAAAAAATTACATGACGGTGAAACTATAAACATAAACCTATTAAAAACCTCTTTATATAGATTATTTGTTTTCACTAAGAATTTTTTCTTTGATTTGTACTTGAGGCAAGATAGAGAGCGATCTACAAATTTCTGTCTACCGTAAACAAAAATTACATTGTTTTTGCCCTTTAAATATTCACAATATTTTGTTTATCTGAATACAAGCTGTATACATACACCATGGTGATCTAATAGCAGGAATTGTTCTATGACTATTCCCCGCCTGACAGCTTTTGAATAGGGAAGAATGCATACAAATCATTAAAGACAACTGAATCATGAAATTAGCCTTCAACCGAATCAATGGCCCTAAACCGTTTAACCATTCCTCGCGTGACAGCTAGCTTCCGAATAGAGATGAATGCCCACAAATAAACAAATAAATACAAAAAAGAAAGAGGAAAACAGAAGACCACGAAAACACAGATAATGCAATCACAAGACTGAGCAAGTACAACTGTAGAATGCTCTCCATTCAAGCATACAAAAATACTCCCCCGCCCCCGCCCCCATCGCCTCACTGGCATTTTTGCCAGACACATTAATGGCACTTAGACGTACTGCCTGCGACTACGATATTGGAGACAGTGGCTCGTGACTTTTGCTTCTAAGCAGAGCAAATTCATAGACTTTTATGCCAGCTCGTATTTCATGATTTCTCTGAGCTCCTCATATTTTGAGGAACTTGAGAGAAAACACAGATTTAATCTGATTGCAACATGGGATAATTTTGACTGTAATTTACAAGAAGATAAAAACGTTGCTCCTGGGGGTGAGAAATATTATCTGGTGAGCGTGATCATTATCTGGTGAGCATGATCATTGTCACAAATAATACCACGTACTATCAGATCTTTCAGGGAGAGTTTTTTAAATAGACAGCCTTTATGTATGGTGTTTCTCATTAAGTTCAGAAAGAAAACACAAAGACATTAAGGTTTCTGGTTTACACTAGCAACACCCTTGACCATATGGTGCAAAGAAAATAAGAGCTTAAATTGAGATTAGTGCTGTAGCCAAACCGCTGAACCGAACATGGCACTTCCGAACCGAACCGAACCGAACCGAACCGAACCGAACCGAACCGAACGCAAAGGCCTGGTTCGGATGTTCGGCAGAAATTTTTTTAACGTTTCCCAAGCTAATTAACTTGTCATTTTGTACCTAATTTTCATGTCATAATTGCTCATTCTATATTTACTTTTTTCTGATTTTCCTTCTTTGTGAATTATGCCTCTCAAGTGGGGGGCGCGCGACTTCACTTGACGCCATTTAAATCCCAAATCCTGACCTCTGCAACGTCGCGATCGCAAGCTATAAACAAGAATACACGTGTGTACTAGGCGCTGATCAAAACAAGTTGGGCTCAAACCCAATCAATAAAAAAATTAATATTTTAATTGTAACAAATTGTAATTAATCGGACAAATTTTACACTTTAAATAATGAAATAAATGTATATTATAGTATTTTAATTTATTTCTTCAGGAAAAGTATGAATTGTTTTATTTACCCTATTAAAAATAAACATTTAAAAGAACAGTAATCCAACAAGCCTGGGCTGCTATCTCTGTGTATTATAACGTATACATCGGTATATTCAAGATGGCAGCTTACATGACTCGTAACATTAGACAATAACCGTCTCGGCAAATCTGTAAAAAGTATCAATTATTGTAAAATTGAAAACATGATTCCTGTAAAATTGCAAATAAAACACGTTTGAGGACGGAAATATGAATGTAAGTACTACTTTTCTTTAAAAGAAGTTACGTTTAAAGCAGTTTTTTTTTATGTGAAATTCGTGCCGGTCGGAAGCAGTGTTTTTCATCAGGAGTGGTATAGGCAGAAGTCCTCCATGCTGGTCGGGCCCGCCCGGCCCGCCCAGTGCCGACCACCGTAGCTATAACGCTGCTTGCTATTATATTACCGAACCCCAAACCAAACCAAGTTTGTGTAAAAAATTGCCGAACTCTGCCGAACCGAACCCGAACATGGCGCCTGACTTACAGCACTTATTGAGATGTAGATAAACCTACATACTGTATATGAAAATGTTTTTTGACAATGTAGTCAAATACTTGAAGGAACCATTTCGTAGAAGATTACTAGATTTTGTTTCACTTACCTCCTGTTGCTATGTAAATCTTGGTGATGTTGTGTCCATAGAAAGGAAACTGAAATGGCAGCCGTACCTCCTGAATAATATAAAATGAAATTTGATTAAACATTGTGTGATTTGCTGTGTGGCAGGACTGATAAAAACACTCTCAAGAGTTGAAATATATGTTTTTTTTTAATAAGATCTGAATATATTAGTGCACTCTTGCTTGACATCAAATTTACCAAAAATTATCTACTAACATTATTTAACAGCTAGGGCACATCACATGTATGTTACCTTTCATACCACTACATGTACATCTAGAAATATGTGTACATGTATGACAGAATCTTCCATGATGTGTCACGACTCACAAGGTGGTACCCCATCCCCTCCCTCCTCCGCCCCACCCCCCCCCCCTCCAAAGACCCCAAAGGTATTTAACTTACCCCTGCAGTAAGATGACTATCAGAGAGAGCTTCATGAACATCTACTACACTGTATGAACTACCCTCGTCAAGATTCTGAAAATACTCTTGACCTTCAGAGTAGAATGTTGATATGTAGTAGTCATGATCATCCTGAAACAGAAACAATGAGAAAAAACAAAATTTTACTTGGTACTTGATTCATAGAATTTGGAAATGTAGTAGGTAGTCACGATCGTCCTAAAGAGGAAACAATGAAAAAAAAAAAATTTTACTTGGTACTTGATTTGTAATAGAATTTGGAAATGTAGTAGGTAGTCACGATCATCCTAAAGAGGAAACAATGAAAAAAAAAAAATTTTACTTGGTACTTGATTTGTAATAGAATTTGGAAATGTAGTAGGTAGTCATGATCATCCTAAAGCAGAAACAATACATTAATGTGCTTTTGCACTATGTCTTTTATAGTCACACCACAAAACCTAAAGAGAAACAGAAAGAGAGATAGAGAAAGATTTTTGAGACAGAGAGACAGAGCTAGTGCAGAGAAAGAGATAGAATGAGAGAATATAGGCAAAGATAGAGGGGTGGGGAGAAAGGGGTGGGGAGAGATCTAGAGAGTTTCGAGACTTGAGAGAATGTTGTGTCAGGATTCGAGATGGTCAGCGGTTAGGGAGGAACAGAAACGGGAGAAAGAGATGAACTGGGATTCAATATGTTGATACAGCTGCACTATGGCAACCAAAAGCTGCTCAGCATAATTAAATCTGAGCAAGGCGAGACATCGAAGGTGATGAGGAAAGTGACAACCAGAGAAACATGGACACGCATCACAGGCTTCCTCTATGTGATTGGTGTCCTATTTATCTCACTTACAGTACATGTAGGCCTACATTGTACAAGTGTAGTAGGCCTAGATATACTGTATGTACTGTACAGTGTTGTGTCACACTACATCCAATGTATTTAAGTCTAAGTAACTTATTCTGTAATCTCATAATTTCGTAAGATCTGATCCTGGGTCAACATGTACGATCATTGTTTTTTTACAATGTAAAACTCACATATAGACCACACACTAACTTCGTTTGTTAAACCGGGCTAGAAAAAAAAGCTTAAACCCAGCGTAGGGTTTAAATTTTAGTAGAATACAGGCCATAATATTAAAGTTGAAGGTATTTCACAATGGAGATTGATATTTAACAGTGTACATGTACTACCCATTATACAACTAAACATAACTTAAAGAAGTACATGTAATGATAATATCCTATTGAATATCCAATTGCAGTTGAAGGCGCTGATTGGTGATTGTGAACTTGTCACAAAATAATAGTTACAATTCATGTCGTTTTTAACACTAAAGATGACAGACAAATTTTCCTCAAAGTCCAAAGAGAAATCTGGACATAGTGGGCGAGTCAACTGACTGTATATATGTGTATGACTGAGCTGGGAGACATTGCCAGGCACAGTGCCAGGTGGAGGGGCATACATCACCACTTTAAAAATATATATTAAACAAAAAAAACAAACAAACAAAAAAAAAATCAAAATCAAAATGTCTTGTGCCTGTGTATACATGTAAGACGCACCCCGACATTCAAATTCTTTCGGTAGAAAAAAGGTGCGTCTTATGCACGGATATTTCCGGTAACTATTTTCCTATAGATGTATACACTGTTCATGTACATGTATGTAAGGGACTATTAATTCCACTGTGAAGTTTAACATTTAAATTGTTAGACTCCTGAATTTGTTCATTCCCATAGGCTTAACACAGGGACAACCAGTTCCTGTAGAAAATGGGTTAAGATCTACAGATACATGTATACTGTACAATGTACATGTGCACATGAAAAAAGCAAGCTGTTTACCTACATTTTTGTACAATGACCAAGCAGGATAGCTAGTACTAATGTGCACTCAAACGGTGCAAATGGGGGCGGTCTTCTCTATAAATATGCACAATACAAACACAAACCCACAAATAAAACACAAATATTTACCACACAATGTTCACTGTACACTTATCTGTATGACTCTAGATCATGAGCAGTATTCTTTTTTTTTGAGAATGCAAATTCATATCGTCTATAAAAAAAAGTGTTTGTCTATATAGATTAAGCTCCATGTTCATGTACATGTACTTGTAGATTAAACAATACATTTGCATAATTTCTAGTGTTCTTGATGTACAAAGTTACATGTGACTTGTATTTTGCCACCAACATGTACATTTATTGCACATGTACATGTATGAAAAGAAATCTTTAAATTAACCCAATTCCTCTCCATAAAAAGTTTAAAAAACTAAAAAAATAATTTGTGCCTATTCAAGTCTGAATATTCTTATTCTTCTTATCATTCTACTCTATTTAATACACAATGTATACCGGTAATGTAGCAAGAACATACACTTGTATAAAAAAAATTGTTTAAACAATAGTGGGAGGGGGGCAAATTACACTTACAGTGTATAGAGTGGTGAAGTGTGACGTCATCAAAAATCTATTTTGGGAATTTCTCAATTTTTTCTTCATTTTCCGAAAGACCACCAAAAATAATGTCCAAATGTCGAAAACCAATTGAATATGTAAAGTATTGGCCGATACATGTATATGACCATATGAATAAAAAGATTGCCTATGGGAACTTAGTTTTATATTGCTCTGGTTCATAACATTAGGAGCCAGAGCAATATAACACTGAGTTCCTATAGGAAATCTATTTTTGGAATTGCTCAATTTTTTCTTCATTTTCCGAAAGAGCATCAAAAAAATCAAAAATAGATTTTTATGACGTCACAGCTTCGGTACTCTACATGTATATACTGTACATGGGAAAGCCCCTTTGTCAGGGTGCAATCAGGCCCCTGACACAGACCGACTACACACGTGCAATGAATGAATAGAGCCTCTCCAGCTACAGGTAAACACATTAACCATTCATAATGGAACAATCCTGTACCAAGCACTGCCATGCACAGATATTATTGACCTGCTTCACTTCAAAGTTGAGGAAATAACAGTTTGCTCTTTGCATAAATTTGGTTAAAACACACAGATACCTACTTGTACAGAAATATGAATTCTAAAGTTGGTGCTTTTAGAAAGGCTGTGTACATGCATACATGTACATGTATTGTACATGTACATGTACATGTATGTTTTTCAATTGTTTACATTTAATCAATGTTCTGTTTGATTGATTTTGACTTTGTTTCATTCTTCCATTTGTTGGATTTGGTTTCATGTTTGTTTTAGTATGGGTAAAGGGGTACTTTTAGACTGGAGTAACAAGAAACTTCACAAAGTGCATAAGGCCATTTAAACAAAAATTCATGTTAAGCGTCCCAGCCCACTTCCTTTGTCCCCCCCCCTTTTTTTAAATGAAAAAACATGAAAAACATACTGCTAAAATGATCTTTTTCTGAACTTTTTTAAAAATAGAACATACATGTAAATGCTGGCGGCCATCTTGAATAATAGACTGGCTGGACATCAGGGAAAATGTTCCAAGCTGCCATTTTGAGAAGAAAAAAAAGAAAAAAGACAAAAAGACAAAAAGGGCCTCCTCCTTCCTATTTTTCAAAAAGGCAGGACGCTAAACACATTTTTTTAAATGGCCTAAATGCAGAATGGATTTTTAAAAATATATGAACATGTACATATACATGTATATAGTGCCAATGATGTGTAGCTCTTTATTTTGGGGGGAAAAAAAGAAAAAGAAATAAAGATGTATGAAAGGAGTAGTGCTTCTACATACATGTACCTGTACAGTATGTACTTATAAATGTACATGTATACAAGCTGAACCCGATAAAAGAGCTTGCAATGTGCAACGGTAGGCCTATACATTTTTGTTCTTCTGCAAATCTATACGAGTTTCAATCTTTCACAAGTGGGTATACATGTAAACAATTCTTAAGCACTTTAAATGACCTTTATTTTGTCATATAATAATACTTCTCATATTTATTGATGTAGTACATGTACATGTACATGTAGTTCAATAAACTTTGACGTTGACTGCAAATTCCAGTGACTGAGCAGTATGAGCTCAAGCGTGAATCCTGCATTCCTGCAATGACTATGACTCAGTCATAACCAGTGAAAAAAATACATGGGGGCGGCGGGCGAATTCGCCCCGGAAACACCATAAACAGCCCCCGAAATAGGCCAAAAATCCGATTACGGGGGCGACTTCAAAAAAGGAAATGATCTAAAATCGCCCCCGTAACGATTACGATCTACTAGCTTTGTATTCATTGTGTGCATATCTTGGTCAGTGCGCGTGGCGTGCACAAGTACTCTGAATCTCCGTGTAAAATTGTATACAAAAATTCGGTAGTAAACCTAGCCTAGACCGTTCGCTGAACATCGCGAAACTGCAATCTATTTCAATTACGATTGCCACAATTTTTATATTGTTTTCGTGAATAGAGGTATGAAATCAAAGCTTATTTTGTGATTATTCATGCCATGTTTACTGAATTTGATAATCATTTTTCAAAGTAAAGTTTTCACAAGAAAATCAGAGAAAATCATTGTGACTGACCGTTCAGTTATTCCACACACATACAGTACAGTGCAGTGCGACTGCAGCTGCTGTCGGAACCGTCAGCTGTGTGAGCTAGAGTCGATCTCGAAGAGACTAGACGCGACAACACTTTGAAATTGCTATCTGTTTGCATCATTATTGCCGCGATTTTTATAAAGTTTTCGTGAATAGAGGTATGAAATCATAGCTTATTTTGTGATTATTCTGGCCATGTATAGTTGCATACCTAATTTCGATAATCATTTTTCAAAGTAAAGTTTTCACAAGAAAATCAGACAGTCGTTTAAAAACATAACTCATTTTACTTTTACTATGACACAGTTCTTGCATCAAATCAATGCATTAAATTTAAAACTTAGTTATTTAAGTAGATAAATGCTTTCTTTTTGAATGGGTAATCATGGTAATTATGAAGCAGGAAGACCGAAACCTTAATCAAAGATATACTATAGATCTATAGACTGTAGTCTAGACTATAGACAGTCAGTAGTTCAAGCCTACTAATAGTACTAAATAAACTCATCAACTACAGTATGTGTATCCTTTTTTATGAATTAATGAAAAAGTAGCCCAAGAAAAAAGAGCCCCCGAAAGTTGAAAAAGTAGCCCCCGAAAATTTGCCAAAATTTAGATATGGAGCCCCCGAAATAAAAAAATTAATTTTTTCCCTGGTCATAACACTACACATGAACTTTATTTTCTCATATGCATACTTCTCATATTTATTGATGCAGTACATGTACATGTAGTTCAATAAACTTTGACGTTGACTGCAAATTCCAGTGACTGAGCAGTATGAGCTCAAGCGTGAAACCTGCAATGACTACGGTATGACTCATTCACAACAATACACAATATTGCCAAATACTGAAATCTGTATGCTCTGAAGTTCTACATGCACAGGTATCAAACAAAGTATCCTGAAGAACTCCTAGAGTTTACTACTTTTCAAAATATTTCTTGAAATGGGGATGGTGCCTAAACTTTTAAAGCTTATCCCCCTTGCGGGCCAATGGATCGGTAATTACATGTACATGTATGAAAATACAGAATATAATGGGCTGACAAAAGTAATGTTATAGTACAGTATTTATACTTATAGTGTAATATTTTGAAGCCTTAAAACATTCAACATTGGGTGTATGAGACGGTAAAATGTACTTTTAAATGTTCCTGGCCTTCAAAATAAATGCAGTATGCATGTACATGAACCCTCTCACAAGGAACAAAATAACAAGAAAACCTCCTACAACCGGCCTTCCACATGGTGCAGAATTCTCTATGTGTTATTGGATTAAAGATTGAAAATAGGTAATTTACGACTTTTTATCCAAAAGGATTCTTTCACCTTTCTTCACCTTTATTGACTTCTAGTCAAGAAAAGAGAATCCATCTACCGGTAGATAAAAAGGATTAATTCTCCAGTGGTTTCAAGTCAGCAGACAGCAAGAAACTGTTTGAATAATCACTGGGCTTGAGAAAGTCCACAGGAGTGGACGAAAGCTTGCCTACTAAATTTTAAGGTTGGTACTGTAGAAGCTTAAACTACATGTTAAATTTCAAATGTTTTTAAAAACCTTTTTTTATCGGAGAAAGTTCATAATCCACTAATTAATACAAACTAGTGAAACTTAAAATATATGTACATTAAGTAAATAGAGCTACAAAATGTACATGTACATGTATGTTCACCTGAGACATAGTGAAATACCCATAGTATACATGTAGCTAACTAAAAATGGTTTCATACAACTACACTGACATGTATGTAAATAATAGCAAGTGGAGATTTGTGAACATTTGTGTGTTTTAAGATGCGGGAATGTGCTGGGAATTTATGTCACTGTATTTTGCAAGGGGATTTTTGCAAAAGCGATTTACTGCATCACATGATTGCAAGACATGGGGAATCAAAAGTACTTACTTCAATCGTAACAGTGTCAGCGGTTTGTGAATCATTGGATTGTACCTCACGTCTGTACCTCATAGGAATGTTAGGGACATCCTCCCCAGCATCTACCTGCACATCAGCGATCAACGTGTTCTTCCTCCATGAAACACCTAAAGACTTGTAGCCTGGCTGGTCATCTAGGAAATATTTGAAAAAAATAAAATGAATCTTATGATTGAGTATGATATTTCTCTCTCTCTCTCTTGTTAAAATATTTTAAAATCATAATTAAAAAAAAATACAAAATTATGATTTTTAAATATTTTATCAGAAAGGAAAACCTACATGTAATAAACAATTACATACAGTGTATGTCTCCAATTTAAACCCCTAAATATCATTCACACCCCCCTAGAGGGAGAAATATCATTTTGTTTTACAACCCAATTCACAAACAAAAAATAGCCTGGAAATAGAATAGAGGTGTACATGTATGCACTCATTATTAATATCATCAATCTATTTCGCGATACCTCCACTTCTCGGCTGCCGTACTTACACACGGTTAGAAAACGATTGCATTGTCCTGAAAAAAAATCCTAAAATTCAACTAAATGAGCTTCAATGTTGACCTCCACCTTGGACTAGTTATTCTGCATCAAAAAGGTAGACTACTATGACTATGACTAGGCCTAGACCTATATTTGATCATTTTAGAATTTTTGTTTTTTTTAATAATAAATATATTTTAGAGTAATTTAGAGCATTTTTAGGATGTTCTGGAAGTTTGACTTGAGTTGGGCAGAATCTTAAGAATTACCCACTATACGAGTACATAATAACCTTGTCATAAATTTGCTCCAGTTTTAAAACCATGATCAGTTGATCACATAGACATAGTCTAGACTAGCTTAGACAGAAATAACCATCTGGTATGGGTCATTCTTTAATAAAACTGACATTTGTTGACATTCCCCATACACAGACGGTACCCCGTACGCCTCGCACCACGGGGAGAGATTGAGCCAATGGTGCAGCAAAGTTTCTCCCCCGATTTTCTTTATTTAGATCTAATTTTCTGATTTATAAATAAGATATAAAATATAAATAAAATAAATAAGAAAAATATAAGAAATAAACTATAGAATATATTATTATACTCCTATGTACAGTTAACAAAGAATTATTACCTATTCCCAAAGGCGGAATTTACGGACTTACTTATATGAGTTATCCATTTTTTTCTCAGAACCAAGGAACGGTACGTTCATGCATTCGAACTGGTAATCTATGACATGACCCGCCCGATATATTTCCGGGTCAACCGACCAAAACAAGCCCAATGGCCAATCAGAGCACGTGTTTGATATTGGGCTTATGAATATTCAAACATCACCGGCTCAAGCCGGGCTGACTCATACGTAGCTATTGGACGTTCGAAAAGAAAAAATGAATATTCATCAACTCAAACCAAGATGGCTGACAACAAATCATGTTGACTACAAGACTTTCTCGGAATAATCATTAATTTAGGATCTAAATGAGCAAGCTATCGTAAGTCAAACTCAAAGTAGATATTTCTGTGTTATTTTTAATTTTTAATAAGATTCAGTGTAAAATTGCAGCCAAAGTGGATATATGAAGACGTAAAGAGTGAAAAACTCGTTGCATATCTCATTCATCGCGGTCCGGCCGAACCGAACCATTTGTTCCCCACACTATTCCATAGAGTATAGACGTACTTCAGTCTATGTATAGAGGCGGTCAGAGGAGCCAGATGCAATCTCAGCGGAACAACCGTCGATATCAGAGACTGAAGCTTTCGGTCTAAGACTAGCTCTATTATTTAAACCAACCCGGAACCTGGCGCCATTTAAAATACACCGAAGCGTGGCGTCCATGGCACCACGGGGCAGCTTCGGGGCACTGGCTCCCGAAAGCTCTGTCCTGAGTTACGGTGGTAGGCGCGGCGCCATCGCTGCAGCAGTGCACTTTCATCCACGCAGTTATTCTTTTTCAAATCACTTACCTAATCCTTCACACAAGTTTAGTAAGAGATATAAACTTATGATGGTTATGTAAATTGATAATTGTCCCATCTTCGTTGCTTTGATGGTTATCTCAGAAGAAAGTGTTCCACGAAAATTGGCAGAGTCCTTCGCGACATGAACAGCGATAGTTTTGTAAGCAAATAATATAAATTAATTGTGCAGTGCTAGTGCGCCACACACGGCGCGGCGCCACAGAAGACACGTACAACAGATGCTAAAAGTAAAAGCAATGATGCAGTGAAGCGTAGACGATAGTACCGTACCGTACCAACAGTTTCAACTTGTAATGATGAATGAAGAAAAGACAGTTGCAGGATAGAAAAGAAAAGAAAACAAAACAAACGGACATGCAGGTAAAGACAAGAAGAAAAACTTGAACTAAAAGAAAAAAATGGAAAAGAAAGAAAGGAGAGGAAAAGAAAAGAAGAAGAAAAAGGAAATAAAAGTAGGCCCTAAAGTAAAGAAGAGACAGAAAAAACATAGGCCTACATTTCTTTTAAATCGCGATCGAGCAAGGTAGAGTGGGCAAACATATTTTGAGACTCCTATTATAATCATGCACATCCATAGCGTCTATAAAATAAGAGAACTGTTTTCTCCTTCTCTTATATTATCCCCTCTTTATATTATTGCTGCTGCTCTCAGCATTTTCATCACACGCACACTTCTCTATCACTCTCTTTCTCTCTCTCTCTCTCTCTCTCTCACTCTCTTTCTCTCTCTATCTGTCATTCTCCCCTCTCTCTCTCTCTCTCTCTCTCTCTTTCTTTCTTTCTAGTTTCTTTCGTCAGAGTCTATACCTTTTCAGTCATTATGCGGCCTCTCCTTGTCTGTCTCTAGTTTTCCTTTGTGAAAGGAATTTGATAAAACATTAAAGGTAGTGTCCCATTTGCAGGCCAAAAAAATGAACATGTCTTTGAAGTGGGAAAATAACGACTACTATCGAATCGACTTAGGAGCTATAGAGCCAGTAAGTAATAGTCTGATTTTTCAGACCATTGTACCGAATGGTCGTACGTTTTATGCTACGCAAAGATTCAATCAGTTTACTTTTGGCCATTACAAGAAGTGGGTTATTGATGCAGACAAATGCTCCCTTTACAGCTCATTTTATGTATGTTATTACAAAAGATGAAAACAAGCCAGTCAGTTACTCAAAAGTGTCTGACAATGAAGTCTAGCAAGTAAACGGGTTTTCTTGCATAATATGAATATTAGGACACTGCTAACGTTTAAATTTCACAGATAGGACATACATGACATATTCATAATTCCTGCAAAGTTCTACAGAATTTGATGTTGGCTGCAAAGGGACATAGTATCTTTAAACGTTTGAAATCAGAGGTCAATGTGAAGATCAAATGAGTGAATTTTGGTATTAGAACCATTTCCCATTAAAGGTAGTATGTCCCATTTGAAGGCCAAACAAAAATGAAAAGGTTAAATTCCAACGCCATTTGAAAGATAATACTAATTTAGAACTTCCTCAAAACGAAAGGGCTTGAATATGTCTTTTTGTGGGAAAGTAACGACCGTTAGTTGTCGAATCGATTTCAGGGATTGCAGTCCTTTGATTAAATAGTCTGATTTCCAGACCCTTTTACCGAATGGTCGTACGTTTTGTGCTGCGCAAAGATTCAATCAGTTTAATTTTGGCCATTACAAGAAGTGCGTTATTGATGTATAGAAAAATGCTCATATACCTGTTACAGCTCATTTTATGTATGTTATTACCAAAGAAAAAAGAAGTCAGTCAGTCACTTAATAGTGTCTTACAGTGAAGTCTAGAAAGTAAACGGGTTTTCTTGCATAATTTGAATACTAGGACACTGCTAACGTTTAAATTTCACAGATAGGACTCCAAACGTGACATAGGCCTATTCATAATTCCTGCAAAGTTCGTCATTTGCAGGCCAAAAATGAACATGTCTTTAAGTGGGAAAATAACGACTATTAGTTGTCGAATCGACTTAGGAGCTATAGAGCCAGTAAGTAATAGTCTGATTTTTCAGACCATTGTATCGAATGGTCGTACGTTTTATGCTGCGCAAAGATTCAATCAGTTTACTTTTGGCCATTACAAGAAGTGAGTTGCAGACAAATGCTCATGTACCCTTTACAGCTCATTTTATGTATGTTGTCACCAAAGAAAAAAAGAAGTCAGTCAGTCACTCAATAGTGTCTGACAGTGAAGTCTAGAAAGTAAACGGGTTTTTCTTGCATAATTTGAATACTATAGGACATTGCTAACGTTTAAATTTCACAGATAAGACTCCAAACGTGACATATAGGCCTATTCATAATTCCTGCAAAGTTCTACACAATTTGATGTTGCGGCTGCAAATGGGACATAGTACCTTTATTCTATTGTTCCTAAATCATCTTAATAAATTTCCATGGTGTTGAAACGGGAAAAGAGAGAGTTTTCCAAATATCATAATGATTGCATGTCTGCCAATCTTGTATTGCAAGTGGAACGAATTAAAGCGGAGAAACAACAAAAACGTTGAGATAAGACTTTTACAAAATTTAAATCATTTAAAAATATATATATTTTAAGATGGTAAATCGCAAATGATTTAACTTGCTTATTAAAATTCACATCCAGTATCTATGATGTTTCGATTTAATCGTATAATACAAAGGAGCTGAAAAAGCTATTCCGTATATATACCTGTTTTTCAGTTACAATATTTTCTAGCCTAACGACTATATACACAAGTAGGCATATCTAATAATCAAACAAAAATGAAAATATTTTTCTTGTCAAAGAACTTTGTTTTTCATGTGTCCACATCACGTTTTGAGAGAGATTTCTGCCCGTGCACACTATTATTTTGGCGAATGAAAATGCCCCCTTAATACTGAGCTTCGTACGGAAGTGACATCACTGATCGTATCGAGTTTTTGAAATTATACGGATCGCCCTACACGTACATGCTGATTGAAGTGGTTTGATGTAATATACTCTCCTATATACGGAGTACATACTGTGTAACTATGATCGAATCTCTTTCTTAATGTAACAATCAAACTATGCCATCTACGGCAACAGGCAGTACAACAGAGACGAAGTTGAGTAGCGACCCCGCTTTGGGGGGTACGTTTTGACCCAGGGTAGCCACATCAGTATTGATACTGCTCTTCCTGCCGGCCCTGCAATTACCATTACCCTAGCAATTGCAAGGTACCCTTTTACACCTGCATGGGAGGAGAGTGACAGAATTATGTGGATTAATGTCTTGCGAAAGAACAATAGTGTCGTGCTGGGATTTGAACTCCAATCCCTTGGATTAAGAGTCAAGTAAAATGAAACACTTTACCACGACACCTCTAAAATGCGTCCCAGACGTTTTCAACTGGAGAAGTTATAAGAATGGAAAATATTTTTAAAACAAATATTTATTTTCATAAAGGGAAAGGATTAGATAAGAAAGAATTTATATTTGGCCAGGATATAATGTGAACAGGAAATATAAAGCTCACAACAATAGTAATCATCGTTGTGTACTTGTGTAGCAATCATCGCCTCCTCCCCCAAAAAAAACACGTATAAATAAATGAAGCCTCGTTTATATTGATGTTGTCACTATGTGTTTATACGTCTACTTCTTTAAGTGTCTTGCCAGAAGCGTTGACGGCCACGTCTCTTTAATATGTTTTTGATCTTTGTTGATATATATTTATAGCAATTCTGGATACTATAGGTAGATAATAATTCCGTCTCTTACTCATCATGCTGAACTCGATTATACAAAAATGACTAAACCAGTGTGTTTCCGATTGTCTCTCTATAATCAATCAATCAATCAATCAAGCAATAGATGAATATATCAACCAACCAACCAATCAATCAATCAATCAACCACTCAACCTAACAAGTTAATCAGTCAATTAATCATTCAATCAATCAATCAGTTAGTCTAGTCAATCAACCAACCAGTCAATTAGTCAAGTAATCAATCAATTAATAAGTGAGTCAATCAACCAACCAACCAATCAATCAACCATCCAATCAAGCAATCATTCAATCAATCAATCGGTTAGTCAATCAACCAACCAACCAATCAATCAGCCAACCAGTCAATCAATCAATTAATCAGTCACTCACTTAATTTGATAATGATCATGAAAATAATTAATAATAACAACAAGAACATTAATTTCTTGTTTAACATTACTCTTGATAGTCCAATATATATCAATAAAGCAAGGCATAAGTTAATTACAATAATTCTCAACCACTAATTATTTCACTCAAAATATCAACAATCGAGCCAATCGTTATACATTGTTCATGTAATAATTAAATTCATCTTCAACTCATTAATGTAACTATCATTCAATCAAATGCTTCAATTATTGTTCAAGAAATCAATTCAGTTGTCAACACCTAGAAATTATCATAAATATTATATAATTTCAAATGTTGCTGTAATAATCATGTATAATATGATTGCTTTTTTCATTGCTAACAACATTTGTTACGTTTTCTAAACTGATTTGTAGCAAAATACTTTGTTTAGCTGTTTAAGGGGTTAGGCTCGACTAGCTCGACTAGCCCCTTTTACTAACCGATAGTTTCTCTTCTTGTATATGTAAACACATTGTATGAAATGTATTACTGTATTGCTGTTGGTAAATAAAATCTATCAATCAATCAATTAATCAGCATGGCTACATCACACTTTTAGGTATAAATTGGAGGTGTATTGTATTTAAAAAATCTACATAGAGCATTTACGATTGGGTGCAACACTATAAACACTCATAATATTGAAATTTGAATGCCATATTTTCTTTCACCTTTGAGGTTGGTGGAAGGCTAAACTACATATGATTACACTAACCAGTGAAAATTCCTTTTTTTTAGAGAGAACATTATTTAATTAACTACCCTTTAAGCCTATTACTAACAAGAGTTGCTTTCACAATAGGCCCCTCCATATTTCACTCTTTTTTGTTCGTTCCGTATTTTTTAATATTTACAGCATACACAACAATTTATATGAGGTACTCACTTTCAGTTTTAGTCTCTGTTGATATAGAATTCATGTTTATTTGTACCATCGATTTTTAAAAAATCATTGCAAAATGTGAAAATGTATAATATGAAACAATGAACTGAGACTAAAACTGAAACTTTCTGTTTATTACATCAAAGGTTTCATTTTAAACAGACATACAAGATTTATCACGAAAAAGTATTGCCGTACATATCATTTTGTGATAAGATCTTTCATTTACAAACTGACAAACAAAACATCTTTTTGTCTACGATTATTTTCAGTGGTCAATGACATAAAATATTTTTTAAAGAGTAAATGAAAAGAAATGCATACATGCTTGTAGTTTAACGATACCCCCGCTATGTACAGAAATGTTAAAGATTTTTTTTCTGGGGTATCTATGGAAATCAATGAAACTTAAAATGAGAAAATAAAGAGTAATCAACGTCTCTGCTAGAGGAGGAAAATGTCTTTGCCTCCACTTTGTGCCCAAAGATTGGGACATGTGACTTGGATGACGAAGAATTTAGAAATAAATCTGCAAGAGCCTCGCGGAAACAGGGATAGCGCGCCGTGTAAATGACAGGGTTTAGACAAGAGTTAAAGAAGGCCAAGACAACAAGAAACCTGTGCAATGGGCCATAGAGAAAAGACGTAGGTACTAAACCAAGGTTAAGCAACAAGTAGAATATCTGATTGGGACCCCAGCAGATAAAGAAGGTCAGTAGGACGATTAGAAGCATGTTAACAACCCTTTTCTTTGCGATTAAAAGCTTGAACTGAGGACTGCAAGCATTGATGGCTATTCCCGTGTCGCCAAACCGCCGGTATTCGGCTTGAAGAGCCATGACCGTTAAAGACTGCGTCACAAGCATGATGAACCCTGGTATGAGGAACTTGTAGAAGAACAAGGCAATCCCGACGTCCGCTTGCAGCTGCCTTGAAGAATACCGCAATACGCAAGTACGTGTATCCTCATCCACAAAGGCCACGAAAGACCACACGACCTGGACGATCACCACGACTACAGTGATGATGAAGATGTAGAGAACTGTCAAACGATTTGAGAAGATGGTCTTGAAGTACAGGGGATAGGCTATGGCAACAAGTCGTTCGATGGATACAGCAGAGAGGATGAGTACAGACACGGTCACAAAGGTCCACATGAAAGTGTTGACGTAGACTACCTTGCAGTAGATCTGACCGATCCATGTCGATGGGAGTTGCTTGATTGGTGGTAGGGGTATGGGAATATAGAGGTTAAACAATCAGCAAGGGCTAATGTTCCTATGAGGATATCGGTGGATTTACGTTTTATCCCTTTCCTGAAGACTACCAGCATCACAAGAAGGTTTCCGATGATTCCTACAATTGCAGCAAGCAGTTGGATGATTGTCCACCATTCCCACTCGAGAGGGTACCATTCCCAGGAAACATTGACTGATGAATCTCCCATTTGGGTGCTTCCCAAACTGGGCTCTGTGTGACTGGTTTTAAGGAGTTCATTTGTCTCACTTTCAATCTGGATCTTACTGAAATCCGTTTGTGTTTTAAATTCATTTCTCCAATCGGTGATGAGAAAAG